>VZRN01001324.1:2949550-2981778 GCA_013397935.1 Dasyornis broadbenti
CCCCCCATTCTTACATGCTGCAGTTGGTACTATTAACTAGAACTGTTTGTAGCTGGATTCTGAATACCAAAATGTGAAAACACATATTGTGGTATCTCAGTAGCCTTCAGTGTAACAGATACAAGAAACACATGATGTTCTAGCTTATTAGTTGTGAAGTATTATTTGACTTTTTTGTTAGTTTTTAAATTTGATTGAATTCTAGTTGTCTACATTTTCAAATGAATTAAAACATAAGAACGGTACAGGAAAAAAGGCACATGACTTTCATATTCAAAGTATGATAGATTGAACACTTTTTGATTAAAATTTTGTTTTTAAGTAACCAATCATAGTTAAACTGTCAGAGTTAGTAAAGGTAGAGCAAAGATCTGAGTTCAATTATGCAGCTGATATTCTGATCAACTACTTATGTAGACAGGACTTCCTTAAAAACGTTGAAGGTACTAATATTGGACAATGAATCAATTTTATCTTAAAGATTTGTTAGAGGATTTATCTCTCTTTGGGAGGAATGGTAGAAGGGAAGATGAAGGGCATGGCAGTTCATTTTGCTATTTCCCTTCTTGGATCATCTCTCCCAGTTTTCATCTTTTAGCCTAGACTGCTTTTGTGAATGGAATGTAAGAGGAAGAGAGACCTGGAAAAGTAGTGTTTTCAGGTTCCAGTGGTTTTCAAGGAAAAAAAAGAGAGTTTGCTGAGTGAATGATGAATATTTCCATTTTTTACCAGTTGGTAAAATAGCTCACCTTTCATTAAGGTCATTCATGAGTAATTCCTAGCAGAACTATACTAGGGGAAGCTAAAATATAGCACTGTTTAGTTTAAAGTTTGAAAGTGATCTTAAACAGTATGCATCTGAATTTTGCTTCTATTCTAGACTTTACAGTTTTTAGGCTATTGTGATTTTTTTATTTATTCTGTACCTAAATTTAGGGTACCATTGCCGGTTTTGTTTCATTATTTCTTTTTTTATTTAATTTTTCCATGTTTCACAAAAGCATTGCTTTTAAACAATTGTTAGAATGTTGCACATTCTGCTACTAAGCAGTTGTCTCAGTAGTTAGATGAATGTACAGTTTTTTAGATTGTCATTTGTGTGATCTTTTTATTATTATGTGTAAATTTTAGAATTTTAAAAATGCAAGTTGTGAAAAGTCACAGAAACTTTGCTTGTTTATGTTCAGACTTGGTCAACATTTTCATAAGTTTCAGTTATATAATTCTGTCTTTTCCTACAAGCTATCAGTAGTGTTTGTAAATCACAAGTAATTGAAGTCTTCCTTTTCCTCCTTGTTGTGGACATATGGCTTTTTCCCTTTATTGCATGTTTCTCAAGATCATTCCAGACATAACGCTGTCAATTTTTCTAAGATCTTATAGGAGAGAAGCCCTGTGCCAATCAGGATAGATACTGATCTGCCTTGTCATAACAATGTTAGAAGGGGTGATGTGAACTCCATCCTACAGATGTAAATACGAGGCACAGAGTTTGGAAAATTAGTTTTCTTCTCTATGTTCAATCTGAGAAGACTAAAAAATTGTAGTTTTTTCTGAAATATTTAGAAAATAAGTCTTTGAAAAGAGAACATCCACTTCAGTTTCTTAAGTTTGCTGTTCCCGTGAATCTCAAATTAGGCATGAAAAAGTGAAAACAACAAATTGTTCTTGTGCAAACTTTTAGTTTATGTTACATACCAATTATTCAGGAATTAAGAACTTTTCTTCAGGGAAGAGAAAAGAAGCAAAATATTTAATGTCTTTAATTGATACCCACTTTTCCTTTAACTGTGTATGTCATTCTTGGTACATCTTCCGATTCTGGAGACATCTTACTCCTGCTCTTCCTAATTCTTTTTTCTGGATGGCTTTGCAAAATTTGCAAGAATTTGCAACAGTTTTCTTTTAAATTCCTAGACTCTAAAGAAACTACTTAAGCAAAACCACACATTGTGTTGCATGTTAGGATGATAAACTTCACATGATTCATCACCCAAGTTAAGAGACTTTTGATCAACTCTACAGTTCTTTGTTGTTGGTTTAACAAACTTAATGAAAGTTATGTGTACAGAGCACCAACTGTCAATGAGTTTCAGTGGGCATGGCCCCTTTTCTTTGTTTTATCCACCCTTGAACTGTTCAACCGCTTTCAAACATCCCTTCTATTTCTTCCTGTTCCTGATTTTTGATCTTTTTTTTCAATGACGCTTCTCATTTGAGTTGGCCTCCCCTATTCCACTTTCCGTGTCAAAGCTTCAGGTTACAAAAGAAGGCCCAATAAATCTCTGTAGTCGTAAGCTGAATCATGTTCACTTAGCCTTGAGCAAAATTAATAGCATGAGGGGTTTTAAGTAGGTTTAAACAAATTCAGGGAGAATGGTATTTTCAAAAATATTGTCTAGAAGTTCTAAATTCTAGACATTTAGACATTTTAACCAAGCAATGACTTAGTCTGAACAAGCAGAACTGATTTGCTTTCCATGTGCCCACACCAAGCTTTCAGAATGTGTGACTTGGGATGGATTTTCACACAAATTGACAAAAAAACACTTCTGACATAAATGAGAAAAGCATTATAGCTTTGTCATGGACATTTTATATATGATTTTATGTCATAATCATAAGTGGATGTACCAGTGAAATTCATCTTTCCTACGTGGAACAATTATTGTGAAGGTGCTCATCTTAAAAAGATTCATCCTAAAAAGTTATTTTTAGCAACACTGTAGGCAACTTAAAGCTGATATTTTAATGAGAAATATCAGACAACAAAGAAATTCACCCACCAAAAGCTCTCTTGGTTTTATTCATTGAGTGGTAAAGGACCTTTTTTGGAGGTAAGACTAATTTCCTAAAGACAATCTTCAGAATAGTAGCTTCTTACGGAAATTGCTGAAATAAAACAGAACAAATATGTTGTCTTAAAACACCAGAATGGTTAATGGTTATTGTTTTGGATTAAATGAAAATTCCTGATTCCTTGTTGAAAGTTGCTGCTTCATTCTGCTGAAGTATCTTGCTTTGTGAAAGAGATGTGTTAAAAGCATTAATGGATTAACATGGAGGTAGCTAGTATTACTCCCATTTACTACACGACCTTTACATTTGTAAAGGGTTAACAAATTATTAATGTATTAGCTGATCATCAGCGTGTTAACAGATGGCTTATAACCAAATCTAATATCATCTATTGATGTGCTTAGTAAGCATTACCATGTGTAATAACCAAGAGTGTAAAATGTTTATTGCATATTTTGTGTGTTTGAAATTTTTTTAAACTACATACAAAGATAGCTGTTCCTTTTGAATCATGATTCCCACAACAATCTGACCTAATTATTTCACCTTGCTAAGTAATTCTCTTGCTCATGTATTCTCTCCAGGATCATATTGTTTCTTCCTGTGACAACTGAAAAAACTTGAGAACAGTGAGACCTCTCACAGTAACTGAAAGTGTTTTTTCTTAAAACTCACAAAGCCTGAAGTAGCAGCTGACTGTGCAGCAGGAAGACAGAACAAGAGAGTAGAGGAAACAAAAGTCAGGAATAAGAAAAAGTAGGACTTTTATAATGCAGAATGAAAGGGAAGCTGTGGCATTTTCAAATACGGCAATCCAACATGAGAATATACCCATTCACTTTCTGTGGATGAGAATTCCTGCAAATAAAATCTGACAAAGTTTGAACCAGATTCAGCTTTTAGAGGTAAGGGTCCTCAGGTGGGTGGCTCCTGCTACTTTTGGCTGCTAATAAGTGAAGCTGTAACTGTGACTTACGAGTAAAAAAATCAGCCATAGTGGTCAGCAGATTTTACAAATAATGCTTTGATGCAAATTTCTGCAGTCTTACGTCCCTTGTCTAAACAGAAATACACTATTCTGACATGGTTTACAATGTAGTAGATTACTTACATAACAATTTTTTCTTTCTAGGTAAGGGAGAAGTACCTGATGTTGTGTATGCCATTCAAAACTACTTGAAAATTGATTGTAATAAATTTTACAGGTGTTTTGAAAGGCTTCACTTTGTAATGAAACTGGAAATTTTTCTTGCTATTTCTCTTGCACAATAGCCTTGTTTGACTATAAAGTTGAACTGGTGAATGTTGCAAAATATAGTTCAGTCCTTGACTCCACTGTACATATAGAGCAAGGGGAATTAATTTAAAAGAACAAATGCAGTGAAAATAACTTTTTTAATGAATGCAGGCATGCATAGATGCAAAAGGCAACCATATGAGATGCGTAGTTTTTCATACAACCTACAATTTTGTTTACCTTTTCACACATAACATTTATATTTGTGGTTTTTAATTGTCCAGAAATTGACTAAAAAACTCTCATATTTCTCCTTTCTGTGTCATTCTTTCTGGTTGATGAGGTCCCAGTTTATAGTGAAGATTGAGTCCTTGAGGTCATGACCTTGTAGTTAGTGCTATTAAATATCAGTCTGCTTTGCTCCAGTTCTTCAGTTCTTTTTGTATGGTGAGATTATCTCCTCTGGGTTGATGATGTCTTGTAAATATTATTATTGTCTTTCTGCTTTAATAACCAACATTACTGATCTCAAGTATCTCAAGTGATCTCGACAAAACTGGTCTCAAGATTTGCCCTTAAGAAACTGCATTATTCGCTTTTCTTTAGCAGATTCTGTTAAGCACTAGCAGCTCTTTCTCATTTTGCCATTTTCTTTCTTACCTCAATTGCACTGGTTACTTTTTTGTCCCCATTTCCATGGGTACTTTGCCTGTAGCACCATGTGAAATGCTCTATGGAAGTCCTCATTAGATCAGCTGTATCATAATCTTTCAAGAATGAGGAGTCATGTTTCCAGGGTATTGCGTCAGTAGTGCATAATGCTACATTATTTCTACATTGTATTTTTGAAGAGAAGAAATCCTTGAATTTTAGTCACAAACACTAGCAACAGTGTTTGTAATCTATAGTTTCATGTCCTGCTTCAGTTCTTGCAGTTCCTTCATTTTTATTTTGCTGATCAGATTTATACAGTACTGACATTCTTACTTGGACTAGCTTTAGTGGTTCCACTGACTGCCTGACTCTGGCTCCTTTTGATTACGATGTTGCCATGTCCTTCATCTGTTACTGATTTGGATAGATGATATTGCTTTCTCCTACTATTTAGCTGTCTTCTCTGTTTACCCTTGTTTACCTGATTTTCCTCTGTGAATGGGAAGACCGATTATGGCAGGTACACTATTTTCTTCTGACTACTTCTGATGTGTTTTAATTTTTTGGTCAGTCTTGCGAGACTTTTTTCTAGACATTTGTTGTCCAAGGTATTCATGCTGACCTTCTTTCAGTTTCCCTGAATATATATGTAAGTGGCTGAACATCCTGGTTCTTTCCTTGTAGCAACATTTTCTTAAGGCGCCTGTCAGTTTTTATTACCTTGGGCAAAAAAATGGAGAATTCTGTTGCAAATCAGGCAGGCTTTTATCTCAAGACATTTTTCTTGTCTGGAGCAATCTTTAACTAAATTTGCCATGTGCTAATCAGTTTAGCACTTATGATGTAAAAGGAAAGTGTTTTTCTTGCTCCTATGAATATGGTTTTCAATTTCTGCATAAAGAAGGTTTCCTTTTGGTTAATTGGCTGCTCACAGTTGTACTTGTCTATCTTGTAAGTGATTTCTGAATTATTTTAATTAAATCCAAATGTGCAGAAGTAATTTGAATGCATTAACATCTACCTGACAACGCGACTGCTCATGGCATCTTATCCAAGAGGAAGAATTTTTTTATTTTGGTCATTTTAAAGAATTTTAACATAAGTATTCAGGCATTTTATACATGATACCGTTAGTTATTCTTTTCCTCGTATCCTGTATGCCTTTAAGCCCCTTAGGCAATAAAAGATGGAAGTATGCATAGTGTGATTCAGTTACTATTTTAATATATTATCACATGAAGTAATATATTTAATAAATTAATTCTGAATTTGTTGTTAAATTGAATTTTTTTCATACATGGGATGATTCAGTATTTCCGACTGGAAAAATTCCTTTGTTTATAAAATTTAATCTGAAATGGAATTGTTTGCATATAATTTGAAGAATTGCTTCTAATTAAAACATAATTTTGGACTGGGACCTTTTTGCTCCACTTCTGACCGTCCTTCCTCCAAGTGACGCTTGATGTTACAAGTGGTCTTTGGATTGCTGCTGTCACCTGTATCCTACCTGTTCAGTTGCATATATGCAGCCTTTGGTAATTTTGCAGATGATCAAATACTTAGTAGCAAATATTTTTAAATTAAAATTTCTAACATGACTTTTTAGGAAGAGTTTTGCTTGGTATCTCACTGGCTATTAGAAGAGTCTTCAACTCATGTTTAAAAGTAGGTGCACAGCTTGAGAAAGCCTGTAGTTCTATTTCCCTTACAAGAAGGTGTCTGAGACAGCTTGAGATTCTATGATAGATTATGTCCTTGATAAAGTCTCAGGATGGAGAACATTTGCTGCCTAACTATTCTCAATCCTCGTTAGGAAGTAGGTGACAGAGTGGATTGTTGTGTGCCACAATTTGTCATACATATTAATCATGCTGTAATAGTATAAAGCTAGGACTTGGATAGTTCACATGAGTAACTGGTAATTAATTAGGAATTAAAATTATATTAGAACTAATAGGTTAAACTTTTTCTTTAAATCCTTCTGGATACAAAGTGACATCATATTGCAAAGGTCACCTCCATGTGTTTTCTGGGAGCTGTTTTTCATTGCAAGTGGTTTTGGCCTGGTTTAGGCCTATGAGTAAATATTGGTGAATGACCCCAGTTTCCCCCCAGCCCCTACTAACAAGGATCCCCACTATACCATTTCGTGTTCTGAAATGGAACATGAACATGACTGTCCTTTCTAAGGGTAGTTCTCCAAACCTGTAGGTAAGGATCTTGTCCTGTGAGAACAGATGACATGTGGTCCTTGTCTTTTGTTGAAATAGCTACTAGAGTTCTGACACCTACAAGATTTTTGTCAGGAGGCACTATTTCCTGAGCACAACAGAAATGGAACAGGAGCCTGACTTGGAATGTGCCAGTTAGATTTTATTTTAGTCATATTTTTCTTAAAAGCACTATGATTTAAGGTGAGAGACAATATTTTATTGTCATCAGGCTTTAACACTTTAGTGACACTTTTTTTTTTTTCCCCGCTTACCAATATATTCCTTATCACTGATGGTCAGTAACTGTAGACAAAACCAGTATTTCTCCTTGAGTCTCCTTTGCTTGCTGGCCATAGTAAATGAAGCTACTGGGCAATGGTGCTCAGACATCTGTTTGACAGTGATAACTTGTGTTCTTTTCTGTCTCCCATTTTGTCTCATTATGCTGTCATACCATGAGACAGACTGTAAATCTTTGAGACAATAGCTTCCTTATACAATATGCCTCTACTGTCTTTTACATGCTGTAGTCCAGACTGCGAAGTGTGATAATTCAGATCCTTTCATGCCTTAGCATTGCCACTACTCCCTCCTCCTTTGCATCTCTGGAGTGCTTTTGTCTTGTGATTTGGGGTTTGCATTTGTGCTGATTTGTCTGGCAAGGAGTTCTTAGGTCAGTGTTAGTTTTTTCCTGCTATGGGACGCAGGCAACGTTCTGCTGAACAGAGTGGTGGAACCCAAAAGGTAACTTATCAGTGCTGAACTCTTACACAGCAGGCCAATGAAGCAGTTAAATTATGTCATTTTAATAGCTCAAGGGTATAATGAATGGGCTTCTAAATTCTACTGCTGACGTATTTTTTTTTCCACTTGCTTGTTTTTGTGAATTGATGGTCATCTTGGGTGTAACTACTTTAATCCTATATTTTACAAATGTTAGAACCATTTGTTGCTGGAATCAGTAACTATAATAGAAAGTGGATACATCAGCTTTTTGAGATGCATTCAGCAGCAGGACTGATGAGCAGATTTTTATCTAAAGCACCCATTGATCAAAATATGACTAAACATAAATCCTGTCACTGAGTGCTCAGTCAGTTGTACTGTCTACAGATCATTCCCTACAGTAGTGTAATGGCTGTAAAAATAATAGATGTTTTGTTAATTCTTCTGTTATTTTTTGTTGTTGTTGTTGTGGGTTTTTTGGTTTGGTTTTTAAAATACATTAATTGTTTTCATGGGAAAAGGAAGATGTTTGAAATATCAATAGTGTTATTGTATTTCTCTTTGCTGTAAAAGATGATGTTCCCCATTGGTGCATTTTACTCTTCGTGCTTGTTAGTCATTGAATGGAGAAATAACACTAGTAATCATGTAAATAGTATACTTGGCATTTTATAAAAGTCTGTATTTATAGAACATCTAAGAGAACATGAACACGATATGTAGCCTATTGCTTAGTAAGGCTCTAATGAAAGAAATTAGCAATGTAATATAGAGCGTGTATATATGTGTGTGTGTATATATGTATGTGTGGTTTCTATCCAGTAGGGCCATATTATGATTTGTTCCCTGCAACTTCAAAACATGAATTACCTAAACCAGGGAAACAGTTAATGTATTCCTCTCTGATCTGTAGTTATTACCTCTATTTAGGAAAATGCAGGGTAAATTCTATTACTTTCTTCCCCCCACTTTGCAAGGAAGTATTGAATATTCAGTAACTTGACAGGATATTCTGTTTAAGTGATACCAAGTCTTATAGCTAAAAAGAGTGAACTTTTTTCTATATATTTTGAGCATGTATTAAGTGTGCATAAAGAAGGAATCTCAACTGCAAAGTAAAGGGACATTTAACCCAAATATAATTTTTATTCGTTTTTGTAATTCTATATAATTCTGGTTGTATCTCTTCCTATTTCTGTGCTTTTTAGTTAATCTGAAAATTAATATTACAAGCATTTCACTGAAAGATTTTAGGTTTTTTGTAACATTTTACAGAATTTGTAAGGGGTTAAAGTTTAAACACAACTTTACCTTTCTTTGTGGAAAAATTGCTTGAGTAGGTCAGGTTTTCAAGGCTTTTGGATTCAATCTGAGTTCTTGCACGTTAACTATAAAAGTTTATATAACACAGACAAGGTGACTAAATATTAACTAGAGTTTTGAAGTGTTATTTTTCAAATTACATGGAAATGTTTCCATAATGTGTATACAGTTAGATACTGTTTTATATTTGTATTAAACTTCCTTGTTTTTCTTAGAAGCCTTCTAAATAAACCTAAAATAATTTACCTTTTGCCCAGTAAGCTTCTGAACACCTATGAAATAAAACGTGCTACACTTGGTAATGTTGAGAAGAGACAAACGTATGAGAAGTTGATGTGTTCTGTGCATATTCCAAAAGCAACAACAACGTAAGAAAGCATTCCCCAGTTTGTTCCGGTAAAGGAACACCAAAAATCCAGCTTAGTTTACTACCACCCAAAATTGACTGGAAGGAGAAAAAAGAAAGTGGAATTCAAATAAAATTCCATTAAGACTTGGTGTTAGTAGCTAAGCTTCATTGTGGACATAGAAAAATTTACGCTGTTGTTTTATCCTAGCTACATATTGTGTCTTGTCGTTTGTTTTTGTTTATTTCATATTTTTATTAAATCCAATATAAGGAAGAGCTACTGAAATTTCTGGTTGTTCTCGTTCTGCATGCATCTGGGTTGTCAGTCATGTTGTTATTGGCAGCATTCCAACACCAAGCTGCAAAGGAAGTAGCACTTGCTATTTACAATTTTTTTATTCTTTTGTACAGTAATAACTTCACTTTACCATGTGACTGTATTCCTCAAATTTCCTCTATTTTGAAAGGCTTTTTTTTAACTTCACTGAGAATGCAAGTGGGATTGTATCCCAGCTGAAGCTTTGAGAAGTGAAGGTCTGCCCAGCAAGAATTTAGAGTGTGCTGTATGTGATCATTCATGCGCACCATCATGGCATGTTGAGTTCGTCCCAAGCTAAACTTCAGGATACTTTTTTTTGGTAGTTGTTGGTTTTGCTATTTTGAATTGAGATACTGAAACAAGACAAACTTATTTACCACGTATTCGTAGTAATAACCCCTGCTGCAGGTGATAGAACAGAGTGAGCGAGCCCCGTTTGAAACAGTGCTGACATTTTACCCTGTATTTATTCAAAGCTGTGCTTCCATTGACTTCAGCTTTGGTTGGCAATGCTTAGCAATCCTGTCCAGTGAAATCCAGGTTTATGTCGGGCACAGAACAAAACACAGCAGTGAGCCCTGTGAAGAAGTTGACATTGTCAGGAAAGTTGTTCAAGGCATAAGAGTTTTAGCTGTTCCTGAGATCTCATTTTATTCTTCTGATCAAAATACTATGTGTAATGTCGCAGGATCTGATGACTCCTGTGAGCCTCTCTGAGTTGTGGTATTCTGAAAACAGTTAATATTTCAGTGAGTCTAAGCCATCTTGTTGCTCAGCAGAGTTGGGTTGCATTGTGCCACATACGGGTGCAGAAAGCTGAAAAATCTAGGGCAACATGAAAATGTAGTACACTGAAATAAATTACTGATACAGATAAATATCTAAGAAAATATGCAGATAAGGAGCATCTCTCAACTACATATGTATTTTATGCTATAGATGTAAATGACCATGCCAACAGGGATTTAACACATGCAACTGTGTGTTTCATGGTTAAGGAGTCTGAGTATGGATGATAGCTAGGTTTGGGCAACATCTGTTAGATTGCTGGCATGCATTCTCAGGGTGAAACTTGTTACTTTTTAACTGTACTTTAACAATTAATGGTCAAGTGTCTTTTCTGCCATAATCCTCTGCAGAGACAGAAGAAAATTATATGGCTTCAGGTTTTGGAGCAAGATGCATGTTCTCCATGTCTCTGCCATAGGATAGATCAGTTACTTCCTTTTTTATTTCATTAGTTCCAATTACTTTGGGCTACTTGTTCAAGCTGAGAGAGTTAGTGAGGAAATCAGGCTGTATTAAGATCCACTTCTCACCTGTTATGGTCCTAGCTATAGATTTGGTCTTGACATTGTCATCCGTGATGTACTCGTGTATTTTTTTCTCATGCTTTATCTTTCCCTTTCACCAGTAAAGGCATGGTTTGTGTATATCTACTGGGAGGGAGCTGAAGCAGTGCTAGGTATGCCCTCCCCTTACATGCCCGTGCTGTGCGTCTGAAGGGGGCAGAACAAAGGCTACCACGTTACAGGGTCCAACAAATGGGAAAAAGTTCTTTTTATTTCAAATGTTACATGTGTCAGTACTTCAGGTATTGCTAAGTAATGTTTGCTTCATAATTAAGATAACTTTCAAAATTACTTTTCCCCTGCTGGAATTTGCTGATGCACTTATTACAATTCAGCCATCTACTGGAATAAGCGACACAGGCATCTGTCCTAGAGATAAACAGACCTATTCAAAGCACTGTTTTGATTTATTCCTAGAACTTGTTCATTATGTGTATTGAATGGAGACTGGAGACCTGAATAATTATCGTGGTTATCTAATTAAATATGCATTTTGTGCATAATGCATATGCACAAAAGTGTACGATTCAGCTAAAATGCACATTGTTGTATTTCCTCATTTGATTTAGTGTTATTGACTCAGCAGTTATTTTTGGCAGTTACTCTTTGGTTTGGTTTTTTTTTTTTTTCAATTAAAAGATTATAGACCCTGTATTTTGTGAGATTTTTAATCAGCCTTACAAGTAAGATATTTAGAGGTAGAAAGTTGAGACCCAACTCCAACTAAAGGTTTGTTTCACTTTGTGATCCTTCAAAAATCTGATCCTGATATGCATCTGTAATTTTTCACTATGCTTAACATGTCCTCTTTGAGAAAGTGTATGCAATGAATAAATATATAGATAACATCAGCGAAGGGCTGGGATTTAAAGTTTTGAGACCTATCTCTACTCTAGGAACTGTTATTACTAAACTGTTTTTCTTTCTTTCAAGACTGGAGTGTTCTAAGAACTGAAATATGCTGCCATATCCACAAGCAGCTAACAAGGAAGGAGCTGCTGTCTGCATACAGCAGAAGTACAATCCAACATGGGCAGGCTGGACTTAATCTTTGGCTGACTTAATGATTATTCTGTAGCCAAAGGCAGTGCCTTGTAGCTGGAGATTTCTCTTTTATCCATAATGCAATTTATCTAAGTAGGTCTTAGGAGCTTTGTCTTCTTTAGGAAGATTTTTCTAGACTTGCTGGATTTTCAGATTTCTTTTCCAAGTTCTTTATTATGCTTTATCATTCTGTATTTTGTATATATTTTGATTTTAGTTCATGGTCCTAGTCCCAGAACTTTCTTGCAAAGTTCTAATGTGCTGCTGAGGACTTTTATGAATTGTTTATGTTGTTAGGATTGTTTGGCAGTAGATTGGTGGCCTATAGAAACAATGCAAAAGGTAAATCCAGGAGATGGAACAGTATGAGCTCACAAAACCAGGAGAACCTGTTCATGCTGAGGAATGAGGAAACATAATTATGTGTGTGTATGTGTGTGTGCAGAAGCAGCAGTTGTCTTGGAAGAAATTGCTGAATTTAGAAAACAGTCTTCAAATCTACTGAGTACAAATGAGTTACTACTGAAGTGAAAGCTACTGAGAAAAATGGTAATAGCCCTGTTATTTAGGAGCTAGAATGTTAGCCCTTACTTGTGTTTTATCACCCACACGGCAAAGTCTGTAGTCAGCATGCGTTATACTTATGCACAACATACTTGTAAAATCTGTTGCATCTAAAATTTCCTTTACGAGATTTATCTTGCTCAAGTACTATAATGGGAAGTGTTATAATTGCCTGGTAAAGGGTTTTGATTAAATTGATCTTCCTGTGTCTAATGTAGGTCTGTTTTAATCTTGAAAATATATTGCAGGTTTGCATGCCTCTTAAAAGGTTAGGAAGATGCAGCATTCTAATAAGCCTGCCCTGCATAGCCTTGCTGTGACACTACGATTTCTTTCTCCCTTTTGCCACTTGTGTCCATGTGCACAGCTCCTTGGCAAGTTAAAGCAGGACCTCCCAGGGATTTGCTGCTATAGTAGCAAAGTTAAAATATAACATAAATATGTTAATAAAGACAAATTCAATTTGTAGGCTGTGTCCTCTTGTGAACTCATGCCGTCTGACCTCTAAGACTGTAATCTCAGGAATGTTTAAAGGGGGAATAAACTATCATTGGGGCAAATGCAGCAGTCCTGCCCTTTTGCTCTCCTGCCAGTGTGTTGATTTTGCCAGCTCAGCGCTGCTATGGCTGTATAATAAACCTGATCAGGGCACAGATCTGACTGAATAATACTTCCCTACCCCTACTTAGGATATAAGCTGTATGTTTGCATTCGTATTTTCTCTTCAAAAAGATATATTTGGGTACTGAAGCATCTGAACTCCTTATGTATGCACAGTACACATATCTAAAAGATGCAAACAGAAAAAAACAACAAAAATTCTTTCTTTGAGAGAATGATACAGATTCTATTTAATCAATTTACTAATATATCACTAGAATAGATTTTTGGTTTTCCATATCCAAGTTTCATGTTTTCTTTTCAATCTAGCCTTGCAATTTTATTTTTTTAAGGAAGTGAATACGAAATAAAGTTTTCTCTCCTACTGCATATTACTTAGAAGTGGGGCTTTTTAACCAAAATAAAGTCTTCTTTTTGGGAAAAAACCCCAACCTCAGGATTTTGGATGTTTTTGTTTGGTTTGTGGTTATTTTTCCCCCTAGGATCTGCGTTGGATTTCTTGGACATACATTTTATTTTGTATTCCAATGTATTGATCCACTCTTTATCAATTGTAGCATAATATAGTATACCACCCCCCTTTTTTTTTAATGATAGTGATGAGAATTGGAAAACTAATGTTTTTGTAGCAACAGGATGACTACAAGGACCCATTCTGTTATGCTGTCTTATGGTGTACAATGCTCTAGATCCGTGGGTATTGGTAGATTTTTCCCTTCATGGGACTGTTCTGAGCTTTGAAACTGGTTGTTCTAGTAGGCCGCTAAAGACTGATTCAGGGCTTTGTTTTTCTTTTCTTTTTCCCTTTTACGTACCAAAAGCAGAAGCAGAACTACAGTGAATTAAAAATGGGACATTCGAATGATACAAACCATCCCTTGCTCGGGTTTTTGAATGCCCTACGGTAGACGTGTTATCCTAGCTTGCTTTTTTTTTTTTTTTTTTGCACCTAGTGTACTTTCCTTAAACCTGTCAGATTAATGTTAGAAGAATTAATTTGAAGAATTAATTGGTGCTTACTGGAACAAAGGTGCCTTCTGGTGTCTTGAGCATTGCTTGCTTCTGCTCTGATATTAAGGTAGCACAGTGACAGAAGGCAGACGATAAAGCTGTAAACCAAAAATCTCTGAAACTATTTCACTTCTCCAGTGTAAGCACTAATATTGCTTTTTGTCATCTAAGTTCTTATTTAAATGATAATGTTTAGAATTAGCTATTGCTTGTATGTATATTTTCAGAAATATTTAAAATCCTCTTTGCATAGCTGTGCTGGTGAAAGCATCAGTTGCAAAATGAAGGGTATAATTTTAACAATTGTAGACATATTTATAATAATTTTTTTTCTTATAAAAGTTCTATCAAAAAGAAATTTAGAATTGATTGCTGGAATTTATATAACAAGAAATGAGCCTGTGTTAGAAAATTAGGTTTTTCAATAACAGTTGTTGTTTTCTTCTTTTGTGTTCTTTTTCTTCTAGGACCGGAATAGGCCCTATGACACTTTTAACTTGCACTCTTTGGAAAATTCCTTAATGGATATGATAAGGACTGATCATGAGCCTCTGAAAGGTAAACACTACCCTCCCAGTGGCCCACCAATGAGTTTCGCAGATATAATGTGGAGGAATCATTTTACAGGTTAGGAATATTCATATGTCCATGCTTGCTTGGTGTTTAAACAAAAATCAGCTTTTCAGTATTTCTATAAACTTTTTGTTAATGAATGAGTTTTCAGTTATGTGAAATTTCTATTTTCCCATCTTAAGATGAACTTCTCTACTCTAGGAAGATAAGGCGAAATGTGCATACATTTATTATATATGTACAATCATAGCAGTATCTAACTGGCATATCTGAAAGGTGGGATTTTTTATCAGCAAATTGCACAGCGAGGTCTCATGCTGCAGTCACTTCAAAAAATGTGTAGTGCAACTGGAGTCCAGTTGCTGTGTTCAACATTTTTTTCAAAGGTTCTACGATACTTACGTTTGGGTTATCAGCTAGGATACAATGGTCCTAAACCAACCACTGTATCAAGGTTACTCTCTATAGTTATTTCATATTTCTTTTAAACAAATATATCTTAATTTGGATTTCAGATTGTTAGGAGGACTCAAAAGATATTAGGTGTTGTTAAGTACTGAGAAAGATGGTTATTTATGCTGTTAAACTGTGTTTATTCTACCAGGTGTTGTGTTGGAGATGAAACCATTTCTAATACTTAGCTGGTAGTGTATAGTGAAAGGTGTGGCGGTATTTCACTGAATTCCTGACCAAGCTGCACCCTCCTTTTTTCTTAATCTTTTATTAGTTAAGTTTAAAAATAGGTACACGTTCTTGCTGACTTTGAAGATAGTTGTAAGACATGTACCAAGGAAGTATTGAACAAGAAATGATTCCCAAACACTGAGTAGTCATAACACAAAGAAGAAATTTAGTTGTGTATAGCACTTCCTATGCTAATGCTTATATACATGCTTTTTGATGTCATGACTGCCTCATTTACTTACCTTTCCATTTATAAAATTATTTTTCTTGGTCAGAAGTATTGTGCCTTTTTTTCTGTCTTTCTGGGTACAGGTTTTTTTTTTTTTTTGACAGCTATATCAAACTGGCTTCTGTACCCTCTTCTAACCTGTACTTTCCACTGTTATCTTGAAATTTGCTGTGCTATAGCCTTCATATGTCTTTAACCATTATTTATCTCTCTAGAATGGCAAGGAATACAGTCTCATGTCTATTCTGATCACAGAATTCTGAAATAAGGGTTAAACTTGAACTTAGAAAAACATGCTCAACAAAATTGAGATTTCTGCTGGATATACATTTCATATGGCTGACAGAACGTGAAATAAAATCCAAATTGCTAGCAGCTACAGCAAGGTGTTTATTGTATCTTATTAGATGTATTCTAATCTAGCTAGAACTCCCATGATTTTTATGAGTTTTTTCAGCATTTAGTTAAATATACAGATAGAGACTAATATTTTACGAATTAATTTCTATATGAATCTGAGTGTGGAAAAAATGAAAAAAAAAGGGATTAGAATTTGGATTGGATATTGTTGAAGTTGGATATTAATTGTAAAATTTAAACTGATCTTTTCAGTTTGACAGTGGGACCATTAGCTTTACTTTTGCTCCAACAAAGGCTTCCATCTCAGACTGGATGAACTATTTCCTTTTCTGCTTCTCACTCGTTTTTGCCTTCCTGTCTTGTTAATGAGCTCACTTCCGGTCAGTGGGTGTTGGAGAAATCTTCTGTTCTGTTACTTATCTCCCTGTGTCTCTGCCTACCTGGTTGTTGGGGGTTTTCTCCAATGATACAGTTGCTTTCTCTGTCTTCCTTTCTTCTCCTCCTCCATCTAAGTATGGGGCTGACTTTGCCTGCCCCCAGCTTTGCCCTGCCCTCACGTGCACTTTCTCTGCTCCTGTTTTCACGTTGTGCAGTGTGACTGCCAATATTTGTAGGAACAGCTCTTGCAGGACACGTTCATTCTCCCTTCAACATGTGTCACTTTCCTCTGTGTTAAAGAGATGTACATTATTATTTTAGCTGGATCCTTTTCCTGAAAACCATTCTTCTGCAAACATTGATCTAGTCCTCAAATCACTTTCATACTGCATTTTTGCTGTTTCTTTTTCCGTGAAGATTGGTCTCAACTGTTCTTCTGCACATCACACGTCTTTTTCTCTGTCAAAGGTGCAGAAGATTTTCAGCTGCTGTCCTTCTCTGTACCTTCCTCACATTTCACTTTATGTTGTTTTCTAAACTCACTTGCTTTTTCTTATTTATCCCACTCTCCTCTGACTCTCCCCTTAGCAGATAGCAGGACATTTTAGTCTGTTACCACATTCAGAAAGTAAGTGATCAATTCTGCTTGCTTTTGCCTGTTCTTAAGTCATTGCCACATTTTCATTTATTTTCACCTTGAAGCTTTTTGAATATATTGGTTATGTACTTCAGCTTGATTTTTTTCAGTTCCTCATAGACATACCTGTGTGAATACCTCTTGTGCAAAATTTCTGGGATATTATTAACTTACCCAAATTTCAGAGCTAGTTCCTCTTCATTTTACCACCTCTGTCTTTCATAGTAAACTGTTTTTTCCCTTTAAATCTTTACTTTCTCTTGCATCTGTAATTGTCCTCTCTTAGGTTTGTACACTATTTCTTCTGTAGATACTAAATAAAACAGCCACAAAAATTCTGATCTAAACTAAAAGCAATGAGATGGCTTCCAAATGGCGTTTTTTAATTGTTCATCTTTTGGTAAATGAGCCCTTTTTTCTCAAACAATCATAGCTAGCAATGCTTACAGGTTAGTTTGCCATATACTTACTATCCAAATTTTTAACTGGAAAGGGTAAAAAAAAATGGATACCAAAATCCTCTGATTTTGAAAATACAGGAAGATTTGATTCTTGAAAAACTATGTGTCTCAGGGCCTCCAATACATGTTATACATGTGGAACTGTTTCAGGATCATTTCAACCTTCTGCTGCCAGCAAATACTTATTTTTAGAAGTACTGTCTATATATATATTCATTAGTAAAATATTGCAAGCAGTTTATCTGAAGTTTGAAACTTTGCTTGGAACATAACCCTTCTTGGCATATGTGCCCCTCATGTCCCAGCAGATACTTGGAACAAAAAATAATTCACTTAGATATGGAACAAGAGCTCTAGATTAAAATGTGGGAGGATTAACCATAAGAGATTCTGATGTGAAGACCAAATTGAAATGCTTCTGGGATATTTTCTTCTTGTTTTGGGGCCTGAGTTCCTCATGCTCTGTTTGGTTCAGAGTAGTGGAGCAGCTCGGGGTGAGGAAATCTGTCTTCTTGTTTGTAGTAGCTTAAGATTCATATCCTTCTCTCGATATGAAGTACAGTCAGACTTTGTCCTGTAGGCCATGGAAATTGAGTTTATTTCAAGGTCACCAAAGCAGGTTGCTCTTTTTAAAGCATGATCCACTTGGCCTTGAGAGGGCATGTGATTAAGTGACTTTTTTGGGGGAGGGACGTTTTTTTTGCTTTCAAGTGTGGAACAGAGTAAGTCTGGCAGATTGTTAGTGCAGCAGAAACTATCTGATCGTCACTCTTGCAATATTGAGTTACACTGAGCGAGTGCTGACCCAGCCTGATTGGCAGGCTACCTTAGTGCTCTCCAGTGAGGACAGCCAGAGTCACTCAGTCCCTTTTTTGTATTTCTTGCTGTAAAAGACATTTGAAATCTAGCTCTGGGGTTTCTGTACTTAAATTACCAGCATATCCATCTAAGTTGTATTTTATCATGAGCCCAGTCTTGGGAGAAGGTGTTCAGTGTCAGCTCTTGTTTTGTTTCTAAAACTGATTTCTATCTCTCAGCTTTTCCTGCCAGTTAGAGGAACCCTTCTGTATGTACCTGTCTTTCTGTCCTCACAGTCTGGGAATTGTGTAACTTTACAAATAATTTTCCATTTTCGTGCTTTGAGATTTAAGAAATTGAAATCAACTGAAAAGGAATTCTCATTTTCGTTTGTCCCAAGACACTGTGGAGACTTTCCTACCTGCTCTCTCTACCATGAAGACCAGCTTCAACAATTTTCTTTTCTTTCAGTCAATACTCATAAATACTTTTCTTCTTTCAAAAGGAGGGAAGAAAAGAGGAAAGAAGTTCAGTAAAGGAATTGTTAATCTTTGCCTGGTTAATGACAAATTACGGTGTATGGCCCAGGGTATCTGGCTGTTCCTCATGTCAGTCATAACAAGGCCTCTATGACAGAAGTATGCAGTATCTCCTAAGATATTTTTCCTGAACGGTCTTATTTATTTTCTGAGTGGCCAATAAAATACATTATATGCTACAAAAATATGAGGGACAGTTTTGCTTTAATGAGGAAAGGTTATATTTGCAGTATTTTATAACATTTTTTTTATTTACATACTGCTTTGACATAAAGCTGTAGGGCAAAAGTGAATTATCAGAATAGCTACAGGTGGATGGCACTTACCACTGACTAGAACATTGCTTTCCTACATAAAAGTGTCTCCTGTCTGGTGTAATATGTCACTGTTGCAATATGTTTATCCATGTCAAACTATTGCATTACAACACAAACAGAGGCATTCTGATCTATAAAAAATATTTTGTTCAGTAGTAACTAGCAGTTGCCTTTGTTCTATTTTTAAATAATTAAATAAAATATTTCAGCGGTGTTAGATCATATGCTGTGCACATGTGCTACTGACAGGTCATGCAACTAAGTATAAAATTGAGGAGAGAAATTATGTCCTTCAAAGTATTTCTTTTCTATTTACTCTTACATTAGATAACAGTAATATTTGAATTTTATTCTAAATCAGAACAGAAACAAACTTGTAATTTAGAAATCCCCACCTAACAAAAATTCTGATTTTTTTTTTTTTTTTTTTTTTTAAAAAATAGAAGTGTGATACAACTTCAAATATAAGTGTTTGGAGACAACACATTTACAAGGAGCTTTCAAGAGTAGGCTTTATTATACCTAATTTTAATGGATATCATACTGTAGAATGAAAGCATGTGTTGCTTATGTCATGATATTTCAGTAGAGATCAAGATGTTGAATACGAATGTACAACGGTTCAGATGCAGAAATAGCATCTGTGGGGCAACTTTATATCTTGATTTTCAGTACTTAATGACACCTGTTTATTTGTATGATACAAAACTGAAGTTACTGGATTACTACTTCATGACTATTGTTAAAACTGTCTCAGGTCATATGAAAACTAAGAAAAAGTTAAGATTTATTGTTTACATTTAAATAAATTACATTTTGACAGCCAAATGTTTGAAGATTACATGCAACTTAGACAGTGTTGTAATAAATACAGAATGGACCTTTACATTTCCACTTTGATTTGTATTAATTTCAATACATGCTACCTGATTTTGTTCAGCTTAAGTGTTCCTAAGCTTTTTGTAAGCAAAGCACTAAGTTTGCCACATGACCTAGGAAAAGTGAAGGTGAATGGATCATATTTGTGTTTGCAGTCAGCAGCTGAACACAAAGGTCATGCAAATAGAACAAATGTTGTCATCTCAGTCCTAGAAATGGCGCTACACTGTTAGAGCTTTTTGCAACACTTCCATTAGAAAAAAAGTGCAGTGTACCAGAATTTCCCAAAATCTCCGTTTTCATCAGACTCCTTTCTGTAAATGCTCATGAGAAACAGAGTGAGCAGACAGATATGTTTGCACATGTTTTTATGTTCACAATTAGGCCCCTCGTGCTAATCCTTTTAAAGAAAAAGAGAGTATGTTGCCTTTCCATTTAAAACTCTGGTTACTTAAGAAAATCCTCTTTAATTTTTTTTTGTCAGGACAGAATATGGTTATTAAATGGTTCATATTTTTAAAATTAAATAAGTATCTTTGACCTACTGAATTTGGTTGGTCAGGAGTGGTGGGGGTTTTTTGTTTCCTTTGTTTAGTTTAATAAGTGCTAATAGAGATAGCACATTAAAAAAAATGGAAATCAAGAGAAGGAAAATTTGCCGTTGGAGACTGACCTCACAAAGACCTAAACCTGTTTTGCTTTTTTTCTTTCTCACTACTACTGTTTTGAGGGTTTTGTATATTTCAGTATAGATTCCCAATTGAAAAGTCTGCTTTGATATTGTTTTATTTTAATCCCCCCAAACAGGCCAATGAAAAATACCAACATTGCTCTTTTGAATACAGTTCTAGAACTTCATGTAGAATGAGCATATGCGTACAAATATTTGTCTACCACAAGTAATGCCAAATTTAACTTTATGTTCAAGTCTTGCTTTCAAAGTAGTATTATTTTGAAAATACAGCCGTTTTCAAGCTAAAAATGTTTGCACTACTTAAATATATGCAAGATTATTATGTTTTATTGGAGCAATGTAATTTACTTATACATTACAATGAAATGTAGGTTATATATGCTGATTTTTTTTTTTATAGGTTGCTTTCCCTACTGATAGGATATATGTGCTTAGTCAGTGATAGGAAGAAGTTTTATTACTGATATTAATAGCTGATAATTATACACTTCTCTTCACATTGCCATAATATGTTTTTGAGCAGTTAAAGTATATACATGTGAACACAGTAATAGTTCCTCAAATTTCCCTTCTGGCAAACAATAGTACTTTTGTTCTGCTCAGTATTTTAATTTTTTTAAAGATCTGTAAGTGTAGGTGTTTAAATTATGGGTGTGAACAAATGGCAGATATACATTAAAAAAAGAGGGGAAAGAAGAAAGTCAATAAACTTCTTCAGAGAGTTACTTTTTATTTTTATAATTTTTTATGCAGACCCTTGCTTACAGTGTTCTTGATGTTGACATTATCTTGGACATGTGTGTTGAGTTAATGTAGCATAGTTTCAGATGTCTGTAATTTTGGAGGAAAAGGAGAGAGAATGGTCTAAAGTCTACTCAGGTAAAAATTATTAAAATTCTTGTATATGTACACATGCTTCATGCTTTGTGGTCATTTGTGACTCCTGGAGGACACACTCATAGCGGAGATAGGGAGATGGGGGTGTGTGGGGGGGTCATAGTTTGTGGTGTAAACTGGACTCCTGAATATATGTGAGTCAAATGAATAATCTTGTTTCACATGTTTGGGATAATATTCTGGTCTTGCTTTGATTTTTTTTGCACTCTCCTGTGTCTAAACTTTACCCTACCCAACTTGCTACCTATCCATCCAAATAAGTATTGCTGGTTTTTAGTGCCTTTTTTGGCATCAACATGGAAACCATAGGAAAGATAAGAGTGATAAAGGAGGTATTATTACTAAAGAAATATAGCAGACCTAGTCCTGTTGCCAGTTTCATTTGACCTTGCCACAGGGTTATGTAGTCATAAATTGTAAATGATATCAACAGTAATCTTAAGAATTATGTGAGAGGAAGTTCTCATTTCAAGGAAGTTCTCCTTCCCAGAAAGTTCAGGTCAGGTCAAAAGCAAGCCAGCTTTGCTATTTTCTAGCAAATCTTATGCCAAATACTAATTGCTAAATTGGTGTAAGTGGTCAATCTTGGTGCAAATTGTGAGGTATAATAGTGCAAGAAGTTTTACTCTATATAAGAAATGAACAGTGTTTCTTGGAATGTTGATTGTAACATGAAAATGATGAGAACAGGTAACTGTAATCTTAAAAGCCCTTCACTGTGTGAGTGTTCATATCCAGGGGCTGATTAGGTTTACAAGTTCAAAAAGCTATAAAGCACTTGGAAAGAGAAAATTAATAAAAGAAGAAATGCGATAGTGGTAAAATATGTATGATACTCATGTTTACTATTTCTGGAACAACATTATTTCTCAACACGGATCGTAATTCAAAATTATCAAGATAACTTAAAGTTTCTTTGCAAAAGAATCAATAAAGATTCATGTGGGAAGGGTATGTTGTCTTTAGGCTGGTAGGAATATGAGGCAGAAACAGCTGTAAAAGAGGAAAAGGGTATTAACCTCAGTATTTAATAGGATCTTAGGTGCACAACTCTTTAAAGATGAAATATGCCGGGATGTATCCCCAGTATAACACATACACAATTTTTACGGACCTCGCAAATTAGCATATCTACCTAAAATCTCCCAATAAGAAACTTAATAGATGAAGTAATTGTCTTCCTAGTCTAATTACCACCCCCAACCCCCCAAATGAGATTACAGTCCAGTTTATAAAATATGTTCTAGAGAAAAGGCTTCATCCTTTGAAGGTTGGAGCTTCTAGTTCTGAGACAGTATAGAACTCTTGGCCTCTTACTGTGAATGTTTGGTCTTCCCACTTTACAAAACTCCCAAACTAAACTAGATATCAGACTACAAAAATTACAAATATGTAGGGCTAAGGTACAAAGAGTGTGTAAAGGGTACAAGGAAAGGGAAAAGGTATAAAAATGTATAAAAAGCGTTAAAAAAAGAGAAGACAAAAAATCATCAGGCATCAGGTATACTTCCTTAAGTTGTTAGCAGGATCTCAGAATTCATTCAAGATCATTACTCTCCTTTACAAAGAACAAGGTAAATTCCATTTAACATCTCATTTCCAGTATGATACAGAAGAGAAGATGTGCAGACTTGATGTGCTCTGAAAAGGAATTGGGCTCTCTGCCATGACAAGTATGATATTGCACATGCAGCAGAGCACTCAGGCAGTCCAGCCAGAAAAGTCCCTCCAAATGTTGTTAGGAGAGATAATCTAAGAAATGTAATGACATAAGATAAGCAACAGTGTGGCCTGAGCTATACAGGAATCATTAAGCCTTCATTTATGTTCTGAAGTCTTTAAAGAGCAAGAAGTATACAACTAGATTCTTTTCTTTCTAAACTAAGAATTGAAAAGATGTAAAAGAGTGATTATTGTTGCAACCTAACTGCAGTACTCTTAAGTGTATGTTATAGAAGCACGTAATTGAAAATATACTCAATAAATCGTTACGAAACCAAGACAGGCAAACTGAAAATGGCAGATGTACACTGAATACAAGTACTGGGGATGCTGTTACTGGAAGGGTGAACTGCTGGAATCCATAACTTCTTTGCTCTTAACTTCTCTCTGTTTCTGTTTAATGTACTTAATATTCTTGGAAAGTAAAACTTTTATCTAGAGATTTTGTTTTAAAACCGTAATTAGAAATATGTGTTTATATAGATTTTGTAAAGGTTCAGGTAACATACACGTTTTTCTTAAAATTTATTGTTTTCCAATAGTCATTTATGTGTTTAACCTAAATAGGTCTTTGAAAGTACATATTCTTAATTACATTTCAGAGTTCTACATTGCACCTTTAAACTAAAAAATTATAATTTCCTTTCTGTGCTCTCTTGTTGTTCCTTAGATAATTATGCAGTTTTGTAATCTGCAGATGGCCTCTTTTTTCAATTGAATAATTTGCTTCAGGCAACAAAATATTAAAATGTTATAGCCAACATGAAAGGCTGTATAATTATTCATAATTAATTAATTAATTGTCTTATGCCTGGTGTGTTGTCAGTCTCTTTTGAATGCTTTTAATACAGGTGTGTTTGAAAGGATTCCACTAATCTGTTTCTGTGGAGTTGCATGAGGGATCTCTGAAGATGTACAGAATTATCCTGCACACTGGCTTAGCTCAGTGTGCTGCTCTGTATTTTCTGCTCCTCATAAAAAGATAGCTGACAAAAACTGTTTAAAAATAGCAGGCCAAGGGCAGGTGACAAAATGTCACACAAGCAGCACCTGGTCCAGTAACAGCCTGGAGGGAGGAGAAAACCAAACCCAGATGTCACAGATAGGATTCTATTTCTGAAGCTGGTCAAACAGCAGAATTTCAGCTTCAGCAAAGGAGAAGGGCTCATCCAAGCATTATGCATTCAAATTTTACTCTATTTTTTTCATGGCAGTTTCTCTTTTTTTCCATTCCAAGTATTAATTTTAAAGTACAAATTAGTACAGACACCTTTTCTCTTTACAAGTAATACCTGTAACCTTACACTCATTAATACACTGTTAAGGAAAAGGGAATTAATGTCCGTTTAGAGAGATGTCTGAAGTATTTTAGCAAAGGTTATAGTAACTGAAATAATAGCAGCTTTAATGTTGCTGCAGTGCCAGATTAATGTGAAAATATGTATAGGAGAATTTTGTCTGTAATTAGGAAATATGAAGTGGTTAATGAAGATCATCTCCTTAAAGAAGCTTTGCTTAAGGAGTTGGAAAGTAAAAATGGAAATTCTATTTACCTTCTGTCCTCTCTTCTTTCTGGAGGTGCTCTTTCCTTCATAGCCTTGTTGTGGTGTCATTTTTTTCTAAAAGAAGGAGAAAACCTCAATGTGAAGAAAAGACTTATTTGCTTTTCTTAACCTGCTTATGACTTAGTTTCAGAAATTTATTGAAACTTCATGCTGCATCTGTTCAGAAAGAATATTCATTACAGCACAGCAGTATCAGTGACTGGAAATAGAAGACTTTAACTATCAATAGGAACTAAAAATGTTGGAGAGGATTGACTTTAGTTCAGCTTTGCCAGAGTTTGTTTGTTAAAACTTGGGTTTGCCGAAGTACAGGAACATAATAATTATATTGGTTTTTCAGTGTTCTGAGTGGATCCTGAGCTCCTATATTTGAGTGTAGTGAAGAAATGTAAAAGGACCTCTTCCTTAGCTCCCTAATTTAACTACAGACCTAGAGATAGGAAAAGCTTATGAAATGGAATTGCGTTATATACATAAAGTTGCTTACGTTACTTAGTTGAAATAAATGTTTACATGGCTATAATTATCCTTTTGTATTTTTTTCTAAGTAAGGACTAATACAACTTTCACATTGTTTTGGGTGGTTTAATTTAAAAGGTTCTACGTCAAAGTTTCTTCAGGATAAGGTTTAGTATTTCAGCTCAGTTAAATACTATCCGAAACTAATCTGAACAATGCTACTGCAGCTGCCTCATTTCTTGCTTTGACAGTAAAAGTAGGTTTCTCTGGACTAAGTCTCCTTGGGTTCAAGAATATCTGTTTTTCAAAGTACATACGAATGTACTGCTTGAGAACAATATTCCCTCCAACCCAGTGTCTTACCTCAAATAGTAGGCGATGGAAGATTCTTAGGGAAGAACACAAAACCGGGGTAAGAACTCTCTCTCCAGCTGTCTGTTAACTTGAGAACTTCTGGTGCTGCATGTAGTATGAAAAGTAGTGATTTATTTTTACCAATTAAATGGAATTTTTTAATGCTGTACTTATTATTGGAGGCCAGCTATAAATGGCATAACTGCAGCAGGGTTGAACTTGAGGCCTTGTTTTGAAAGGGTAAGCATAATACTTTCTTAGTGCAAAGTAAAAGAATATATTAAAAATAATTATTTCATTGTTTATTTTGTGATTTTCAGTATTCTAAGTACATAATATTGAAGGTACTATGGTGTTAAATATTTTAAATGTGTATTCTTGGGAAATTGTGTTCAACAGGTAGAAGATTCAACTAACTGTTCATCCGCTTTAGAAATTTTTCTTATTAATGAATTTGTTCAGTTTTGAAATAAAAACATTGAAAACAGCTTTTGCTTACATTGCAGGGCGTATGGGAATAAACTTCCATCATCCAGGAACAGACAATATTATGGCTCTTAATAGTAAGTCATTGATGTCTAGTGATTTATATTGCTATGTTGAATATTATTTCTTACATCTGTTGTGTATGTAGCTGCACGGTCAGACATAAATATACATAACATTTGCATAGAGTTTATTTTCACTCTCTGAAAATGTTTTTGATTAATCAGTCACCTCTGATTCTTTATATTAGCTTTGTAATGGCTTTATATGTTTCACTAGAAGCTTCATAATGCCTGCTATAGAAAATATTGCAGAACAGTCTCTCTTGTTCCCTCTTTTGGGGTGCATATGTGTGTTAAACCTGTAAGTTTAATTTCTGATATCTTTCCAGACATGTTTCTTCCTGTTGGGATGAGCTGTTACAGGTTTTGCATGCAATTACATGGACTGATGGTGTTTGCTTTGTTGGTTTCCATAATGTAGACAGGAATGAAGAGAATGTTTAGACATCTAAATAATGAGGGAAAATTGCACTTCACTGAGAGATTATTGCTTTTGTTGTATCAGGAAATAAAAGTTAAATTAAAAGTCCAGTCAGGAACATACAGATTCAAAAAACCTGGCAGAATGAATCTGGAAGACAGCTCCTGTGTGGGAAGCGTGGGGGACAGGGTATCAGGCACCACCAGCATAACACTGAACTGAACTATGCAAATCAAAGCAGAGTATTTGTCTGGCGAATACTGAAAAACGCTAACTATTTTGAAATGTCCATATTCGTTTACAATGTTGTATTAGACATTTTAGGATTATTTATGAAGTTCTCTAAAATTTTTTGCACTGTCTATATAAGTTAGACTGTATAGATGAAAGCTGCAGGGTTTTTTTGTATAATACCAAACGAAGAATAATTTGCAGATGTGAAGAACTGAAAATTTGTAATAGGCAAGATGCAAGGTGTTTAACATTTGGCTTTAGAGGCCAGCTTTTGGAACTTGTAAGACCTTGCTTGAGCTCTTTTTAGTTTTACGCTGTTAATGCTGAGGTGGTATTTTGGGGAGATTTTGTTGTCATAGTTAGCGGATGTGCCCCATTTTCTTATGGCACATGAAATTACAGGAAATTAAGTAATTGACTAGGAGAAATGTTCTATTTAATTAAAGGCTTTATTAAAAGAGGAAACTGTTCATGCCACTGTGTGTGTGTAAATAAGTTTTACACAGTATAGTTGTCAGGTGTTTGACATGAGCTCTGGTCTCAGAATGTATTCGTTGTTCTAAAGTAGGCATTTCAACAAGCTAACTGCAATAGAAATATATTTGTGAAGATGGGATATGATTGAATTTTGAGTTACCTTTAAAAATTGACAGTTATGAAATATATCATAGTGTTTCTTACAAAGTCTAATAGAGGTTTTTGAAAGATGGGGATGAAAGACTGAAACAAAAAGTTATACTATTTTGGGGCAACTTGCTTTTATCTTAAATGAGTGATGTGTTTTACTCTGATTTCCTTATAATGAAAATAATGAAAAAAAAAATTTTCCTGTCTAATTTCTTTGAAATTTTTGCAGCAGCTATATACCCTAATAGTTTATAAAAAACAATGATCTTTTGTAGCTATGGTCCTGGTATGTGGTTAAAATATCAGCATAGCTAACTGAGGGACCGAAACGAAATATATTTATGCATTTGCAGCATTTACAATATCATGGGTTTATTCAAATGTTAACTGTTTAAAGACTTAGATAAGCCTGGAATCATAAATATGCAATTTATGCCAAATGAAATTCAGCACAAAAGTCTGAATAAGTTCTCATAGATTTTTCCTCTTCTGCAACTCTTTCCCCTTCCTTTCTTTACTGGATAAGGCCACACCATTTTTGGCCATCAATGTGAGCCCTAAGGCAGAATTATTGTACTGGGAAACCTGTTGGGTTTTGCTTTTAGGTCTTTGAAGAGCTGAGAATAAAAGCAAATATTCACATACATAAGCTTAAAAATTACTTTCTGTGATTGAAATCCTTTTTTGTATGCAGCTAAGCCTGAAAAATTTAGAACAAGGTAATTCCCATGTCATTCATTACCTTCGTCATGGGGAAGTATACTGGGGAAAATTAGTTCAAGAATACCCTTTTCTGTGCTGGAATGGCTGTGATTTGGGTTAAAAAAATAAAATAAGTAAATAAAAATTCCCAAAAGATACTTCATCACAGGATTTTTTGTAATAATTTTGAGAGCTTATGTAATGTCTTTAAATCATAATACTTATCATACCTATGTTTAATTTCTGTGAAACCAAACACTGTCTGCTGAGTCTGCAAATCCAACCTTCACATTCTATTTACAGTCATTGCTTCATAAGCATTTTTCTCTTTTCCTGTGAAGACATAGAAATAATCTTTAAGATTTATTACTCAAAGCTCAATTTCACACGGACAATGTAGGCAATCTTTTGAAGTTGGAAGACAACATATGCTCATGCCATCAGCAATGCAAAACTTCACATGTTGTAGGGAGAGGGGAAGTTTTCTGGGGGATGTTCGTCTCTAGCTCCCTCTCATCCTCTGTGGCAGCACTTTCAACTGTACTTCAGCTGTTATTCCTGTTTACTAATTACAGCCTTTTGAAGCCAGGGGTTTTTCCTGACTGACTGTCTTGAGCTGCTGTCTGTAAATGGAGGGGATTGTTTGGTTTGAGGGAAGGTGTTGCTTAGCTGACAGCATGGGGGGAGGATGCTACCCCCATTTTGTTCATCACTGAGCAAGGCTGAATCATCACCATCTTAATGAAGTTCTGAAGTAATGAAATTAGTGGGATAAAAGAGATTACTTTCAAATGCATAATTTTTATGAATCTCTTTTTGTCTTTAGTGGAATTATGCTTGTGTACATAGAGAGTTGCACATGTATATAAACATGTTTATATTATAAATGCTCTTGAAGTTCAGGATTAGGCTTTTATTGAGGAATGCAATATTCAGATATTGAGAGAGACCTGAGCATAATCCTAAAGAAGCATCTAAATAAAAAGAAGATGCAAATATTAGATTTGAAACATGTTTAAAGGGGAAATGATACGACGTTTGTCTGTACTAGATCTAAATGAAATTTTTCTAATTGAAATAGTGTTTTGAATCAATTAGTGACATCAGTTAATTTTCAGTATCATTCATACTGAGCTAAACAGAAGAATTTTTATAAACTTCCATCTGTAGCACCTTATAAAAATACTTGATGTGTAATTTATAGGGGAAAAGTGGCATAAATTTAACTCAAAGGTGTCCTCCATCCCTTCTCTTGCTAATATGCACTGCAATTTGAAACCAGCCTTTGCTTCTGTTTGGAATCAATTGGACATCCTCTTGAATATGTGCTCCTTTGTAATTAGCTGAATAACTAGGACCGAATGATCAGCATGAATACACAGTCACCTATGTGGTAGGTGGTGAGCTGTCTTTAATGCTTCTTTGGAACTCCAGAAAGCCACAATAACTTCGGTGGGAGAGAAGTATGGCAGGTGAAAAAGAGAGATGGGAATAAATGAGGGTGTGTGATCTCTATAAAGAAGCACTGAAGTGTTGTCCTGGGATCCCAAACAATCTTCCATAAAATAAATTTGGTCTCAAGGTAGTTAAATGAACAAATGAGAAAAATCCCTTTGTGAAATGCTGGAATTTTGCTTTTCCTAAAGCCCCTCTGTACAGTGACTTTGCAATCCTGTTGGGCTTCAAATGTTCCATCTGCTTTCACTGTTCATTCTTGTCTCATACGAAAATGTGTCATCTGTGAGGTCTGGTGCTATTTGCTCTCCATCTGACTGTCTTTTCTTCTTATTACCTTCTTGTTAGTGTAATTTAGGTCTGTTCATTCAGAGTAAAATAATGAAAGAAAAATACATTAAAGAAAGGCTTTGGGGCACCTTTTTAGATGTCTGTGTTGAGATTTTGGTTTTGTTCTACCAATACCGTTAATGTGGAGAAGTTGTCATGCCATGACAGGAAATGTAATGACAGCAAAATTATTTCATTTTTTATTTTCATGTTTCTGTTCTTTTTAAAATTGCCTTGTCTCCTTAAGAGCTGTTGTACTTGGCTCTTCCTGTATTCTGATGTGTTTAGGTATAAAAGAAATTGCTGAGGTAGCATTTAATATTTAAAGTTTTGCCAATGCTACTTTTGTACCTTGAAGTAAACTGCTCCAAATAGAAAGCTTGTTGAATTACTTTCATCTTGCAAGATCTTGGGTTGGCAGTTTAATAGCTAATAAAAGCTTTCTTTTTGTAGTAATAATATTCTGGGAAAATGTGTGACTAAATTCCAAGAGGCATCAATCTCTTCTCATCGTTTAGTACTTGCCTATAGGAATTTGCTGAACTCTTTAGCCCAGTTGCCAGGTTGGGTTACTAATGTGTCACCGGCTTAATAGCATATATAGAATAATAGAAAAGAATAAAAAAATACTGAGAGAGAACTTAAAAGGTTTGCAAAACTAGACTTGGTTATTTTTGAAGAGATCTGAGTTAATACAACTGGAGGAAAAAAATTACTGATGTGAAGTGTGACATAGCAAAGGTAGCGGGGTTCAGAGGAGCCCCAGAGTGTGGAAACTGTCACTTTACTCATAACCTTGTTAAGTTTCTCAGAACCAGCTGTATGAGCAGTTGGTATTGATGCTGCCATGGAGGCTATGAGGTGAGCTCCCTGATACCTCAAAGTCCCTTCTATACCTAATTAAATTTTTAAAAAGGGGGAAGGGGGAAACGGGAGCAAGAGTAAGTACATGCTTTTTCTTCTTTCTTCCTTTCAGCTTTTTATATTGGCATTTGCACTTCCAGAGATCTGATTTGGCTGTTACTGAAGGCAGTATCTCTTATCAGTGGCTGCTAAAGGCTTTTTCTAGCACAGGAAGATTTAAATCATCTTCCTCTTAATCCAACTTGGTAGCTCTTTATTACCTTCTTGTTTGTTTGTTTGTTTTCCCCTCCGCTTTTCCTGCCTCACAACCTCACCAATGTGCTTTCCTTTCATCTCTGTGATCCTCTGCTGTGGGTTAGTGCCATCTGTTTCCTCTGAATTTTAAGATTTGCCAGGCTACTCCACAAGCAGTATATATGATGCTAGAAGAAATGAAGCAGCCTGCTTGTTAAAAATGTTTTATTGTTAACAGATTCTTTTAACTAAAACAAAGAGATGGAAATAGATAAACCTTCCCTCTTGCACATTTGCTTGGATAGTCATATGCCTCAGGAAGGGACACTTAAGCTGGTTTAGGTATTGAATGCAGTTCATGTGTTTGATCAAATAAGTGTTTGAAGCCCGATATGCGGGACTTACCTACGTACAGCTTACATGTCAGACTGTGTTTTTCTCATGATGGGATTCAATTGTACATGTATGTGAGCATATGTTAGCAGAGACATTGCTGTAACACTTGCATTGTTAGCATTGGAAAAAAAATCTACGTAAAGGGACTGTTGAGGTTCATGTAACCAAATTATTGTAGTGCCCATTGCACATCCAGCCCATCTATCCGTGGAAGTTGAGAACAATGTTTTGAACCACTCATAGATGAGTGTCCATCATCTTTGCTGTTCTTCTATGTGATCCCCTCTGTTGTGGAAAAACACATTTCGTAATTATACTTGATTCTATCACGTTCCCTCAGTTCATGAATGCATTTTCACTGGTATTTTAATTTACTTGTAAACTTCCAGATCCCTAAGACCAGAGATCCTCTGTTCAAAAGCAAAAGCTTGACATATTTTCCTTTCTGATCTTAAATTATTGCATAACTCATAATGTCCTAAAGCAAGTATTGTTCTGAACTGCTGACTGCTTCAAGAATACAAATGAGTGTTCCAAGCTAGAAATAAGACTCTGGTACCTTATAAATCAAGGAGGTTCCCAGTCTTGTCAAATAAACTTCTTTTTAGCCAGTATAGCTCCAAAATTTCTAATCTGGAAATGCTGATTTTTTTTTT
>VZRN01001324.1:2981838-2996611 GCA_013397935.1 Dasyornis broadbenti
TTTTTTTTCATAGAGGTAATGCTATTTTAAGTCAATTTAAGATGCATCTTTAAGATTTCCTTGAAGTGTGTGCATCTTTGATATTGTGGACACATAATTGTATGAGCAAGATAAATACCAGAAGTGAAGAAAGAATGTTCTTAAAAACTCAAAATACTTTCTATTAAGTCTTCCATAAAATGTGGTAATACAAATAAAGGGTGTCTCTTATTTCTGGATTTGAAATTACATGAGCATTTTTAATTATGATATGAAAAGAGTGTAGATCTAGTCCTTTTGACTTAATGTTCTATGGATTCACAAATTTATTGTTTCGTAGGACTGCTGATTATTCGATAGATATACCAGGTGCAGTTCTAATCCCATATTATAATCAATGAAAAAAACCCAGACAAGTTCTTTTTCTTCAGTTTTGTGTAGCCGTCTTTGAGATGCAGTTAAAATCTGAGCAGTTCATTTGAGTGAGTTTTGACTTATTGCAACAATGTGCAATCTTAGCTGCAGGCTTGAGGGAATTCCAGAGCATTAACACTAAGTTTACTTGATTGCATTGCAACATTTGGGGTTTGGAGCGTTTGTTTTGATTGTTTGTTAAAAGCTTAAAATTCTGTTCTTCATCATACAGTTTCGTGTTCATAAAAATACACTCAGCTTCTGGGATGAGGTGAATTAATAGTTTCAGGAGAGTTATCAGAGGGTGAAAAAGAATCTGTTGTTCCTTTGCATTTGAGGACGTGCAATTTGGGACACAGCAGTTATGTAACTTTGTACCTGACAGTTACAGAACGTTGCTAAGGATGGACAAACACCAACGCAGGGGTGATCGTGCTGGGAGCTGCACAATCCATCAGTGCACTTTTTACATGGGAAAATGTGCTCATTCCTTCTTAAAGCACCTGTATTTTCCTTAACACTATAATGGTCTAGGAGGTACCTAGGAAAGAATCACTTGTGTTGAATTTAGAAACAGTTCAGGAGATGGTTTTCTGTGCAAAATGATGATTCTATGTGGCACCAAAACCAGTACATGGGGAGCAGATGCATTGGTGGGGTACAATTTTGGAGCTCCCAGTCTCTTTTTGTCTCCTGTTGGAATTATCTAAGAGAGAAAGTAACTTCAGCTACATAGCTCTGGTAACTTCATTGTTTGTAATAGTGCAGTAATTTCTTTGCTCCCAAATGTCTTCATTCAAGAATAATTTCTAAATGGTTTACTTTCTAAAATATTTACTCAAACTGAGGCATTATGAAATTTACCTGATGAACCATTCCTGCTATTTAATCTGTAGTGCTCTGAATTTTGACTTGGGAACAACATGGGTATTTTAAAATTAACTTGTTTCAAATAGCACATTCAAATTTCACATCCCGGGTAAGCAATATAATAAAGTATGCATTGACGTTGTGAAGTTGCCTTGCTGAATAACTCTCAGCTTGCTGGAAAAAAAAAATAACACTTTAATATAAATACTGGTAACAACTGAGATAATTTTCAAATTATGTGTGGTTTTGTGTATATATGTATGTACAAAATATAAACAACAATGGTGAAACTTCAGCTTCTTTCTGTATTTAAATGTGATGCAATGCTTTTAAATCAGAAAGAACTGACTTGTCTGTCTTCCTGTTTAAGTGAATTGCACTATTTTGCCCCTGGAATTTACAGGCGAATATACCTTCAGTGACTTTCAGTAACTTTCATGGACATAAAGATTACGTGTGTGAATACAAACATAGGACAAAGTATTATTCCGCAGTGCAGTATTGCATATGAGTGTTATAATACATGAATAGCAATAGGGTATTCTAAAATTTACAGAAGTCTGTGGCAGATTTCTGCCATCATATACTGATCTTGATCAGAGCCTGAAAGTTTACATTAAGCATATAAAGCCATGTTTTCTTCAGAAGAAACGCAAGACTCTCTCTCATCTCATACTGAAATAATGCTTCTTTATTTAATTTTTAGATTGGTAACATTCTGTTGGAGGAAACCTCTTTCAGATAAATTGCTGTCAAAAACTATACCTTGATATATGCTTTTCTTGGGAGTGTGGGCATTTGTCAAGACAAGGACTAGCTCCAAGAAATCTGACAATAATTCTTTGCCATCATAATAACTAACAAAATATGGCAGTAACTAGAAAGCAGGAGGACTAATTTTATTCTTGCTACAAAGGCAGCTCTAGTATTAATTCTCACTGTTGCCTGCTATGCAAGAAGCAGAGTCTCTCTCAGGGCTTACCAATCACCTCACTGTGGCTGAGTAGCTCTTCACACAAATAGCTCCTACTGTTTTCGTGTTAAACATAAACTGCAGAGCAGTTCATCACAGCCATTGAAATTTTTTAATCCTCCTAAAGACATACTCATGTAGTTCCTTTTTGTGACCTCAGTGATAGCAGAAGAAAAAGATGTAGGTGTGTGATGTTTCTTCAGGGCTTGAGGAAGAAGCTGCCTGGGTAGAAGAGAGGTGACTGTGCTGAAGGAAGACAAGCCTTGCTGTGGGTAGCCCCAGGGCCCCTCAGTCAAAAGCAAAGTAGATAGGGAATGCTGAGAAGTCTCATGGGACACTTGGGTGTGTAGGGCGGGACTGGAAGGCATTGCGTTAGTTTTGGAAATAAGAGGTGAGTTTGGCAAGGAGGAGGAACACTGATAGTGTTACCATGAAGAAAGGAAGAAACAAAACAGAGTTCTGTTACCTCTTACCTAAGTTCACTTCGGTTGAAAAACCCTACTCGGTCCCTAGCCTTTCACATTTGATTACCTTGGAACGACAGATGTCTTTTGTGGTAGATTGAAGACACATCTTTTCCACATCTTTTCTGTCTTTCTAAAATTGCCGATCAAAAAATTCTGCTTTTTGCATTTCCCATTACCTCACAAAATCAGGTCCTGAAGTTGTCCAATGTTGTGGATTTTGCCATTGATGCATGTCTCATTGAAATGATGTGTTAATTCTGGTAGTTATGAAGGCATTTTGTAAATCTAGTTTTATTCACCTAAACATACTGGCATATTGTTCATATTGTTTTAGTAGGATTTTAGTATTTACATATGGTTAATTAGTTAAATTGAAACATAATTGGAAAATATGGTCTTCACAACTATTTAATAAAATACAAAATTAGTTCTTTTAATTAGGATTACTGTTGATGATGTTTATTGCCTCTTAAAATCATAATCCTAAATTATTATTTTATAGTACTGTGTGATATGCCTGATTTTTTTTAAATACTTTTGCTATGTAGAAAACTTGCACAGCAGGTATGTTCCTTTTTTATTTTTTTCCCTGGCTGTATCATCTTCAACTTCTTTTTCTTGTCTTGGGTTGTTTGAATTTCATCTTGCGCTTTTAAAATATCTTTTCCTTCTTTATGGTGGGAGGGGAAGAAGAGAAGAGGTAGAAGCTACATTTTCATTGCTTTTGGAGCTAAATCTAATGACAGCTGTACCGACAATTTTCTTCTGTGTTTACATGCAGCCAGGAGCTATGGGCGGAGAAGAGGTAAAAGTATTTACTAAATGTTTTGTTTGCTGAATAGTGGGAGAAATAAATATTTAGTTTTCTTGTGATAAGATGATGTTACCAATTTTAATGTTATTTAGTTGATCAATTGCTTCATATAAATCAATCTTATATTCTTCCCTTGCAAAACAACTCCCTTTTAATAGCATCTTAAAGCAATAATGATCTTGAGCTGATAACTTCAAGTGTGTTGCTGTAGTAGAGAACTGGAGGATGACTGAATGTAAAGACTCTCATGACACGTATTTGTGACTTGAAATTCATAGTGTTCCAAAAAAAGATTGGTTTTGGATTTATGTTTGGTGTTTGTTTGTTTGTTTTGTAGAAGTGCAATGCTTAACTGCTGCATTGAACATTTGAAAATTACTTTTCTTACATGCAACAGCTTTCACTGAATATTACACTTTATTACATTGATTTGCCTTAGGCAGAACATGTGTAAATACCAATACCAGTTACTGTCCTCAACAGTAAATATTAATAATAATTTTAAAAATATATATTATTTGAGCACATTTTACCTCTATTTCATCATAGACAACCCTTAAAACATAAAAGCGAACTGAAAGTATTTTATAAATATACAGTGCTGCATATCAATTTATTCTGAGAGATGAATGACCAAAGACAGTAGCAAGTCCAACAGCTGATTACTAAGCAAGCCACTGATGCAGCTTGCATTTATGTACTGTGCTGTAGCTTACACAGACTGGTTTTTACTGAGAAAATAACAGTGAAAATAGCAGCTTTTAACAATGTCATTTAGGCAGTGCCATCTGCGTGGGGTACTTTAGCATTAAACTTGATTTTATCTTCCTTTCCATTAAGTTCTCTGACAGCTATGCAGGTGAATTTGCTTCCTTTTCCAAATGTAGAATTTGGATCGCATCTGTGAAGAGCCTTGGAGACAGATGTATCCATCACGCAGGCCAATAGTGTCTAAGGACTTGTAATTTGCATATATGTATGGATTGGGGTGGTAGTCTTTACAGGATGTACTAACACAGTTTATAATAAGGAATTGCAGTTGATTTTGTTCAAAGCTGACTGGTTTTAGTGTTTTGTTTGATAGCTCAAGCTGAAACAAAAGATTCAAGTTTTCCTCACAAACTTACCTTCCTATTTTCTCCCACCTCCAGAGATCAGGCTACTGTTAACATATGTTGAAAGCATCCTAATACTTACACTTTTTCAGTGCTTTCCTGGTACTGAAACAAATTGGGAAGTATATGGACTATACAGTAAGGTATACTCTCTATGGATGTAAACATTGTTTAATTTTATTTTAAGATTGTGGCAAGTGTTTCCAGATTGATCAAATGGCACCAAAGTAGGAAAGGAGGTAGGAATCAGAAGGATACTATAAACTACTTGCAACTCATGTTTACTTGCAGAAACAAAATATAATAATGTGGGAAGTAATTATGATGAATATAGTTTAGGCTGTTTTATACAAATTTCAGTGAAGACAAAACAAGACAAACAAGTTTGGAATGTGCTGGCTTTTCAGATTTTTTTTCTCACTACCAAAAAGCATGTTTCAGTCCATAAGACTTGTTTCCTGTGTGAAATGAAGGTTTTTCCATACTAACAAGTAGATTTGTGTGTGTGTGTGTCTTGTCTTTAATGTCAGGGATTTTGACTTGCCTCATTCATATTAAAGGGTGTGATGTTCATGCTTTATCATTGCCTTGACTTTTATAATATTGGTTTTGAGCTTTCGTAACCTTAAGAAGCATGCAATTCTACAACAGTCTGTTAAAAAATGTGTTGGTTATCAAATATTCTCGTTGATCCCTCTCTATTATTGTTTTTACCATTTGCATTGTGATAATACGCAGAGTAATCAGAGGCAAGTCTGTGCAAGGACTCATTTCATGTTTGTTATACTCGGATATTTTAATTAGTGTTTGATTCTGTCACTGCGACTAAGCATCTTCAGTGAGAAGAGGTTTTGTCAGACATTTCTTGAGGCTTGCCATAAACTCTCAGTTCTCTACTTGATTCTCTGTTTCCTTTGAGAAAAGAGATGAACATTTCTTTGTAGGTATCATGTTTAGAGCTGTTGAATCATGTTCTTGGTACCTTGTACATTTTCAGGTACAATGTAAGCACTGCTGTGGGAAATCAGCCCAAACTATTTTGCTGCACTGACAACTCAGAGATGCCCAGGAAGGGGTAGAGGAGTTTTAAAAAGAGTATGTTAAAAAAATTGTGCATTTAGTGATGCTTTCTCAAAATGTTCTCCCAGAAATTTACCCCAGGGTGTTTCTAGAGGTGATATTTCAATATTTATTGCTTAGATTGCATTTTTCTCCTATTTATACTCATTCCCTTTTCTAAACCTAGATAAATTTTTCAACATCCCAAAAAGTGTGTAGCAAGGGTTTCCAGAATTTGCCTTGCTTTCAGCTTTGGCATGTACTGATTGTATTCAATGCAGTTTATTTTTCCCTTACTGGAGAAGACAGCGAACACTCATTCACTGTTCCCTTGTCTGTATGCTTTCCATTATTTTAAACGTATACTTCATACATTTAGCTGTATACTTTATTTAACTGTAAACTTACAGAACATCATTTGCATTTATTTAAGGTGAGTGAGGTGCTTATAGACTGCCAAGCATCCGGAATGGTGCTTAGAGGTGATAATCTTGCTTTCTGAGCTGCTGTGAATTTTTATTTCCTTCAGAACTCAGCACTTAGTCTCCTCTGTGGATCTGTGTTTTAGTTGAACACCTTGTTATTAATTTGGTATGTCAGCTTCCACTAATGGCTCATGTTTGATGTTGTTTACTCTTTACAAAAGGTAGGTTGATGGGCAGGAATTGAAAGACAATTTAGCTCTTCAGTAATGTCAGTCTCTTACAGTATTTTCAGACTTCCTGCTTTTCAATGAGTGTTCTGATTTGATATTTTTACACAGTTGTAGTATTCTTAATTATTTTTTCTCATATGCAAATGTTCTCTTTTATGTTGAAATGCATATGTTTATATATGTGCATGATATGTTTGTCCATTAAATAAATATTCATCAAAAGTCTTTCCTGTTTTATGCTCTAAACCCGCCATTTCTGACAAATAGTTGAAAGGTAGCATCTCTGCATCCTTGTCTGATTGTGGCATTTACCCTGGTTTTTTTTATGTTGATGTGTAAAAGCATGGTAGGATTTTTGCTTAAGTGGATTTTTGTATCTGTGATCTCTGTCAGTGTTTAACATTCAGTATATTCTTTTTAATCAACACTTTTCTTGTGCCTGATGTTCATAAAAAAACATCAGGCTGGTATTGTGTGTCGGTGAGATCATCTTTCCTGATTTTGTTAACTTGTTTTCCGTATACAGGATTACTGCTTCTTTTTGTAATCTATCCTTTACTGCTGGAGACAATTACTGATATTTTCAGTGTATATGTTTTTCTGACTGCTGTCCCTGTGTCTTTGATTTTTCTCCTTGCCCTTGTTTTTATTTCCTTCACTTCTCTGCGCTGTTAGTACCAGTATGGTATTAATCCTTAGATCTTGCTAAGTCAATTTCCTGTGATCCATTACCTTTGAATTTAATTATGTGCATTTATAAATTATAAATACATTTATATTTGTAATCAACCCCCCTGTAAACTGTATCAATTAATTATACTTCCATCCCTGGGACCAATCCTCCATGATATGAGAGGACAAGTACCCTTTTCAGAGTTGAGGTGTGGTTCCCATTTATACATCTCTCTAATGCAGGACTTATTTTTCAACTCGGGTATAGGGAATTGTTAAATTCTGAAGCTGGCATGTTCTACAGTGTTGCTTATATGCAGACTTTGAGTATTTTTCTTAATTTCTTTGTTAATAAATCTTCTGAAGATATTGTCTGTATACTTTGGTAGTAATAGCAACAAGTTAATTGCATCAGATGGTTACAAACAATTTTTTTACTTTTCATTAACAAACTGAGTAGCAACCATTTATGTTGATTTTGTTTTAACTGAGTAATAGACAGTCTGACAGACTGTTTCAGCTAACAGTGTTTTCCTTGAAGTGCAAGTTCTTTGTGGTTTATTTAACCAGATTTCTGTTCTTGTTTGCTAAGTTTCTTCAATATGTGTTTAATATCCACAATCCCAAGTTTTTGCATGTTTTTTTTGCTCTTTGCCCCCCTACTCAGCATGGGGCTCTGCTCCCTGGAGGTGGAAGTGCTGCAGCCCTTGTTGTCAGGATCCTGTACAGCACTCAAAGAACTGTCCTGCTCTGCAGTGCAGTGGCTTGAGGGATCTGTTTTTAAGATCATTCCTTCAAGATCTGTTATGGAAGGTTTAAATCTCTAAGAATTGGATTGAAATATAAGTCTTGCAAAGGTTCTTTCTAAAGCTATGACACATAATTTCATCAGATAACTTGTTTTTCATTGCTATCCATTTGCAAGGGTTTGTTTTAATGCTAAATTAGGTTTATTGGTTTGTAAGGGTAATATACTCTCAGAAAAAACTAAAGCAATAATAATGAACATGAATGGGACAACTGGACCACCTAGCTGGGTCCTTTAATGTAAATTCTGTTAAAGTAAAACAGTAAAAGCAAAAGTTTTTTACTGAAATACTTCATTCTCCAGGAAGTAGCGTTAATTATAGATCCTACAAAATCTGTTCCAGGTCGGTCTTCACTCTTTCCTTTTGAAGATGGCTTCCTAGACGACAGCCATGGTGATCAGTCATTATCCTCGGGTCTCAGCTCTCCAACACGCTGTCAAAATGGGGAAAGAGTGGAACGCTATTCTAGAAAGGTGTTTGTTGGAGGTCTTCCTCCTGACATTGATGAAGGTATTGTGAAGCACTTATATGGCTGAGATGTGGGAATTGGCTTTCATATAATTACTATGAAAAAGGTCAGATTTTCATAGAAGCAAATGTATTTTCGTAGGTGTGCCTCTTGTAATACTTGTGGCATTATTTAGAACAAACACACACTATCACCCCCTGCAGCACCTGAGAATTTACTTGACATTCATTTGTACTGTAGATCAGAAGAGATGGAGACAGAAGTGGCTGCATAGCAGGTCTTTGGATCTACGTCTTCCCACGACTGTAAAGTGGGAAAGCTGAAAAAGGGAACTTAGTGGGTACTGTCTCTCCTCCATAGTCTTTTCCTATTCTTGGATGTGGTTGACTTTAAAGACTTTCTTAATACAGTCCTTACCAAAATGCAGTGGGCTTTAAATAATCAGCTCTTATACCTAGCATGTATGCAGGGTTCAGATGATAAATATAGGGTAGTAATGTGGTTACAAAATAATAACCAGCTTAGTAGGGATGGTCAGGGTTTCTCTCAATCATTGTCTGCTCTACTTGTGGGTGCCCCCACAAACCCTTACTTCCAAACTAAAATCATGGCAGTTTTTGGTGTATTTTTCATATTGTAGGTGGAATCCACCACTGTCTGACTTCAATGGGCATACACAGGGAATTTGAGGATGCCTTATAATGAAAAGAGAGAGATCTACTAAACTGAAGTGTAAACTATGTACAATTTTAATGAAGAAATAGTATGAGTTGCCAGTCTATGTTTGCAAACACCTCAAATGCGATTCCCATGTCACACCAAGAGTTGCAGGGCTGTTGGTACAGGATCTGCTGGGTAATCTGGATTTGCAGCTGTTAGGAGCAGCAGCCCAACAGGTACAACTGATATGAACATTGCTGGGTCACTCAGAATCAAAATACATGCCCAGTTTGTCCTGTGAGGAAGTAACACAGCAACCTGGGAGCTGTCACCCTCCTTCCTGAGAGGTCTCCTTCATAACCCTTTCTCCTTCAGCTCCTCAGGTACACAATGTGTGTTGTGTCTCCAGATGCTTGAAAAATCTGGTGTGAAATTCATGGGGTCAGAGAAACTGGACAAATCTCAAACAGCAATCCAGAAATTGGAAAAGCCCAGTGTCTTTTCTCCTGATGGCTTGTTGCTCTGATCTATTTAACATCACGTTAAACACAATCTTGAACTAATTCTTTCTTTAAAGTACATTTTAAAATGTATTGAGAAAAAAAGATTTTTTAAAAAAAACTTTCAATATTTTTTCTGAAGCATTTACATATAAAACAAAATTGTCCTATAGGATAGCTCGTGATATGTGTTCCACGGTGATTCTAAACTGGTGCTTAAAAAGAGAAGAAAAAACTTGGTAATTGAAGGCAGATTTCCTGAAGGGCCTGAGGAGGATGAAATACCCACAGTGGCATGACCTGCTGCAGCCTCTTTTTAGGGCAGGCTGCAAGGAGCAGCCGTGCTGACATGGAGCTCCTCCGTCAGTCCCATGTGGCTGCATCTGACCCTGCTTTGTGGCTATAATTAGAAATAGACCGCAGCTGAAGCATATTCACTTCTGATAGATCATGTTTGCATTTAATCCTACTGCAGACTTCCACTAGTGGAATATAAAATTACTTTTTTTAAGCAGCCATGTACAGCATAGAGATGAAAGAATATTTAGGCATCCTCTAACTGACATTATTGCAGTTTTCTCTGTTCTTGTTTTGGTGGGTTTTTTTGTTTTGTTTTGATTTTTTAAAGTAAGACTTTTTTACCTTGCTACTGTCAGTCTCTGCATTCTCTCTAAGGTGCCTCATTTGTTTTTTGTAGATGAGATCACTGCCAGCTTTCGTAGGTTTGGACCTCTTGTGGTGGACTGGCCTCACAAAGCTGAAAGCAAGTCATATTTTCCACCTAAAGGTAATTAGTTTAAAATACATTTATGAAGGCTATTCTGGTAAAAGGAAATTACATCTGCAATGTGGCAATCCTTTACAAAGCAAAGTTTTGACTCTTTACAGTGAATTTTCTATCTTTCATCAAGCAGATTTTCAGCCATTGTCATGATGCAAAAATAATTCACAATATGGTTTTTGAAACGTGCTCCTCTGTGTGCACTTCTTCAGCACACCTTGAATCCTTGAATTATGCCTTTTTGTATACCAGGAGTATGTTGCAAGCTGCAACCAGGAGTTCTGCAAGTTGCAGATATTTCCTAATGCTGATTCTGTTGCGGTTTGTGCATTGCAAAAACCATGGGTGTAAGAGCTGGAAGTCACTTGGATTGGGCCATTTGGGTCCCCAGTACTTGGCAGGGAAGCATGACTCTGCTGTGTGTTCTGACCCAAGGAGCTGTGATCCTGCGTGTAAGCGTGAACTCTGCATCAGGGCTCACCAGGCGCTGGAGACCTGTTTTGGTTGAGAAAGAACAGTTTATGGGAAATCTGTTTGGTGGAGTTACTTGGCTAATTCAAACTGCTCTTACTGTACCCTGTCTCTCAGATTTTGTATAAGACATTCTATTCTCAGTCACATCTGCCTCTTGCATGTAGTTCATGAGTTCACTTGTGATCTGAAACAGTAGCAAGAAGTTGTACACAGAATTTCTGGTCTATATGTAAAGATTTTCAGTTCTCATTGACCCTGGAAGCTCTTAATTCCTCATTAAGGCCACTGATTATTTTGGCAGAACAATGGGCTATTCAGTCAGTGAACTAGCTAATCCTACAATATTTTGATAGATATATTTTGACTCTAAAAACACACAAATAACAGCAAATTGAATTTATTTGGAAGCTTAATTATTGGGGGTGAGATAACACTGTGACAAATACTTGCCCTGTGAACAGTATTTGGGACACTTAAAATCAGAAGATAAACCCATACATGCTTCCACTTTCCTGTTCCATTCTGACCACTCAGCCGTGCTGTCAGTCATTATACAACATCTGTTCTTGAATTTAAAAACAAATCAAACAACCCCAAAACCAGCAACAAAACACCCCAAACCTCAACCCTGCTGCAATATTCCTAGGGATAGTTGGTAAAATATGTGCTTTTCCCTTTTTATGTTATTTTTCAAGATCTTTTGGGTATTTTTGGCTAGTGAATTCTAATTGTGCCTTCACTTAATAGTTTTTGACTTTTTTTGAAAGTGGAAAAGCCAGCTTCTCCTTGTCTTTATTATCTCTTAGTACTCTCTGCTTGTTTCCTCCCCCCTCCCTTTTTTTTTTTCCCTTGTATTAATTCAATAAGTAACAATTTGTAGTAGAACAACATGGGACTTCCAATTTTGATTTTTTTTTTTTCTGTATCTGACTGTGGACTGGTTATGCCTTGACAAACTTGTGAAAATATTTTTGAGTAAGATCTATTTTAGCAGAAGACAGGGGAATGCAGCCTCACTTCTATTTTTGTCATGATTCTAATATAAGAAACAGCTTTCAAAGCCCCTGCCAGTTGCCCTGAACGTCTGTCTGAAAGTGCTAAACAACAGTCAATCCCAACTGTTCCAGATTTATTTATATCTGACTTCTTAGTTATCAGTCAGGGCTGCAGCATCATGCATCCTGCATGCTCTGAGATTCACTTACAGTCATGGTAAGCTCTGTAGGTCAAATGTATTTGATTTACTATGATCCCTTATAGGCAGCATCTACATAGAAGACAATATTATTTCCAGGAGTTGAAGGGTAAAGTTTTAATGTCATGTAATTTTTTCACAGCTTTTTCGTCTTTTTTTTTTTTTAATAAAGAGTACTTACTTTTCGAAGTTATTATGGAATCATTTTCAAAAGTACCACAATAAAATGTCCCCAATGCTGGTTTTAATCAGAAGTTCCTTTAGACCTAAAATTTAAGTTGGTTTGGGTTTGGGGTTTTTTGGGTTTTTTTGTTTTGTTTTGTTTTTTTTAACTTTTTTATTTTAAACTGTTGTGGTACATTATTAGACATTTCCTTAAAAATACAGTGAAAGAAAGATATTTGAAATTATGCTTGGTGCAAAATTCAGTGAGACTTATTCAGCTGTCAAATACTCAAGAATTCAAATGTTTTCTCCCTTCATTTTTCTAAATGTTTTATCTTCCTTGTCGCATTGCTAGTCTGTAAATTCTCTGACATTTTGAATATGAGTCTTTCAAATAGAAAACATGTCCAAAAAGACAAAGGACAAATGAAATTATAGAGGAGAGAATGAGCTGGGTTTTAAATGCTAGCAATCTTGAACGAAAACTTGGAAAACTAATTGTTGGAATGAAGGAGGGATGATGCAGAGGCTAATCTTTATTCACACATTGATAAAGCCTGATCTTCAAGGCTTGTCCCACCTACTTGAATGTGCCCCACAGGCAGTAGAATTGAGCGTTGATCTTTCTGAACATGTGTCATCACCTCCAGATGGATTTCAGTGTCCTTTTGATGGATAGCCTTTTCCATTACTGGAGGGTCAGACTGTTGGGCAGTGTCTGGTCTTTCAGCAAGGTTCAGGATTTTTTGTCTGTTTACTTTGATACGTGTTCGCTTAGAGGTTTGGGGCAGACAACATCCGTAGTTGATGCTGTGGGTCAGCACAGTCAGTGAAGTTTTATGCTGGAGCTGCTTCACATAATGGTTTTCCATCTTCAGTTACATCGAGGTGATGCAACATCCCTGCAGTCCTGAGTGAATCAATACAGATTTCCAGTATCTACTTGTTGGTATAATTTATTGAATTTTGGAATGTTTATTGTGTTGGTGCAATATATGAATTCCCTGTAGTCATATTGCTTTAGGAGCACTCTGTTGATATTCTTAGGGCTAGGAAGAGAAGGCTGCAGAAACCATTAGCTGTGGCTAATCTGATCAAGCATGAAATCTGAAAGATTAAAATGTTGCTTACAGTCTAGTGACCTCCCCCACCAACCACCAGCCTCCCCGAGGGCTTTATCTGGTTAGTTTAGTGAACAAGTCAGGCCATAGATATGTAGTCAGTTCCAGTAAGCCTTATTAGCTAATTTATTAGTTGGTGAGGTTGACTAGCTTAGCTGCAATGGTATGTAAGCTATCATGGGGACCAGTTGGAGTCCAGAAACATTCCTGCAGCATTGAGCTTCAACAATGAAGATTTTCCTGGATTTGGCATCCTGAGCAGGATGGTGTCACCACAGGTCTGCTTAGGCACGTTACGTCAGATTTAGTGCTGGGCCTGATGGGCATAAATGTTTGTGTCTGACATAATGCTGAGCTGGGATCTCCAGCATGGTGAGTTGCACCAGGCTTATCCTAGTGCGGTGTCAACAGTGGCATTATGGACCTTGGGGAATGGCACAGCAGCACAGATGTATTTGCAACATATTCTTCAAGCACATAATTGCTATCTATATTATCTAGGTTTTCCTGTTTTCCCAGATATTCTAGGGATTTGTCAGCATTACTGAATCTTGCCTGACATCACAGAATACACTGAACCTGTGTTTGGGAAAGAAGTCTGGTTTTGTTAATGTTTGAGTTTTGGGTATTGGAACAGCAAAACCAAATCATTTGGTAGATCAAGCACAGCTTACCTTGTCTTACCTTATCTTGGTTGCCAGTGAGTTCAATATTGAGGTTGCCAAGAGAAGAGAGACACTCTTGTCACTGGAAGTGTATATTGTGCACTTGGCCAGGGGAACTGCCAACAGCTGACAATGTGTGTAAGAGGTCCCAATTTCTAGTTCTGAGCATCTGTATTGTTGCCTTAACATGTCTTTTTACCCCACCTATGCTCTGTAAAGCTTAGCACCATGTTTTTATGTTTGTGTCATGCATGAGGTGATATTTAATACTTTGCCTCCGAATACAGCTAGTTCATTCCCGTTGCCTGAGAAGTCTTTGGATTACTTCCTTTGGCATCTGTTTGGACATGTTACTAATGGAACTGGCAAAATTATAAATGCCATGTGTTGGTCTTGGGTAAGCAGATGCCCAGTTCATCATGTGTTTACTTGGCTTTCACCCAGAGTTTGGGAATTCAATTTGGTTTGTGGTTAAGTATCTTTTGAGTATCTATGAGACATTGAGGATTAAAGAAATATGTATTAAAGGATGCTGTCAAAAGTAGTTGCACATTACCATGTCACAGTCTATTTATCTCTGGCAAAATCCAGATAATTTGTGTTTTATTTAAATAGAAATTGATGGGATTTTCACTTAATTGTTGGTGTGCTGAGTTAAGCAATGCTTATGCTAACTACAGTAATTTTTTTCTTTCCTTTTTTTTTCACTAAACAGATGGTGCCAACTGCTTCAAAAACATTTTTTTTCAGGTTGTTTTTTTTTAACAGATTGCCAGCTTTAAAACAACTTCTAAAAAACTCTTTACTGATTTTTATTTGTGATAACTATGATTTTTCTAGCAATCACTAAAAACTGCACAATCTTTTAAAATGCCAAAAACTATGCAAAAGTTTTCGTCATTTTTTTTTTTTTTTT
>VZRN01001324.1:2996643-3082807 GCA_013397935.1 Dasyornis broadbenti
CCATTTAGAAAGATTGATGTTTGGATAAAGATGAGAATTAGAGTTAGAAAATGAAGCATGCCAGAGCTTGAAGATAGGATGGGTTTGGAATGGGAGGAATGCTTTGGCTTTACAGTTGATTTAGATGTGTTATGCACTAGTCTGATCCTTTTGTGTTTTCCCTGTTTTTCAGTTTATCCTGTTATTTGATAAAATTAAGCACATTTGTCCCTACTGCTCTGTATGGCACACTAGAGGTGAGGGAGATCTCACGAAAACAAAACTGTGTAAGCAAAGTTGCACAAAGTAACATGAAATGATTCTCATGCTTTCGTTTAAAACAATTGGTGGGACAGACAGTGTGAGCCTCTCTGATTCTCTCTAAAGTACTGTTTAGATGGGAACACTGTTGTAATCTTTTGACTGATCTTGATTTCATGGATGAAGACCATTTCCACGGTTAATTCCATTGCCACTGCAGTGGCAGTTGTAGTTTCTGCCAGAGGAACAGCAATGAACAGTTGCAAGGAAAAAGTATGAAGTCATAATTCCAATTTCATTAGTTATAGTCACAGGAAGGTATCTGGTTTATGCAAATACAGCAATCTATTCTAGGAAACTGCCTGCTTTGGCCTTACTGATCAAATATGATACTACCACAATCCAGCATGAAATGATGAGCCAATTTTTGTATTTTGAAAACTGAAGTTAGAGATCGTAATATTTGTTAGAATGTCGTTCCCTATCCAGAGTTACATTGTATGGCAAACAGTGATTCTGGGAGGGGTTTTAGATGTTGTTTATATGTTCCAGCACACATGTGTGCAGTGTCAGTCGTTTACCCCCTGACGTCGGAGGCCATGTCTGTAATTTGTAGTCCCTGTGTCTTCCCACAGCAGGGCAGCATAATCCCAAATCAGTGCAATTCACAAAATGTGTGGTGGCAAAAGGACGTACACACTAATGTGCTCTTCTGTAGCTGTGTGACTTGTGACTTTAGGTTAGTTTTGCAGAGGATTTTCTTTGAGGTTTTCTGATGACTTTTGTTTGAGTATCCCTTTGTAATCTTAATGCTGTTTCCTGTTTTGTCCTAAATGCTTGAGAATTCTTGGTGGTGTACTGATAATGATGATCTTTAAATGTCTGTCTTCGAGACTGCTGTGCCAGGTATCTAAGAGCATTCAAGAAGCTTGCTTCATATAAGAGAATTTCTGTCTCTAAAACTATGCTATTTGCCAATTGTTTTTCTAAGGGAAAACAAGAATCTAGTGAGGCAAAATACAAAAATATTTTTGAGCCGTCCAAGCCTAGGCAGAACCAATCTGATTCTGAAGTAGCATTGCAGGATTATTCTGTCCCAGCTTTCATGTTGCTTTGAACAGATCCTACTTACTTTCAGAATTGCTAGGTTGCTATAGAAGAAACCGCAATTTTAGCAAGCATTTGACCCTTTTTCAATAATTTGAACATATCTAAGTACATAAAAAACTTTCCATGTTTATCTGCAGAAGTAGCCAGACCATTTTTGTCAAATGGAAGGAATTAAATATTTATCTTATTCTCATTAACCTCTTCTAAAGCCCAAGTGGATTTTACTGTGGGTTGTATACTCCATCCCTCCCCAATACTATGTTTATTAAATGTCACCTTTCTTTTATTTTATAAATGGAAATACATGAATTGATCTGTAAGTATTATGGGCTTCAGGATAAAAGCTATCCTTTGAATAGTGCTGTTGAGGACGTAATAATATTTTGTGCTTTGCAATAGCTTGTGCTGTCTTGTTTTGCTAATAATTTAGGAAGCACCAAATTATTCTTTCAAATCATTGAAATGTGTTGAAGTGGTTGTTGCAGGTGGTGGTGCAGACAGATTCTGTACTAGCACTGCAGCATATTCGCTGTTGTGATGGTCATCTAAAAAAACAAATTGTTCCATACTACTCTCACCCCCTGATCAGTTGTAATAATTTAATATATTAAAAACTTGTGCTCTCTTTATGAAGTCCTACAAGCATTATATTTATAAAATTACATATTCAGTTCCAAGGATCACTTCAGTGATGCATGCAATTCTACCCCTAAAATAGTGATACAGTAATTTGAAATCGGTGCAAGATCATTGGAATATGCACATCATAAATTTTTCAAAGGTAATACCCCTAATTATACATGTGTCCTCTTCATTCAGAGGTTAGGACTGGCAATGTGAATATTTCAAGTGCTGGATTGCTGTGGGTGCCTCTGCCCAAGGCAGTGCAAACACTTCTCTTTGACCTCAAAAACTTGGAGCAGCTCAGAATGGTGTCCCCCTCAGCTGTCTCAGTGCTGTGTTTGGCAGATTTTGTCTGCTTGATACTATACAAATTCTACCTGGTTTTGGGACCTACAATGTATCTGACTACTGATTATACCAAGAGAGTGTAACCAGTAGTCAGCTGTATGCCAGTGGAAGCTGGGCAGTTTCATTCATAAAGTGAAACACTTTGGTGGAAATTTGGCGAGTTCAGTGTTTTAACTCTTCTTATATACCATTCTGATCTCCCAGGGAAATGCATACTCTTACTCACCAGAAGCAGTTCTGGGTTTTCTTTTGTTTTGTGAGGAATGTGTTGTTCAACATAATCCAGTTTTGGAAAAAACCCTTCCATTATTAAGGAGAGTTTTTCAAGCTGCATCTTTTTCTTATAGTCAACAAAGACAAGAAACTCGAACAAACTGAAACCTGAAAACAATCCACATGTGAGTGAGCATTCAAACCAGTTATTAGCAGCACCACAGGAGCAAATGACAAATTGTTTACTTGATTAAAAGAAGGGAAGTCAAAGCTTCATACTGAAGCTCTGCATTCTGCCTGAAGAAATGTCTTACACAGGAGATGTCTCTCACAGGAGAGTTAGAATCATACAAAAATCAGGAAATATGCTACTAGCTTGGTCTGTGCAAACGACATGGGGTGTCTGAAGGAAGCTCTTGGCAACAGTCCCAAGTATTTTGTGTATCACAGCTCTAGTAAGTGCTGCTTGCTTTTGTCTTTAAAAATAATTTTTGAGGAAAACATATAACTTAAAGTGAAAACCATCTTTATTGTAAAACCCAATATCAAATTTAAAATAACTGACGTCAGCTAAAACATAGCTTGGATTTTTGGACTGGTGCTTTCTTCCTCTGAAAATTTATTTTACCACATGCTGATACTGTGCTTGAAATAGAAGCTGAAATCAAGCTGAACTTCTATATTTCTGTAGAATTTTTCCATATTAATGTTGGTTGGAGTAGGACTGGAAAATGGTTTTTTTGCAAAGGAGAGTAGCAGGTTTTGTTCAGACTTGGAAACGGCTCTCTCTTGAGCTATCTGTTCAGAGTAAAAGCAGCAGCTTTTACAGCAAACCTGACCCCCTCCAAAGGATGACCATGAGCTGTTCCACCTGGAGCTGTCACCATTGCATATTGCCCTTGAAAATCAAAATTTAAAACATTATATTCTGAATTTAGTTGGGTTTTTTATATTTACAAACGTGAATGCTTGGTTTTTTCATGCTGCTGGCTTAACTTCACAAAGATAGCTTCCACCTTCATCAAATGCTTGGTCTTTGTCATATGAAATTCATGTGACTACTCTTGTAACTACAGTAACCAAATTGTATGTTAGAGCCTTTCTTTTGTGTTTTTATACCATTTAATTCTGATTTATAGTTGCTATAGATCATGTTGCAGTCTGAAATCTGATGTTGAAAATGGCTGTGACCTTTGAAAGAGGAGACAACCCTATAAATTTGCTGTTGCAATGCTTTATACTAGTTTGGAAATAAAATGCCAGATAAAGAGAGGCTTTAGTATGCCTGTAGAATATTCTTTTGGTTAACAAATCCCAAAATCCCCAAGTAATTTATTTCAGTCTTTTCTTTTTTAATACAGGTGTGTGAGAGTATTTTTACTACAGGACAAACTGAGATGGCATATGTATGCTGTTCTTTTGGGGCTTTTTTCCCCATAAATTGTGAAAGTAAAGTAATGATGGCTAGAAAATCCTTTTTGCTTCTTGACATGTTTTGGAACTGAAAAGACTTTATAAATCTTTAGGTGTATGTATGTACTACAGCACTACAGAAATGTTGTCCTTTCTATTGAGGAAACATTGGAGCACCTCTCCCATGTCCCATGAATAATGCATGTCAAGAAAGCAGAGGTTCTGTGGGTGGGTTGGGTTTTGTCTTCCATTCAAATTGGAGATGTGGAGAAAAATGCTCTATAATATTTATGATAAAATAGAAGATTTCTGTTTTCTCTGTTATTCGTGATAGGGTAAAGTCATTATGAGTAAGGGTTAAGTGTTAGTTTCAATTCTTTTGGTGATCTCATGATATGGGCTATTTAGTAGTAAAACTGGAATTCTAAAGACATGCAATTTATTTTACAGAAGGTACTGATACAGAACCTCGGTTTTCATTCAGCTCTTCTCTGTGATCCACTCCCTTGCTGTCTTTTCTTGTTATGTCTCCTGTCTTCCATCTGACATGTACACTTCATTTTATTGCTATTTAGATTCAGGATCCAATTATTTTTCAATGTAACTGAGGATATGGAGTACAATCCTTTAATTAAAACCAAACAAACCCCTCCCCAATACCTGCCTGTAATGTGGCATATGAGGAATTTCTTATATATCACACCAGTCAGGCTTAGTCTGGTACTTATGAAAAACATGTAAAAATGTAAATGTATAGAAATAGGAGAGTCACTGTAAGATGCTAGACTGTTCCTATTTCTTAAACACCTTTGTTTTTCAGAGAAAAGAATCAGCTGACAGGGTCAAACACTGCCATATAAAATTAGACTGACTAAAAGAAATTAATCTTTGCAGCCCTGACTAATACATAATTTCACTCTCCTGCAGTAGCTAAGTGAGATTACAGCCCTTTCTATTTTGAGGTTTCTTAAGTATTTAAAGCCTTTGAAGTTTGTTGAAAATGCAGTCATGTCACTGCAATGTTTAAAGGAAAGTCTGCAGTTTTTTTAACACCTTGGATTTTTATTTTTTATAAATGAGTTTCATTTTTAATAGTCGTTTCATCTTTGGATTTAGAAATGTGTTTTATTCATGTTCAAAGGATCTTCTAATAAGATTACTAAGGTGACTTTGAGCAATGACCCTTGTCATCACATTAACCGATTTAGAAATTTGGTTCACACTGTTTCTAAATGTTCTTTCCTGTGGGCTTTTAAAACAACTTTATTCTGAAAGTACTAGTAAATACAACCATAATTCAGTTCAAAACTGTTTTTTAAAATCTAGTAAAAAAAAATTAAAAAAAAATACATATTTCATTAAAAAGTTAAGTCTATTTAAATCTGCTTTGAGGCAGCCCTCTCAACCATCTAAAAATAACCCTAAAGAAATGAGACTAGAACATTAATTTTCTTTGCCATTTTAACTCCGTCTTATTTTTTACATAATATGAGGTAGATTTATATATTGAAATACATTTATGTCAAATCTGTGGTTGATGGTAGATATTCTTGTAATCTTGAAGCTTATAAAAACATCAGAAGACACTAAATGAGTGAAAGAAGATGTGCTTCAAAGGTAGTTAATCTTTTTTCACACATAAGTGGTCCTTCCTTTTTGCAGATGGAATCAATGCATGTGACTACCCAAAGGATCTTCTGACTTGCTGTGCAGAATATAAAGAGAAAGTTCTTCTCTACATTCTCTTAATTCTGCCACCCAGCTTCAGTGTTATAAAGCTGAAAACATGTGACCCTTGGAATATGATTCCTGTATCTGATTTTGCAAATGGACTGAATTTTGGGAGTCACGTATTTCAGATCAATTACATATGAAATCAGTAGATGATATGCAGACACTTGACATGGAGATTCAAATACTCGTTGACCATATATATAATTCTTCATTACAGTATTTCACTTTGTTTGTCAAGGGCTCAGATTCTGAGAACCAGAAATAGGTTAATCTTTCCCTGTTGGCTGTATAACATTTGCATGCCAAAATGTTGGCTTTGTACCGGAAGATTCAGCTCATAGTTGATGTATTTGAACAACAATTTATGTATTGTTATTCTCAAATGCAACAACTTAACTTATTAATTACTTTGAATATTCACAAGTTGAGCATAAAATGATACCCTTCAGTTACTATAATAAAATTGAACTAATTCACAATTAACTGAAATTTCTAAGGAAAACCTCTTGATTAAATTCTGTCCACTCTGGACTTCATTAAGTGAGAGATCTGTGCTGTTACTCCATTAGTACCTTTCTGAAATACTCCTCTATCACTAAATAACTAGAAACTGTCCAGACAACCTTTGCTCTCATAACATTAGTAATTAATCACTTAAACTGAAACAGAGTATAAAAAATCTTACAAAACAAACTTCTTTTCTACCTTCTCCCATGGGTTACAAAACACAGTCAGTGATTTCCTTTTACTCCACCAAACTGTGCCTAACAATGGAGCAGTAAAAGGAAGGTATTACCAGATTTAGAAGAATAAGAGAAAGCCTTTTCTTTTTCAAACACACTTTCTTCATGATGCTGTGAAATGCAGTCAGTCTTTCCCTGGCAAGCCATGACAGTCATTAAGCTGGATAATCTTTAACTCCTGAGAAATATTTTGCTTTAGACAAGAGAATAGTATTTTTTGACAAACTCTACCAGCTATGGCTTGCTAAGTTGAATGATGTCCACAGAGCCCTTAATTTTATTTTCTCTGACATGCCTAATGCATATAATGCACATTCTGCCCTAATAAAGGTACATGAGTAGTTCTTTTCAATTAATTACATTGATGAAGGATGGACACAACACATGTATAATGCACTATTAGCTTAAACTCCAGTATGACTGCCTGTAATTTGTACCAACATGCCAGTTTTTAACATAAAAGTATGAATATCAAGATCTTCTTTTATTAGAAAGACAGAATAGGCACCTTAAGCTTTCCATCTAGCATGTTGTTTTGAAGAGGTCACCAAAGCCTTAATACAAAAGGTGCTTTCAGTAATATAGAAAGGTTCCCATCATTAGAGAAGATATGCCAATGTTGATATGAATTGAAACAGAGATTTTTCCAGGCTGTTTAGGCTGGCAAAAATGCATTTCCCAGCCTGTAACAAGTTTAGTTAGTTCCAAGTGTATCTTGCATTTCAAGTGGCAACCTTGTTTCAAGCTTGTGGGACACAGTGTATATGCCAGATTTTCCACTTTGTTCTCTGCGAGGTTAAGTGAAATTAAACCAACTGGACTAAATTACCCTTTCATATGGAAATCATGTCACTGTTTAGCTGTCAGAATAGGATACGTACAAAGGAGCTTAGTTCTTGTACTCCTTTCCATAAAATAATGAATCCTGGAGCTCAGGGTTGAGGATCTCCTAGGTTGGCTTCAGAATCTAGGGAAATTAGTTTTCTCCTCATCCTCCCTCTGCTGTACACTTTGAAAAGTTGTAGCAACTTTTCTTACACCAAAATGTATTTTGCCTTTTGCCAGAGAATTACAATGTTTATTTTCAGCACTGCAGTGATGTGTTGCACCAACAGCAGAGGAGAAGCTGGATTGCTTCTGCTCTGCCAAGAATCCAGATATTTGTGGATGGAGAATATTCAGCTGTAGTCAGGTTGCTGTTTTGTGAGGCCTCAAATATCTCACCTGTTTTACTTTGTGGAATCTGAGTCAAGAGCAGTCCCCTGAGCCCTCAAACTGTTCGAATGTCTGTCCAGTAAGAAAGGAGCACTGCCAAAATTTGACTGCAACCTAATACCTCAGTGTGCTACCAAAATTCTGCCAGAGAGCAAGCATTAAAATGTTGAGGTTTATCAAAACTTTTATTTCTTGGAAGAAAATGTGATCCGATATTCATGAAGCTCAGATAGGAGAATGTGCTGAAGCACACAATGCTGGGGAATTTGAAGCAACTTTCAGCTAAATTGCTCCTAGGGTGAGATAATTCTTTATACAATGCCAGTTTTGGCATGGGTGTTTTCCAATTTAACTTTTTTATATTGGAAGCTGAGTTTAAAGTGTGTCTTCTGCTATAGAATTCCAATCAAACGAAGTGCATCCATGGAAGCACATATTTTCCTGGATGAACAAGCAGCTTGAAACAGTAGCATTGTGATGAAGAGGGTAAGTCTTCAGTAGCAGCAATGCCTGGAACTGCTCATGGGAAAGAGCTGAACTTTTCTGAATTTAAGGTTTTTGCATCTCTATGTGCTTCTAGAAAATGAGTAAAAAAACCTTTAACTTTGGCAGGTATCTTTCTTGACCATATCAACTTCTATGATCCTAATATTATCTGAAGCTCTGTTCTTTATTTGGTTTTCATTTTTGTGTAATCTTTGTTAATCTTCTGTGCCACAAGTTGTTGAATGATTGGACATTTTGTGCCTCTGTTATAAGATGTTAATCACGGATATAGCAGATATCACTGACAAATAGCTCCAAAACAGTTGTTGGATAATAGAAACCCTTATCCACTAGCCTATATTCTCACTGCTCAGAACCGTTAATTAATTAAATATCTTCAGATGCAACAAATATTCTAGTCTCTATTCTGAAATCAGTACTATATGAGGGTATAATCTGTCCAGTTAATTTAATTTATGAAAACAAACTACCACCCTTAACAGTTATTTGTAATTTGTATATCTTACCCACTTCTTGGGTTTGTTTAAAAAATGCTCTATAAATTAATCTGTTACTTTTCTTTCTTGTGCCCTTATCCTTTCCAAGGTTACGCCTTTCTGCTGTTCCAGGAAGAAAGCTCTGTACAAGCTCTGATAGATGCCTGTCTGGAAGAAGATGGAAAACTTTACCTATGTGTGTCAAGTCCCACAATCAAGGATAAACCAGTAAGTAGCTTATGCCATGATACTTATACTGGTTACTAACCCATTTGCTGTTACTCTTTTCAGGTAATAAATAAATAGAAAATACTTACAGTTAATTACTTGTCATTTCCTGTTTCTGTCCTTGCTGTTATACTTAATTGACTTACTGTATCAGTGTAACATGGCTTTAACATTTCCTTTTTTCTGATAAATGACATATTCAATTAACTTTTATATTTGGCACTCCTGATATGCATCAGGAGTGTGCATAGTTTTACAATGTTAACTGTAAAACAATGGAATGGTAATTTTTCATCTATATGATTTGAGAGAAAAGAAAACCTTTGGCAATGAAATGAAGAAACTTACCCCTGCCAAATTAAGATCCAAATAGCATCAAATACCCCCTGTATTTCATTTTTTTATTCATTCAGTAACTAATCAATTTATAATTTAGGCCTCATTTACCTTATAGAAATTATGGGGTAAAGTCAACTACTGCAGACAGCTATAGCAGAAGACATTCAGTAACCTGTTTTTATTGCTCACATCCCAACATTCTTTAATGCTGGTCTTTTTTTGTGCCTAGAGGTATACAGATGAGGTGAAAACTACAGACAAATAAGATAAGAAAAAATGTGCTGCCTTTTAAAAGTACTATTAAAAATTTTGCAGAGATGAATGAGCAGCCCAGGATTGCAGCACAGTGAGCGGGCTTGTGTGATTCCTAGGATCAAAAGAATGGATTGATGAACAGCTTTATCTAAATAACTTCTGAGCAGTTTTTTTCTGTGTAATCTAAAGATTTCTTATCAGCTATGTTGCTTGCTCTGCAATAGAAATAGGCATTCACATATTATACAAATTCCTTTTATATCCAAGCACAGAAATTAATTTTATCAGCTTGTATCAGTGCTTTAAAAGTTGTGGATCACTCTGATTTCAGGAAAGCCAGAAACCCAAACTGCAATTCTAATTGCATGCACATGATAAACTGTTCTGAAAGTCCTTTCACAGGTTTCTTCCTATGGTAGCGATTAGGGGCAGGGAATTAATGAGCGCAGGAGTTTGTGATGAGGAGATTTAACTCAAGCCTGGCCTCTAGAGGTGAGCTTTCTCCTTTCAGACAGATAAGCTACATTCTCAAATTTTCTTGGTGCTTATACCACCAATTCACTGCTTTTGAAAAGTTCAAATTTTGTTTTTAATTATAGAAAGATTTGGCAGTTTTTTCTAAATTTTAATTAAGTGGTCAAGTTCCTCTGCTGAAAATAATCCTTCATACAGGTGCAAATTCGACCTTGGAACCTAAGTGACAGTGACTTTGTGATGGATGGATCTCAGCCTTTGGATCCAAGAAAAACAATCTTTGTTGGAGGAGTTCCACGGCCTCTCCGAGCTGGTGAGTAGAACGGAAATGTAGGACACATAGCAGATTAAGTAAAAAAAATATGAAGAAAGTTATACAGTATCAGTAAAAGAACAGAAAATGTACCCTGTGTTTTCCAAAGATTACAGCTTGCTTTCTAAGACAAGGAGAATCTTCCTGTTTACAAAATACAAACAGTGAACGTTCACCTTTTAAATAGGTTACTAATTAGGATTGTAATTAGGATTGCCAGTAGAAACAGTTTTCCCCAACTTTACATGATATCCTAGAATTTGTCTGATTTTTTTTTTTTTTTGTCATATAGACCATCTTAATCCTTACCCTGTTTGTTTGCTGAGGTGCAGACAAGTGCCCCTTACCTTTGAGTAGAAGACAAAGACCAGACCTTTCTCCCAGACCCTTTCCAAACCAATTCCAACCTCAGCACTATGATTTCTGTTTCCCTTTTATTCAACTCTTACCCTAATTTTTCCATGGAGTTATGGGCATGGTCTCTCAGCTATTGTCCATAAGAATAATTTCTACCAATGCAGGTCTCTTCGTGGTCTCACACTGAAGACCATTTTCCAGGCTTACTCCTAATGCAGATACTTTCCCTCAACTTTTTTTTCAACCTTAGCTCTTCTTCACTTCTATTTGCAGAGCCATAGACAAGAGTCCTTAGCTTTTGACCAGAGGAAAGATTTATCCCAGCCCAGGACTCCTGGCAGTTCCCATTTTGTTTTGAAGGCCCCATTTGAGCCCTGCTCCCAATTGTAGCTCAACCCTTGTTTCTTTCTTCCTAATCCTGATGTTTTTGGTGAGCCAATGACAAAGTCATGAAGCAAGTTAAAACATTTCTCCTAGCCAGATCTTTTGGCAGCCCTCACTTCTGTTTATACTCCTTTTCCATCCTCACTCCAAGGCGGCTGCATGGTTTGTCTTTCTCATCCTCTCAACCCTAATCCTAATCCTGGAAAACTGTAGTAGGCAAGGCCTCTCAGTCATTGTCTGTAAGAAATACTTCGAATCCTTGTAGCCCTCAGTTGCCTTTGGCAGCCACTTCCCAGCCCTCTGGAACTTCAGCTCCTCACTTTGTCTTTTGCCTAATACTAAATCTTTTGGGAAGCTGTACCAGTGTCCCCCAGGCACTGCTGACAGTACAATTTCTCTTATTCCAGGTTTCTTGGCAACTTTCACTTTCTTCACCATCTTAAAATAAGGTCCAGTTGTAAGATGGTAATTATGTAAATAGTAACAATTAAACATTAGCTCATTTCTAATGATAGCCTTTATCAAACTGTATGTCATTTGGCCTGTCATAGATCACATTTGAAACACATTACATTTGAAAACTGATGCCTTTAAATAGGTAATTTCTCCAAAGCAGAGAGTTTCCATTTGTTCTTGTTTGCAGCTTTAAAGATCTGATACAGAAGTTTTTCCTGAGATACCTGAACACTGCATGGTGTCCTTTCCCTGGACTCCTATATATTCTTTCTCTATTGGCAAGAGTAACATAGTGGAACTACTATTGTAAATGTGTTCCTGATGTTTATTCTGTGTCACTTTTTGCGATCACTACCCAAATAATGATTCAAAATCATTAGGAAGAAGAAGAATCTACTCGTCAAGTATTATCTGGTTTGGTAGAATGAGTTAGATGTTTATTGCTTGTTGCAAATGGACAAATTAGCATATGGTCTTCCCTGCACACAAATTTACACAAGCACATATACCTACTCAATCTACTAATGAGAATTTTGTCAGAACGATGAGAATTTAAATATTGGGGGCGTTTTAATTTTACTTTGGGTAGTTAAGTTGTAACTTGCTACAGGAAGTGTTTTCACACATCAGCACTAGAAAATGGCTGACTTGGCAGGGCCTGTACAGGTCCCAGTATCTTGCATTGTCCACCTGACAAATTTGTTGGCCTATGAGCTTTTACAGAGGGCTTGACTCAGTGGCCATACATCCTTGCACAGTTTACATGCCTCTTCCCTGCTTTCTTCAGCTTTTTTACTACTTCCTTCAATTCTTTCCCTTACCTTTCCTTCTGTATGTTTCCTCAGCCGTGCACTCAACCTGCCTTATTTTATGAATGATATTTCTAACTTCTTTAGAGTTATTCTTAGTATCATAAAAAGCAACAAACCATTTTAAAAGATCCACAACCAAGATAATGTTCTACCAAAATACTAATTTTAAGTTGCACCTGAAATGTAGGCTTGCTTTAGCTGCAGGAACTTCTGATGTTTCACAGACTTTTGTTTCAAATGTGAAACATGTCTTTGATGTCTTTTGAATCTTAGTACTTAGGGCAAAATATCAGATTTAAAAAACAGGAATATCCCTGAGAGATCTTATATGTAAAGTAGTATTAAAAAGCCCACCAAGTGCCAGAGTTTTAATAAGCAATATTGTAAATTCTTATTCATCTGATACCTACTTGAACAACATAACTCTGCATTTTCTTTCACACTTCAGTCACACCAACTTTTTACAGATTCTGGTTTTTGTCTTTATATTTTACTACAATTCATGTAAGGTTGATTCAATCTGTGTTTCAGGTTGCAATTTTAGAATTTGGAAGATAAGTCCGATAAGGCGAATGGTGCTTTTTAAAATGTAACAATCCAAATGCAACACCATTATTTATGTTAAATCTGTTATATTTAACAATTGACTTCTTGCAGTTGAATTGGCAATGATTATGGACCGTTTATATGGAGGTGTCTGCTATGCTGGCATTGATACAGACCCAGAGCTGAAGTACCCAAAAGGTGCTGGCAGAGTGGCTTTCTCCAACCAGCAGAGCTATATTGCTGCTATCAGTGCTCGCTTTGTCCAGCTCCAACACAATGACATTGATAAACGGGTAAGTAAAATAGTGTGGAGCAGAGTGGTTGTTACTAAACTGTACAGCTATTTAAAAAATCCTCATTAGCATTGTATTGGAGAACATCGTAAGTTCTTGGAGATGACATTTGTCAATTTTTTTAAAGCTTATTTAAGCATCTAAAGCAGAGTGAAAAAATACTTTCAACATCTTAAATCAACGTTTAGCGCTAAACCCAGAAAATAGTTGATTGTAAGCTCGTTTATCCTTGGTTCTCTTTTGAATTCCATAGGTCAAATTCCATAGCATTTCCCAGCTTCTCTCTCCTCCTTTAGATGGTTGCTTAATGTGCATCAATGGCTTTTAGTTTAGTGACTACTTGTATAGCATCTGACAGATTTGCTATTATTTGGCACCATTTTCTGTCACTAGTGTAGATCTAGACTTGAGATCCCTAAAGCACAAGTTTATTGTAAGTAAAACAGATAATACTGACCTCAGAATTCTTGAGAATTATTTAACTAAAACCAAATGCCAAGAGATGCTTGATAGGCAGAAAGGGGGGGAAATGAGATGGTTTTGTTCAGTCCATATGAAATCCCTAAAGGGCTTTTCAAATACGAAAGGAAGGTACAGTATTCACTGAAATTTGACTTGAACACATTAAAAGAAAACATTACTACCTTCCAAAATTTTTTTTTCTCCTCTAGACTTTCTGTCTTCACCTCTTGATTACACGTAGAACAACACTCATGTTTTTGAGTGCTCCACATTTAGAATTATTCAGAAGAACATACAGCATGCACTGCTGCTATGTATATTTCTGATAGGGATGCCTTGATTTTTCCTTAATTGGTTTCTTCAGAAGTCAGCTTAACAGGTAGTGGGTGTGTCTGTTATGCACACTATGCATGTTTGAACTTTGCAGCTGTGTGGATTTACTAGTTTGACTTTCTCTGATTTGACAAATCTGAACTGTACTTTTTGTCACATTCAAGGAAGTCATGGAATTATACGTCCTCAAACAATTTTTCTATGGTGCTTTGCACCATGTTACATTATACATTACATTACATTAACTAAGACAAAGCTACTCCTAAACATTTCTGGTCCATTGAATTCTGAAAAATCTTACAGAGATTGAGAAGATTACTTTTGGAGTCTTTATTACACCTTGAACCCTTTGAGATTCCTACATCAGCCATGCTTGCAAGGGTTTTCTTCCTAAGCTGTAGGGTAAAGCCACAAAAGGTGACTAACTAGTAATTTTTTTTCATCAATCTGTTCTTTTTTCACTTGGTGAACTGATAATTTAAGTTTATTTAATTATTTTTTATCTGTTTTCGAAATAGGTTTATGTGTGAGTTTGAAGAAGTATGAGGTCTCTTAAGGAGTCCTTAAATCTTAGTTTTTAAATCTAATAGATTGACATCCCTGCACTGTACAGCAAACATTCTTAAAATTATTTCACTAGTAACCAATGCAAGGACAGATATGAGAGAAAGAGCCTCTGTTTCAGACCTTTGCAATTCATGCTTGGGAAATTTGAGTAGGTGGGGATCTAGAGCTATGCTGGACATTGGACCTGCTTTCTTCCAATTTGATTTGAGACATTGCTGTTTTATTTTACTTGGTGCTTCTAATTTTAGTGATATGGTATCTGATATGCAAAATGGCAGTTACTCAGACTTGTTCCATGCAATATTAGTAGCAGGGTGTAATTAAAAAAATTAGATTGGCAGCCCTAGCTGTTCCTTAGGTGAGAAATATAACTCATTGTATAAGCTTTACTTCAAAGGAGTAACATTTCAGGATAAGCTGAAGTAAATTCAGCATAAAGCTTTTTTGTAGAATGTTTCTTGACTTTCAGCTTGATATCTCATTCTATGTTTCTTTAAATCTCTGTGTGTTTAAGTGTTGTTACTGGAATCAGGTTTTCCTTGCAATATACAAATTGTGCCAGACTGGCACTTGTACGGTTACAGCAAACTTATTCACAATAAATGTAATACTTCAGTTTTTTCTATCTTTTCTAATGCAGTTGAATTTACTTAAACCACTTTATAAATAGCATCAGAGAGCCATAAGAATTAGACATGCATGAACTCATGATTTCCCTGGAATGAATGAACACTCAATTTAAATGTGTAGGCACAATTCATTGGAACAGGCTCAGGAGAGAACTTACATGTTGTCAACTTCTGTAATAGTATTATTGCAAGTGTCTAGTCTTGCATCAGTCCTGCTGTGTTTGGCACAAATGCTTCGAAACCAAAAGGCATTCCAGCCCTAAGTTGCTTACAACTGAGTGTAGGACAAAAGTTAGCAGCCTTCCAGCCTTTTTGTAATTCATGGCAAGGCCCTAGTTGAAACTGCAATGAAATTTTATTGCACCTCAAGAGCGAAAAATCTTTAATGATTTTTGCTAACAAAATTGAGAGTATTTAATACAAATGCGTTTAATTTTGTTTAACTTGAATCTCTTATTAGTCTGGTCCTACATTTTGCAAATCACAACCGAAGAGTAAAAAAAAAAGTCTTCTGTGGAAATAAACTCTGAAACTCACCAGACCTCTGAAGTTTAGAAATATAATTTTGTTCATTACAATTTTTTTCCTAAATGCTGCTCTCATGGCCTGCTCCCATAACAACTCTGTTCACATTGCTGGAGTTTTCTTAGACAGTGGAAAAATCCTTGGAGATGCTATTTTTACTTTGCTTCCATCTTAGTACTTTCCCACACCTAACTTTTCCAAGGAGTGTTGAATAGTTATGAAATCATGCCCTTCTTTCTTGAGATTTTCTGACAGGTAAAGTGCTTGGTATGAAAATGTAACTACCAACCTTTTGGGTTAATCCTGCATCAGTTGAAAACCTTCAGTAGAGCCAGAAAGAATTAAAATATTGAGGTTTGTGTTCATGCTTAGCAAAATATGAAATGTTCTTACAGTTGTTTTCTTGTCCCTGGTGCAGGTGGAAGTGAAGCCATATGTGCTGGATGATCAGATGTGTGATGAATGCCAGGGTACTCGCTGTGGTGGAAAATTTGCTCCATTCTTTTGTGCCAATGTTACCTGTTTGCAGTATTACTGTGAATACTGCTGGGCCAGCATACACTCTCGTGCTGGGCGGGAGTTCCACAAACCACTGGTAAAGGAGGGAGGTGACCGGCCCCGCCACGTCCCGTTCCGCTGGAGCTGAACCCCGGCTGCACCCAGCAACAAGTACTGGAGTAAATATAATTGAGTGAAGAGAGAGCGCTGCCTCAGGGCTTAGTGTTCTGGAAATCTGTGCATTCGTCCTCGACTTTAATGAAGATATGGGTCTTTTTATTACTATTATTATTATTTACAGTCACATTACTGAACTCAGTGTCCAGTATAATACAAACCGGCAGAGTGTAACTGTACTGATTTTGCACTTTGATTCACACAAACATCTGCTTGGTACCTTAATTTCCTACACAAGACTTGTCACTAGTGACATTATGTAGACTGCCATTCTCATCAGTCTTCACTGGGCTGATGTGTATGTGATGAAGATTTTTTTATTGTAATTATAATTATTTTTATTTTTAAACTGGAGCATGCACTTATTTTCAGAAATTGAGACTTGCCCCTAGCAGATGACTTACCAAAGGTAATATTCACAAGTAGGTGGCAGATGTAGCAAAAACTTAAACAGATATTCAGCAATCATTAGTTTGGGTCATTTAGAATAGTAATAACCCTTAAAGAAAATAAGCCTTTAGTTGCTCTCCATTTTGACTTGTAAGGATGATACCTCATAAGCTGGATGAGACTTTTTTCTTTTATTTTGCTGAGGGGTTTTTTTTTCGTTTGTTTTTGTTTCGTTGTTGGGTTTTTTTGTTTGTTTGTTTTGTTATGTCTTTTAGTGTTATGTAAATGTATGCTGCAATAGCTTTTGCTGCTATTAAAATGGTATTACTAATACCATAATACTCTATTCAGGCTAGGGTATCAATTAAAAATGAATATGTGATTAAAATAGTGATGGCTGCTGAAAGGAGATCAGTATAGCATACAGAAAAGCTTCCAAGGAAGGTCAATATTTTTTGACTGCATGTTTACTTAATCAGGTTGCTGCATGCAATAAATTTTATATATGTCTAATATAAAACCTGCCCACAATGCACAAATTATGAATCTACGTAGGCTACAAAATGCTCAGTAACAAAAGAAAAATTGATTACTGACTGGAGGAAGGCATGCCTCAGTAAATGTAATGCTTCTGAGATTAGGATCAGCCCATTACAGAATGACCTATATTACAACAAATATAAAAACTAGCTGTAGGATATTCTTAAAAAAAATTTGTGGATGGTAGATGAAGTACTTTGCGGTGCTCTGTTATATATCGTGCAATTTATTTTATATAGTAAAGTGATTATGTCTAGTACTGTGATCAAACTTAACTGTTAAAGCCTCTGTATCTGACATTAACACATTTTTGACAGTTCATAACAGGTACATAAACAGAAATGAGCTCTTAGTTACAATCTCTCTCCTAGTGCTTGCATCATTTACGTAGCTGCAGACCTTGTCCAGAAAACCAAAGAGCTCATGCTGGCGTACATACACTACCGATTAGATAGTCTGTCAAACTAATAACCTAGGCACATTTAAGGAAGTTAGGAAAAAAAGTGGTGCTAAAGAAATGTCTGCATATAAAAGTAACATGAGATGTCTGCTCTGTGGATGTGGCGTTATCTCTCTAATCCCTGGATGTATCCTGTGAAGCTTGAATACAATTAAGACCTGCTAACACAGTGGACATTTTTTTAGCATGAACTATGGGGCTGCAGATAGCATATAAATATAAACACACTTGGTATACTAATGATTGTGAGAATGTGTACACTATTTTTTTTTCTTTTTCCTCCTTTGTTTTGGCAGTTCTGGGGACAATCTGACTGGATATGACACCGCATAGTAGTTTTAAATGTTCTGGGTTTTGTTTGTTGTGATGTCCTTCTTTGTGTCTAATTTAGTAAGTTGGTTTTCCCAATGTTTAATTGCAAGTATTGGCTTTGAAAGGATCTTTTCTGTTTTTGGAGAAAAAAAAAAGAAAAAATAGTTTTTTACTGGTTTAAAATGCTTATTATAATTATCCCTTTTGAAGTTACTTCTGGGCGGTTTTGTGATATTGCTTTTCCCAGCCCAGGTGTCTTTTCTGTTTTTTTTTTCATCTGTACAAGACATTTTGTTATGCACTACTTTTTGTATCTAGACAGTTTTCAACAGTCGGCTGATGATTTTTTTTAAAGAAAAAGGCATGCTTTCTGACTGACATGATCTTTTGCAATACCTCAATTTTGAAATATAGGAAAGAAAATGATATTTTCTAAGTAAGTTTATTCAGAAAAATATATATTAATTTAATTCTGCAAGAAAAAATGATTTAACAGATGGGTAACTTTATTTTTTTCATGCTTATTTGAGTTTTTTTGAAAATGAAGTTAGAGCTTTATAACTGTAATATTAAAGATCATAGCTAACCTACAGAAGTCTACCTAATTATGTGAAAGAAGTAAACCTTTTTGAAGAAATACCCCTCTTTCATGTAGAAAAATACCCCCAGAGAGAAAGAGAGCGAGAGAGAGAAGCTGGAAAATGTACAATATAGCATGATGTTGGATTAAATCTGAAACAAAATCATCATAAAGAGCAGGTGTAAACACAAACTCCATTTGGTGCTGAAAGTTGTGAATAGAAGGTGAAAAAATATTTTCCCTTAATTTGTATATTTATAATCAAGTGTGATTATGCACGACTGACCAGAATTGTGAGAGTTCTTCTGTTTGTATTTTTTTAAAGAGAACTTTTTTTAGTTTATTAAATTATGACATGCTCCCTTTTGTTTTGTAAATGAATGTGCCCCTGAGTTGTTAATATGTTATATTAAAAGAGGATCCTTCAAAAAAAGTTATTTTTTAAAATATGGAGTTCTGAACTGCAACTTGACTAAGAAGCCCCTGGGTACAACAGGTCCTATTGTGGCCTTTTCTGATGTGAGACTTGAACTAGTCGATTTTTTTGAAGGCTAACCTAACCTCGACTATTTGTTGTTATGTGCAATACTGTTTGTACTGTTTGTATAAAAAAAAAAGAAAAATGAAAAGAAAAAAGGCATAAATCTTTATTGCAGATTTATTTTCATTGCAGACTTTAGACATTGTGATTCACTAAAATCATTTTTCTACTGTCAAATATGTACCTTTTCTTCATGCTGGTATTTTTTCAATAGTAATGTAGCCTTTGTACTGAGACAAATTTTCATTGTTATTTTTAGAAAGATTTTTTGCTAAGAAAAAAATTAAACATATTTACATATTTTTCATTTTTATTTCGTATTTTCTTTAAGGAGTGCTTTCTCAACCATTAATATAGTTGTTTCTGGGAGAGACTTTCATATCTGGTCAATGTCATTAATATTATTTTGTATTTTTACTTGGAATAAATTAATTTTATGATGCTGATTCTTTAAAAGTTTATTTTTTTCATTTTCAGTTATTTTTGAAGCTAAAATATTTGTAATATTGTTACTAAAGTGTCTAGTTTTTTGAAATGCAAAGCTTTATGTATTAACTCGCTGATGTGGTTTACAATAGTGTGGCAATGATGAAAATGGTTGGTTATGTAAAGTGATTGGAAAATTGTAACAAAGAATTGGGCAATAAAATGACAGAATGAAGCAGAAAAAATGTGATATTTTGAAAAGCCTTTTCCTTTATCAAAATGATTTAGGGAGATAATAGGGATGTCACAGTACCAGTTCGCTGTCTAGATTTATACACCACCAGTGTTGATGAAATACTATTGCCATTATAAGGAACTAAATCTATTGAACAATGGGGTTTTGACCCTGCCCATTCAGCATAATTCTTCATTACTTTTCCTGTCATGAACTCAATAAACTCTCTTTTCAATAGCCTTAGATTGAACCTCCTAAAATATATATTCTTCATTGTATTTTGCCACCATGTTCTTTATTCTATGAAATTGCCCCTTTCCTGCACAACTCCCTCTCTGCATGCGTTTCTCAGTGGCAGCGTGGAGCAGTCTGTCAGTGCCCACACCATTTCTAACTCAGTCACCCCCCGTGGGTGGGAGCTGCCAAATTAATGCGAAATACTCTCTGTCCACCCCCTGGTAGCAATGCAGTAACTCGTGTTGCCACCATGTCTGAACATCTGTTCAGCTTCTTTGTCTTTCTCCGTTCTTCTCTGCCTCTCTTGTATCTTTGTCCTTTTTTTCTTTTGTATTGGCAATACCAAGGGCCAGTATCAAAACACTTTTCACCTCCATTTACATCACCTTTGTATCCCTATGCAGCCAGAAGAAACCCCTTCCTGAAGCCAGTGACTGTTCTGGCACCTGAAACAATCCAGACTAAAACTGGTGTTGCGTAAACAGGGCATACAATGACTTTCTCTAGACAAAACTCTTGCTTCCACAAGTTGCTGATGACCTTTTAGACTTAACTTATGCTCGAATGTTAGAGTGGCTCGTCCGTGACTTGTGGGAAGAAATGTGCCCAGAGTTGGTCTATTGTGTATCCTTTGTGTGTTCAGTTCTGTAAGTAATGTATAGACTAGATCAAATAGTGAAGTAAAATTTAGACTCAAATTAGGTACTACTGGTTGGAATGTACACAAATTGCAAACAAAGGAGATTAAGGAATGAAGAGGGAATAAAAAATTCCTGCTAAGTGGTACAAAGTTTATGCTTATATTTCTGCCGACATGCTTGTATTTTATAGCCTGCTAGCAAGGCATGGGCTAAAACAAATTGTATTGCAAATATGCAGTTAGCAAATAACTTTGCTGATTTCACTATCTGTTAGAGTAGTTAAAAAAAAAAAAAGAAAAAAAAAAGGCGCTTAACTGGGAAAGCTCCCATGTTAATATTTCAGTATTGTGACATCTCTACTTGCAAGGTATGAGTGAAAGATTAGTCACAGATTTGTAGAAATGTCTCTTTTGTTTAATCTGGCTTGTATGTAGTTGCTTTTATGCTAGTTTGTATGATGTCAGCTAAACCCTTTTTCTTTTCCTTCCTTTCTTTTTTTTTAAACAGACAAACGTCTTAATATCTGCTGCTATAGTGTTCTATCATACCACAGAGTATTTTATATTCATGTTAGTGACTACTCTATACCCCAAATGGGTAGCTGGTCAGAAATCACATTGGTCACATAATTCTGACACACTCAAATTTACATGACAAAAAGTTCATCAGTAAGTAGAAAACCAGGGTGCTAACAAGAGATAATTTTTGCTCTTTTTTTCTTTCCTGGATGTAGTTCTGTTGGGGTATAAAGTATTAGATATTTGTAATTTTACTGTCAAACTAATGGACATAACTTTTAGAGCATTCACAGCTAAGATCTCTGTACTTGTTTTTCAACTAATTTTAAATGTACTGTATCTTTTATTACATGTTCTCTTAGATTGTTTTTGCTAGTAATTCTAACAAGGCTTCTTCCTTTTTGGCTTGGACTAACGCTTGTATGGAACTGCAGTACTGTGACTAAACATGGAGCTCAATGCTGCTATTGCTTACAACTGCTTAAACTTTGTAGTTTGGACTTTATTTTTTTCTGTAATAACTTATTAAATATAGTTGTATGAAGTACTGATATTTGTCATCCTTTGCACATGCTAAGGAAATTTTGGGATATGCATTACGGGAATGTAAACTAGATACAAACCCCCCAAATCTTGTACTGAAAAGTGTTTACCCTAGATAAGGTTAAGCAAAGACACACCTTACATGCACACAAACTGTCTTTTCTAGTTATTTTATGATACAAGTATGTGGTCTACTCTCTAAAATGGAAAAGCCACATTGAAGAGGTATTTATTATGCTAAGCTGAAGTAAATACAAAAGTATATATGATGGAAATATTTCTGGGAATGTAGAATCAAGTGCCTTGAGAAAAGAAACTGTTGAATTATTTTCTCTGAGCTATAGAAAAGTTGCTGGTTAACATATTGCACTCTTTTATTAGCAGTTTAACAATGGTTGCAGGCAGAGATTAGACTAATCAGTTAAAAAAAGACAAAAGCACTGCAGCAGAAGTTTGTAAAGGTTTATTTTTTAAGATTAGGAGACAATTAAACCTCAGCAATACAACTGTTTGGAACACCACAGAAAAAAAAGTGAATTCTTTTATGACAGGGCAAGTGAAGACCTCAAGCACAGTGCATGGTCTGTGTCACTGCTTTCTTTCAATGTCTACAAAATGCAGCTCAAGAACCGTTCTGGAACTATCAGCACTAGAAATTACAGGCTTCATACCTGTTTTCATACTGGTAGTGAATAACCATAACTTTCAGGAGAATGGTCTTCCAGGAGAAGTGCTTTACAAGGCAGCATTCTGTAATATTCATTCCAGGAGTGAATGAATGTATGAGAAGCTGTGGTCTTCTCCTTACTTCATAGCTAGATTTGAGAAGGGAGTTCTTAAAAACACCTTCCAATTAATTGCTCAATGTAGCCTCTCACTGTACAATGTTCCAAGTCCATCTGGACAAAAATCAGTCTGAGTTTATCCCCACCTCAATTAAGGAGAACAGTTGGGGGAGGAAGTGTAGCCCCTCTGGACCTAATTCCCAATCCTTCCTTTCCTGATAAAGTCAGCCATGCTCCTGGCAAGGTACACTGATACTGACAACTCCCTTTTCCAGCTGGTAGCATTTACCTTAGCCTTTGCCTTCATTAAAAAATGGTTGCAGTAATTTGATTTAAACCAGTGCCCTTAAGTACAAAAGGCTGCATGGCCTCTTTTGCTTCTAGTTGGTATGTATTATTTTGGCAAACTTTAAGTGAACTAAAATAGCTACCTGTGACTATTAAAGCTTGTGTATTAAGCCTATTTAGACATGCTCCTTAATAAACATTTTTGTATTCAAGGCACCAAAGTAATGTGTTCCGCCTCACACAGACCTGCATTAAAGCTGAAGCTTAGCTCTTAAAAGCCATAATCTGCTTTTCTCTGTTTAGCAAAAGTTAAACAGCATGAGCACAGGGGGAGAATTGCTGCATTCTCTCCCAGGGATGAACCAGGAAATGCGCTTTGAAACAAGAAACCTATGTAACCTGTTTCCATAAAACTGTTACAAGCTAGTTGCAAAACCCTTATAGCATACAATTCTGTCATGAACACAGGACAAAGTTGCATGCACCAGCTGTACACAGACGATGCCCATTCAAATGAATCCTCTCTCCCCCCTGGGGCAAGCAAGTTTTTGCAGTTTATCTTGGGGTCACAAACTGCACATACAGCAATTAGAAAAGGAAGTATGATAAAGGTCCAGAAATCTCCCCCTTTTCCTGTTTTCAAATGAGAAATAAACTATGAGCAAATATAAAGTCATATGACAGGCCCTTGGCAATAGCTGGGACAGAATTTGTGCTGTCCCATCCAGAGCACAGCAGCTTCCCAAGGTGTCTGTGCCTACCATTACCTGAGTATGATGGGAGGCACCTGGGGCTAAATCAGTAAAACCAGGATTTAAGAGCATGAGTGATGTTTGTTTGCTACCAACTTCCTAAAATCCCCTTTGAGCTTATGCCCTGGCATTGCTTGGGCCAACGTTTTTGTGAATGGGAATATACAAAACTGCTTGTGTCATCATACTTCTCAATTGTTCAATAACTCAAGATCTACTTATCTCAGGGTATTCCCCTGTATTTTTTTTCACCTGCAGGCCTAAATACAGAAATCACTTGCAAGCATATTTATCAGCCCATGTTTCACATACTGGAGAACAGAGATGTATTTTGTCTTCTCTATCCAATAGCCTGAGTGGTCAAAACACTTGGGGATATCTTTATTCTTTACTATTTTCTTTTTCAAAATTTCCTGAACTATGGAGCAAGAACTAAACCTATTTGCTCATGGTTGTAGCAACTACTCTAGCTGTTTTGTGATACATATTTTGGTCTCTATCAAGTGAAGAAGAAGAGTGTCTGGAAAAGCATATGCATCACCATTAAGGTAAATAATCAAAATGGTTGTTCATAAAATTATATGTAAACAAGATCGTGTGCTCTGATACACCTTGACTTCCTTGCTAGCTTCAACATGTACCCATTGAAATGAAAGTCTGAAAGAGAGATATAGCTAGTACGATTCATATGCAAAATAATTCTGCAAAAATACTACCAAAAGTCATGGCAAACATACATGACCTTATCAGTCCTCCAAAATCTTTGCCTTCCAGTGTTACAAAAAAAGCCTTTAATCTCATCGTCAGACTACAGAACAGGGTCAGAGTCAAATAACAAATATGAAATTCTAGGAGATGAGCAAAATCTTGTTCACAATATACCTAATTCCTCCAACTGTGCCTTGTGCATATTGTTGTGGTCAGGGCCCACATCACAGAATCACAGCATAGACCCATGTGCCAGAAATATCCTGCTGAGCATTCTGCCTCTACCTTTCTTACTTCTGACTGAATCTGCATGCTACCATTTGTAAATGGACAAATTTCAGTCACTTTGGCAGAAATAAAGAAGAGTATTTGAGTTTTACATTAAACTCAGAAACAGGGTAGAAAACAGAACCAAGAGCTCCTCCATCCCAAGTGGGTGTCCAAGCCTTTCAGTTAGTAAGTTGTTCCTATGCTCCACTCTCTTAGTCCAGAAAATCTTGATTTGTGAAGATTGAAGTGAAATAACAGAAAGCAAAAGGCTTACTCCAGTCACAGGCAGCATAATGCAAGCAAAAGCTACTGTTGTGAGTATGAAACACTCTGGGCGATAAACCACCCTGAAAAGCAGCTAAATTAGCCCATGCTAAAGCACATAGAGTATCTCTGCAACACATTCACTTACGGGTGCCTAACTCAAGGACCAGGACTATGCTCTGGCCACCACAAGCTAAACAATTAGACATGGTGATGCTCAAATTCAACATCACCAACATAACTGTGTAGACAGAGCTTTGAGACCTTGACTTGTTTTTCCTTTTCTCAGTTCAGATTTTTTTTTAAACGTGTACATTAGGTGCTTAGATTGTTCTATTCAAAGATGCTAAATATCAATGCTAGACAACACCAGAAAATACATACTCCAACATGCACCAAGAAAGAAGACCTGCCACACAGAGGAAAATTACTCTGAAGTCTTGAAGTGCTGAAGAACCTGCATTCTATGAGGAAAAATATAAAACAATTGATAATCACACCCCCTCACACCCCTCCATGCTGTTCACCCCAATCCTACAAAGGACAGAAAAGCAAATCCAGAAATAGAACTTTTTAGCACTCTTCTGTCAAGAGAGTTTAGAGGCAGAGAATTACCATTACTTTATGGCCATGTAATGACAGCGCTACTACCAGAGCATGATAGGATATAAACATGACAAATTGTAATGGCTTATTGCTAATGTTTTGTTCTGGAAAAATCCATGAGATACCAGGAAACTTCAGTGCTAAAATTCCTTCAGTATAACTGCTTCAATCACTGCCCTGAAAAAAATGTAGTATAGACTATATAGCCAGAAGGCCAGAAAAAAAAACTGAGGAGATACGACTTACTGAGTCTGGAAATTTTTACACTATTATATAACCCAGTAACTTCTGTAATTAATTCCCTGCTGTGTAATGGCTGTTGACATCTAATCCTCAGTGAAACTAGGGTTTGTATGAGACAAATGAAAACAAATGCTAAGATATGTTATATCCTCTGCATTTGTCAGACTATTCTTACACAACATATTAAAAAAACCCTTTAAATCTTAAATTTACCTCCATCCTCTCAGTCTGAGCTCCAGTGATAAGAGCCTACAGAGTACAGAGTACATGTACAAAGTAAGGAAAAGCAGCAAAGTGTAGGGGAGGATGAACCTCTGCCACTGTTTAGACTGTTATTAACAGAGTATCTATAACATAGAAAAGGACTATTCACACAAACATAGCTCAGTCTGCCCTAGACAGAGCAACTGCAGCCCTGAGATGAAGATACCTGCCGCTGCCCTAAAGTAGGACAACCACTTTTGTTTGGAAAAGGATCTTAAAGACCATCTTTTTTGTCTTGTGTTTGATTTCTTGTTTCTGAATGACATACGAGGGTAGATAGGTGACAATGGCCTTTCCACAGAGGAGTGATGCCTGAAATAGGACACTACATGACATTCTCCTTTTACTCTTTTAAATGCTACTCAAACTCATGCTCTCCTAACCTAGTTTGAGTAGAATTTAGAACTATATTTATAGCAGCTTTTCCACTCTGGAAACTGCCTTCGCTTGCAGGAAGGATGGTCTCTAGTAATTAAGTTGTGTATTATAAGCTGCAGTATTGTCCCTGAGCAAAACGTTTGGGCTAAGCCTGCCTGCTTTTGATCCCAGTTTCCTAATTATTATGGGTCACCCTCTTCACTTGTGTTTCTGTCAAGTGCAAAGAGTTCATCAGGTTTGGTTGTATCACTTCTTTTCACAGGAGAATTAAGCTGCATTCAAAGTGCTGCAGGAGGTAACGCAGAGTAAGCAAGTCACAGTGCCCTTGTCTCAGACAGTCCTCTTAAATCATGCTCTGAAGGAGGGATGTAACAGAAATAGCAATAGCCAGAAGTTAACACTTCATATCAAATACTTAAGCTGAGTCTTTGCCCAAACCAATTCCAAATGCACTATCAGATTAGAAGTTTTGGGGGATTTTGTCATCCATTTTGTGATTCTTGCAAAACCAGAACTGTGATAACAACTTGTTGGCCCCAGGAAATGGAGTCAGTGGAGTCATTCAGCTGCAATACGCAAATTCTGAAAACTTGGTTCTCTCAGCTTCCTAAAGCTCAGGCTGTACAGCTGAGCAAGAGCCATGTGACTGTGAGTCTGCCCAGCTCTTGCTAAAATGGGTTCTCCCTGGCTATCTCCAGCACACATACTGTTCCCACAGACTGAGCCTGTCATCACCAGCTGTACCACCTGCTTGGGCTCCTGGGGCCCTTCTGCAGTTCCTTCTATTACCGAGCCATTTACTCCTAATAGCCTCACCCTGGCAGTGGGACAAGGCAATCAGGGAGGTGCTGGTTCTCTCTGGATCTGAAGAACACGATATCCTTTCTGAGGCTTTAGAAGGTGCTGATACCACCTCTCTGTCAGTTCCACCTCTCCCCACGAGCACAATCTCAGATATGCTCTAGACCCTTACACATACCACTCCTCAGATCATCCTTGCTCTTCAGCACGAGCAGAAGCCTTCACTGCACAGCTGAGGAAGGGACAGGGCAATACCTCACTGGGCTGTCTGATGCAACCCACCAAGATACATGTTCCCATTTATTCTACAGAAGCCAGGAAAATGTGTAATAAACTGAACCCCACTTCTTGCTGCTTTGCTTGAAGGTATTTGGGGTGCATCTGGGTACAGCAGTGGATTTTCTGACAAAGACAGTAGGTCTGTCAGCGCAGCTGACAGAAGTCCCCAGCTACTTGTGGCTTTTCCAGCTGGAGGAAGAGCTGAAGATGAGGAAGTCAGCTAGGATGTAATGGGCAGGGTAGCATCCAAGGTGTTCCTTTAGCCAGGCCAGCTTTGTTGTAAAGTTAGACACTTAGCTGTAAACGGAAAAAACACAGCTTCCTAGGAAAAACTACTTCTGCCATTTCCCCATTTTGACCTGGGCCAGGCTGGACAGTCTGCTCTTCAAGGAAAAGATGTGGTTAAAAAGGAGCAGAAAGGCCTACACCATAGTGCAGTACTCTCTTTCTATTAGAGGCTCGTTCTTTCACAGCCAAGATGGAAGATGACCTGTAGACATTTCCTAGTACAAGTGAATAAAAAAAGAAGATACAAAAAATTACTGCCCAGAGGAAAGAAGAAACTCCCTCACTTCTACAGGTTATGGTGCAATACAGTGAAGGATCTATTTAAAAAAAAAAATAAAAATCAGGACAAGGACTACCACCTTGGATTTATTTCCCTTACTTACAAATGTTCCAAACAGTCCTTCCACTCCCTCAAGAGTTAAGCTGCTGTATCTTCTCCACACTGCCCTGCACAATATTTATCTCATGTATAGCATGGAGTTGATGTACCTTTATGTTCTAGTTCAAAGGAGCTTACACATTTCTCTCCCAATCCTGATGCAAAAGCCATTCCATTTCTTATATGTCCCCTGGCTCTTATTCTGTGCTGCCTTATTTAGGCTCTGCAAAACCTCTAAACTTTGTGGAACAAGCACCCAACTTCGCAAGTGCGTGTAAAATTTTTGCCAATTGTCTGGGTTGCACTGTCATGCAACCTAAATAACGAGTCTGAGCTTTAGCAATCCACTTTGTGTGGTGTCTCAACTAAACCATCCCATGTTTATTCCCATCAAGGTATCTGTCCAATTCATAAATGACAGATCCTACCAGAAGATGGAAGCTAAAGCAGATTTGCTATCTGTGCTGACAGAGCAAAGCAGGCTACCAGTGTTCTACCATAGTAGAATAAAGCAGAAACGTTGTTAAATTTGGAGGAAGACTCCTGGAAGCCAAGATTTGAACAGCAGTAGAAGCCAAAAATTCCCCACTCAGTAATGCACTTTTAAACACAAGCCTGACTGACTGGAATTACTTATGTGCTTAAAATTACATGGACACTGAAGTCATTGCCAAATTGAGGCCAACAGCTATATCTGACCTGGTGAGCCAAAACATTCCCTACCCCAGTATGTATCAATGTTCCTGCTCTTGAACCTGCACAAAGACCTGTGCCATTAATATATAACTGAAGCCCTTGACTGAAAGGCTATGAAGGACCTATTGCTAAACATTAAACTAGACATTTGTCCACCTGGGCTTAGATCATAAGAGTGCATGTGCAGCACATCAAAGCCACATGTAACCTGCAAAGACAAATGAGCTGGCCAGAAATCCTCTCAGATTTTCTGGACAGCTGTGCGCGTGCTTTCAAAACACACTCTGATGACATCCAGGACATGCAGATTCCAAATCCAACTTCTGAATGAGGACATGAACCTTGGACTGAAGGAAATTCCTCTGGTTTGTTATCTGTTGAGCCTTTCATCTGCATTTGCTCCCGGCTGATGTAACAACACCTCATCAAAATGGTTTCTCAGAATACCATATGCATCAATCAGAGCGCCTGACACATAATTCAGAGCTGAGCACCACAGCACAGGGAATTAGCCCTTCATTTCCATTTGTGGCTCTTAGATGCGAGAGTTGTTAATTCAGCAGTTAATTTCAGAGAAAAATCTAATATCTGCTCCCTTTTCGAATCAGGTGGGGAGCTGAAAATTCAGGGTTGGCAGATGAAGCAGACAGACTGCAGGCAGAGAGACTGCACACAGAGTCAGGATGTTCTCTGGCATGATCCTATTTATGAATAGCGAACATGAATTCCTCCTTCTGTCAGCAGAGGAGAAATACATGAAACAGTGGCAATATCTGAGGTCACAACTGCAAATGCCTTTGAAGGTGAAATTGTTGGTGTGGAAAAACCTTTAGTACTGTCTTAATCAAATTTCACTGTAGGGCCAAACAGAAAAAAAAAGAAGGATGTAATTAAATATTAAAGTCTAAAACTGTTCCTGAAAACTCCTACTCAGCTGCTGCATAACCTTGAAGCTGTCTGAACTCTCTGGCTAAGTTGCCTAAAGGTGCCTCTGCACAGACCCTGAACTACTTGCCCTGGCAAAGCAGAGTAGGTCACCATATAGTAGCTCCCTGAAGAGTACCAAAATCCAAAGAGCAAGTGTTTTTGTAGACCTGCATTGCACACTTTCATTTCCCACCACCAAGTCTCCACCTTTTCTCATGATTCATAAGAGCTTCAGTTACAAGACATATTAAAGAAGAAAGAAAAAAAATTAGATGACTGCAAGGACACACAGGTGTGAATTCCTCATGATATTCCCACATGCTAAAGAATGGCAAGATCTCAGGTGTGCTGCTCTCCACACCACTTTCTCTTAGCTAATCCTGGTGAAATTACATTGCCAAGTATGAAAACATTGACTGCCCTTGACACTGGGCAGGTTCAGAATTCCCCAGCCACCCAACAGGTATCCAACAGCCTATAATGATGCACCTGTCTGGGTGTATGAGATATTATTATCTGCCCCAATATGCACTACAAACAAGTGAATGATGAGCCTGCCTTGAGGTCAGCGGGTCTAGTGACCTGGTGTTACTTCTCAACAACTTGAAATTACTAGGAATGCTTGTTAGTGAACTAGCAGGCAAATTAGAATAGTCCACCATGATGATATCAACAGAGTATCTAAACCTGGACCACTCTCATGATAGAAATATTTTCTCTCATTACAGGGGACATTCTGGCAGTCACAAATCTTCTGAGGGAAAACACACAGACCACAATTTTTGTGTTGCATCTGTGGAATAATTAGTGACACTACCTATGTTTAAAGCACCTTTACAGGAGAAGTGGGGTGAAGCAAACTGTATATACTCTACCTGTACTTAAATGTGCCCTCTTATGATTACAGCAGTCACTCTGTTTATTAAAATATTTTTGGGTGGACTTCCTTTAGCTTTTAAAACAAAGAAATTAAAGGCCAGAGTAATTGCAACAGTGACTGTCTTTGCAGGTGCTCCTTATCACAGCCTGACACCAAATCAGTGAGAAGGAATTTCTGACTGCACTTATTTTCCACACCTGTGCCACCAGGGCTGACTTAATCTAATCAGTGCATGTTCATTTGCTGTGTCTTATGCTGCTGATCATGGTTAAGAAGTTTCCACTCCCTGGACACTTAATCCTATGTCTCTGCCAGAGTTCCACCCATCTCAACTCTTATCTATCTAATTACTACAGAATGCAATCTGACTCTAAAAAAAAGCCAAGTTGGAAAAAAAAGGTAATGAAGTACATCAACTGGCAGAGCTGACATGAGAGGAACTTTTGGAGAAAAAAAGGTTATAAAATGTAGTCAGACCAAGCATCTCTTGAGCAACTTAATTTTCCCTTCTCACTGTGCCCCAAGACCAACTGCACTTCAGAGGAAGAGCAACATTTTTATGGCAGGGTTTGTATGTTGCCTTGCTCTTTATGCTGACTGGACTCTCAGGTGCTCTTGTGATAAAAACAGTAGGAAAAAAAAAAAGGAATGGAAAATTTATATAACTCTTCAAATAAAAGTCTATTTTAATTTGTTCGTTTGTTTTACAGCCTAAATATTACCACACTGTCAAGCTAGTCTCCCTCAAGGCACTGGACGGTTAAGTTCTGTTAAGCGTCTGCTTAGGACAGAGAGTTCTTTATTTTTACTAAACCTATTCTAGGCTTTAGTGAGAAATGTAGGTATCAATAAAGCTAATTTGATTTTCAGCCAAACAAAATTTAACCACTCACACTCCAGCTCCTTCAGAGTCAGCCACAACTTTGCAAGCATCTTGAACACTTCTAATGTTTGTAAGAATTTCCAGGCTCCTCCTTTCCAAGAGAATATAGATCAGCAGATAGGAAAGAGCGGTAAAGATTCCTCTTTCTCAGTCCAGACTGTAAGTTCCCATTCAAAGCTGATGTTGTTAGTCATCTTTGAAAGTATTAGTTGCATCAGTGTCTACAGGCCTCAGCAAAAATTAGAGCTTTGTTAGGCCTGGCATTACATAAGGCAGAGAGATTCTGTCCCGATGTAATGTCAGCCTAAGTACGAAAAACAAAACAAGCATATAAAAGTAACAGAAGGACAAAAAATAAATTACTTGTCTGAGATCATACAGCCAATCAGGAATGCACTGGTCTCACTTTCAATACTCAATAAAGTCAATTTTTTTTCAAAAGAAAAACTAATTAATGTGATGATCTCTTTCTGCCTCCATCTACATTAGGAACATATATTGGTATCATGTAATTTCTATACTTAACAACTACAAGGATACAAAGAGCTGTAATTGCTGCCTCTTTCTCACTGTGTAGAGAACTGAGGTTGAAAATGTGAGCCCTTTTTGAAAGGACTGTGTTGGGTAGAGAGGTCATAAACATTTTACTTTTAACTGGCTCTCTATTCCCAGCACTAGACTGTATTAGGTCAATGTTTCAAAGACATGGCTGTGATGTTCAATAAGGACTATGGCAGCATTCAAACAAACCTTGTACTCAGAAGAGCACAACACAAGAGGCTTCTTCTCAGAACTATCCCATTACATGCACACTCATTTTCAACTGAGACAATTAGTCAAAACCTATTCAATGTACCTAGGCTAACCCTACAAACCCCTTTGGATTGCAAATGGATTAGCAGAAGCTGGAAGAAAAGGTCAGCTCAGACATTAGGAGCAACTCGGGCATCCAAGTTCACAACAGGTATGACTCAGTTTGGCTCAGTTTCTGTTAAGCAGGTTAAAATGCATTGCTTGTGCCAAATAAAGCATGAATAACAGCACTGCTTTTGTCTGCCTCTTGCACCTGACTGCTGCTGGAGCTATAGGAGACAATCCCCCCACTCCTGACACTCACAGAAATTCACTTCCAGCTTCCTGATCGTAGATTTTCTGGTGGGGCAAGGATGGGCTCAGTGAGGCAGGAGACTCTTCAAGCAGCTCTGAGTCTCTTTATCATGCCAAGTCCTACAGTCAATATGGTGAGATTATTTCTACTCTTCAAAATGTTCTGATCCAACCACTCTTTTTTAGGAATGATAACAAAGTGGTGCTCTCATTAACACATTTGATGAATTACATTCTAAAGGATTCAACTCTGACCCTTGCATGAACCTTTTTGCTCAGCTGTATTCTTGGAAGAAGAGCTAACAAGGCTGATTTCCTTACGCTCTAGGGGTGCATTATCATTCCTTGGGCCCACTGGGCAGGGTGCTGTAATGTTTTTGAAACAACAAGGATATTCTTGATTTACACAGAAAAGAAGATGAAAAGAAAATTGTGTGATGTGATGTAATTTGGGGGAAACAAAATGCCTTCTCTTCTTTTTTTTCTGTATTCCCTAGAGAGTCAAGAGAATGTTTTTCAAGTAGCTGTAGGTAAGTAGCCAGTCCTGGTAATATCCAGGACTTTTTTTCACTTTAGCCAAAGGAAGTTGTGCTTTAATGTGCATGAAATGAACAGTCTGTGATGCAAAGAGACAACTGTAGTCTCTCTTCCATAGGGAAGCACATAAAACCCAGACTACCGGAAGCAGCCTGATATCCTTACACACTCACTCTCGCATTCCTTACTCCCTGTGATACTTTAGCTTGTGTTGCATTGTGGAAGAGTTTCAGGGTGAAAGGAATCCCACACATATCCACTCATAACCTAGTGGGTTGCAGACCTTTACACTAACATCACTGAACCATCACTCTAGTCCATAAAAATGGAAATAGGACTGGCACTGCCATTTCCCCCTGGTGTTCCAGCTGTGCTCAAACGAAAAGGACAGCAGCTGGTATTTGTGCTCTGTTATGCAACCAGGATGAGCAACACTTATTTCTGAATCCAGCTTTGGTTTAGGCATGACAAAAATACCAAACTGCTCAGAAAGGAAGTTATATCATATGAGAACACTGTAATTAGATGCATAGAAACAGTAAATTTGTTGCCATGAGGGGACCTCTGCTGGCATTTCCTCAGGTGAGGTTACTTACAGGTTTGAACCTTTGGCCTCGCCTCTAGCCAAAGGGCAAGATACAGACCTGGGAGTCTTGAGTGTGACTGTTCCTGAGGATGGGTTCTCACTACCGCACTTTATTGAGAAGTATCTTGAACTAGAACTGAGTAACTTAGCTTTAATCCCCAATGAACTCAAGTTTTTTTACTGTGGTTCCTTTAATTTCAAGAAGCTCTGGACTCCAGGTACCGAGGTGCTCCTGCACTGAGGGGTTGTGTCCCACTGCCTGTGATTGTTCCTGGGGCTAGAGCAGGTAACTGGACTGTTGCTGCCCCACTGCAGAGACCTGCGCTCCATTCCCCAGCAATACAGCAAGATGGCTATTGTACCATCTAACACCGCAAAAAACTGCAGAAACTGCACCTCACCACACCTCCTCCCGGGACATAAAACCTCAGACCCTCTAACTTTCAAAGTTTTGCTTTAACAGTATCCACCTACTTCATCTCTTCTTCCCCTGCTTATGTTTCAGAAACTCAGGTGGCAAGAACGCACCACTTATGCAATGCAGGATGTTTCCAGCAGTAACAAATGGACTACTTTGGAAAACATAATTGCTGGGTTGGGGTTTTCAATACATCTCTGAAAACATAATCTCTTATAATTTGAGTCCTGACTACGCTACCACCTACTAACACACAGAAAGACTCACTGAAGTGGAGCTGCTCTTTAGACTCACCATGATTAACACCTGCCACAGGAGATGTAAATTCCCTAGCAGTTGTGAGCTAGAATTAGAATAAGGTTGAGGTTTTTGTGGGTTTGAGATGTTTTTTCTTCCAATGATGAGGGATAATAAAGAGCTTTAACAGACATGGAAGGCAACATTTTTTTCCACTTTTTCTCTTTTCCCATTTCTCCAACACAAGAGATTTTTTCTTCCTTTTAAGAATTTGCTTTGGAAACTTTAAATGTCGAGGGGGATATTTGTTGCAATAATTTTTAGAGCAACCTCCCTTCCTGTACTTCATGTGCCCTACCAAATTTATTCTACCTTAAGTACCTGCATCGCTAGGTACTTCCTAAAATACAATTTACAGTTCATTAAACATTTTCTGCAGGTCTGCAGAGAACTGGCTGATTACATGGTCCCAACACCCTTTTGCAACTCAGCAACTTACCTGGATGAAAATACCTTCTTTCTTGACATCAAGTTTCCAAGCAGCCAACGGTAATTCCATAAGAATTATCAGTCATTCATGGGAAGTGAAGAGGTAGGACTCAGCATTGCCAACTCCCAGATATTTAGGGGAATGTTTCTTACTCCTCTCACCCCCCTGTAAAGTAGAATTGACAAGTTAACACAAGAGCATTGAATTTCAGCTATAATTCTACTCTTCTTAAGGCCAGATAAAACTTTGAAGTAGTGATGCCTAACATTTTTGTTGTTTTGTGAAGTGCTTTACTTTGAAACTAATGTCTGAATCTGGTGGAGGTATGAATTGGGATGTATGGAAACAGCAAAATTTTATGTCTGTGCTGTAAAGAAAGCTTGTATCCATATTACAAAACCCTATTCTAGTGGAAATCTTAAGGTATTGAGTTGTTGTAGACATAGACAGATATTGATGCTTATCAGTTACTTTGAATTCCTCTGAGTGCTGATACACAGAATTTAATGATATACAAAGCAAGTATGCATCTGAAGTCTCTTGGTATGCAAGAGGTCTACTTCTGCCATTGTGTCTTTAGCTTCAAAAAATCCTAATTAGCAACTGGTCCAATCTTTTAATGAGTCTGTAACATCATTTAACTCTGCAGCCACATGCTGTTCAGATTGCCTTTTTTATTTTAATGTGAGTTAAATAAGGGTTTAACGTTTGCTCATAACCTAACTTTCTCAGCTGTGAATAATCCTCACAGCTCACTGATTTGGCTGGTATTTGTTACCTGGGACATGCTGCTAAATTGCTGCTACCTGTCCTAACAAGCCCTCTGACTGAGACAGCTGACAAACGTCTAAAAACAAAATGAAAGGGGAAAACAGCAACAAATTCTCCTCAGCTTAATTGGGTGATGTGAAAAAAGGGTTACCTCATCAGCCCTTGTAATTTTCAGGGATTAATTAAAGGATAATGTTTGCTGCAGAGGAGTTTATGAGGCAATAAATAGCTTTTGCGGCTGATTAAGTGCCAAAGTAAAGCTGATAAAGGCATCTAATAATTGCAAAAGCCATTTAGTGCCTTGAATACATCTCTGCCACGGATGCAAGTCTTAATCTGTGACAGATCAGCAGCAGACTAACAAAAAGGAGAGGAGCCCTCCTTGCCTTCAGAGACCTTGGGTGGGTAACTAGAAAAAGCCACAAGGTGTGCTCCTCAGCCCCAATCTGGGCTGATCCTCGCCTAGCAGGAATCAAAAAAAACACAGATAAAGCTGTCGGTTTTGCTTCTCTGCAAAGACTCCAAGATCACAAAGTCACCTCCCCGGGCCCCACCTCACCGGGGCCTGCACAAGCCCCAGCCTTGCCCGCCTTGCCCTCGGGTCTGAGGCCAGGCTTGGTTTTTGGGGCACACAGTGGCAAACCTGGGGGTGAAATGGGAAGAGGGGGAATTTGAGGCCAGCTTGCACTGGGCAGCAGCGATCAGTGGGACTTCTGAGGGCAGCGGGGGATCTGCCCAACCCCGGCAGCCAGAGTGGCCTCATGGGCCCTGAGGGTCCGTCCGTGTCGCACTGTGAATGCAGTGGCAGGAGCCCAAGGCGCAGTGAGGTTCTGAGGTTCTGAGGCCTTTTATTACGCTATTTTGAGTGCAAGGGGTAGAGAGGGCATGAAGACAGGGAAGGTTTGGGCTGGATATAAGGAAAAGGTTCTTCACCCGGGGGGTGGTCGGGCACTAGAACAAGCTCCCCAGGGAAGTGGTGACAGCACAAACCCTGACAGAGTTCAAGAGCTGTTTCGACAATGCACTCAGGCACATGGTGTGTGGATTTCGGCACCATCATGTTCAGGGCCAGGAGTTGGACTCGATGATCCTTGTGAGTACCTTTCAGTTCAGGATATTTTATGGTTTCACGAATCTATGAAGGCAGTGCTGGATGCCGCATCCTCACGGCCGGCGTTGGGCCCTGGAGTTCGTGTGGAAGGGTTGGAGTTTCTCTCTAGATTTCTGTGCAGGTGCAGGAAGCTGTGGGGCATTCGTAGCCATATGCCACTTAAACTAATTTGGACTTTGAGACTGGCTGGTTTGTTTTCTCCTTTGGGGTGGCACAGCAGGCTCCTGTGGTGGGTGGTCGGAACTACTTTTCCTGTTTAAGTGGAAGGGGATGAAGCAGCACACACCAGGCTCCCAGGGGTAAGGCATTCTAATCTCTTCCACAGCAGTACTATGGTGGCTTTACCAGCTGTGACCACATCTATATTGGAGGTAAAAATACTGCTCAGTGGGAAACTGGGAGAAATAAACCAAACAGAGCCAGGGAAAATAGGCTGACAGCAAGTGCATACCATGTCCCTTCCTCCTCCTTTGTTTTCCCTGCCTCTACACAGTCCATGTAAACTGTCACAGATTTTGTCATTTTTTTCACTCTCCTTGCTTTGTTTGCTGCCTTGCTCTTCAGCTGATAAATAATAGGCACAACCAAAGAGTGATGCAACTTGTGATTGTGAGAACACACAGTTCTGCATTTTATAAACAATAATTAACTACTGCTGACTGTGCCGGCCATGAGAAGCCTGAAATGCTGATCAAGTCTTGCAGCTCTCACCAGGGCAGCAAAGAAAGCAGAAGTATCAACTTTGAATTCTGCCACGTTGTCCTTTCCAGCTTGCAAATGAACTGATAATTTAACTGATATGATGCCTAAATGGGTGAGCTTTAAATTAGTCGTAAACAAAGACAGACACTGGTGGGCTGGCACTGACTGCTGTTCTTGTTATTGTGCATGATTCCTTCTTCTGTCATCTCGAAAACACATTCTCTTGAATATGAGCATAGGCCACATTTTGACTTCATGCCCAGAAAATGAACTTTGCCTGTGTTTATATAGGTATCCAAATGTGTCCAAATGAACAGGAAATAGCACCTCAGTACCTAAAGTTTAGTTGACAAGATTGTTGTGGTTTGTAAGTGATGATACTTGCACCAAGAATGAACAGTTGCAAGTGTCCCATAAGTGTTTTATAATTTGGACTGTGTGGAGGTGTGGGCAGTGTGGAGAAATAGATCAGACTACAGTGCAGCCTCTTCCTAAGGGCACACTTGTTTCGGTAATGCAGAGTCAAAAGTCAATTTTACTGTTAAGTGAGCCAGCTCTGATTCAGAAGAAAGGCAGGAATTGGAATGTGTCAGTTTTCGGGAGTTGATGCATTTTTAATGTCTTCCATCTCTGGCTACAGCAGAGATCATGACAAACCCAACTGACTTTTTTAAAGCTCTGTTCTTGCAAAAGCAGTTAGATTTCAACATCTGTGTTAGCTCTTCCCTTGGCTTACCATTACAGATGCCTACTTGAAGGCTTTATTTCTCAGATATTGGGCTGTGACTGATAATTAAATCTCTGTAAGTGCAGTATGAGTCACAAGAAAAAGGGTCAGAATACATAAATGTGTATCTGGAGAGCACAGTATTTACTCAGAGAAAGCTAACACAGAAACAGCAGCAAAAAGCATGAGTTAACCACACGATCTGCTTGGGCTGCTACACTGCGCAGTATTCCCATTTTCTCAATTGAGGATGTAAGCACCCAGCCTGCATAAACTGTGAAATGTAATTACCCTGACATATGGGAAATCTCTGCAGGCACAGCCTTGGCATGGGTAGCACAGCATAGCCCCGCAAAGGCCCCTGGAACTGGAGTGTATTGGAGACATGGCCAGCATGTTCCAATAGCTCAGCTATTTCTGAATTCAGTTTCAGAAATAGCTGAGCCTCTGACTGAACTGCAGAGTAGTTCAATTTGCTGCGTCCCTGGAACAGCCATTTGGCAGGATGCAGTGTATCCTTCCTTTCTCCCATTCCTGCAGCTTTTGAACCTGAGGCTGAATTGATGGGTTTGAAGTTTCTGCTCTCTGGATCAACTTCCTTCCCTCATCTGAAAAGGGAAATTGAGCAGTAAATGTTTTCCTTTAGAATGTGGAATTTTCCCCTTACAACTGAGCAAATCCTGGTCTGAATTTTACTTTAAAAGAAAATACTGAAGGTCATCATCTGTAAGAGTTTGTTTGTTGATTACTTGGTAAATTGTCAGACACCCACCTTCAAGTTAGCTATCCACATGACTGAGCTAAGAAAACAGAACAAATCTTGAACATGTGACTTTTTAAAGGTTTGATAGCCTTAAGGAAGGGTAGACAGCCTAACAAATTTCCTAAACCCATGTGTGCTGGTTTGTGCAGATGCAAAGCTGGTTGGGTACAACTTGAGATGTAAAGTTGTAAGTTTGGATCCCAGAGTCTACAAGTAGTTAATAAAAATGTCAATCTTGGCAAAGGACAATTTTAAAAGAGTTTCTTTCTTGTTTTCTTGCATATCTACTGTAGCATTTACCCAGTATAAGCATAGTGTATTTAGCCGTTGCCCAAGAAAAAAAAAAAACAGAGGAGCTTGGCACAGACCTTCTACTCTTTATGTTAAATTAAAGGTACCTTACTGTTCAAAATAAAAGAAAATTAAGTTTTTGTTGTTATTGCATAATGGAGAGGATTTGGCATTATGGGCACCATGCTCCAACCAGTGGAGCTCATCTCAGGGTTCACAGCAGCAGAGCTCTGCTTTGTGCATTCACAGCGCAGATGAAGAGCATCTCCTGTTTGAGTGACACCCAGGATCACTGAATTGTGTCAGTGTGAAGTTAGAGCTCTGCTACCCTGCTGCTATATGGTCCTCCCAGGAGGTGAGTGGCATTCCTGTACTGGAGACGGCTGCCAGAGTACCAACTAAATTGTGATTCCTTCACGAGTTGGCCTTAAAAAAAGACAGGGTAATTGAACAGATACCTCCAAACCTGCTGTAGAGGAGAATACTAGAGAACTAGCAAAGCCACTAGAAGATAAGGAGCCAGCTGAAAGGGTTTCTGACACAAATTCAAAGGTCATGTATTTTAATAGGTTACTGAAATAATTCAGATGGACTATCAGCTCTCTAAAACGTTCACTTAAATGTGATTTGAAATAATTTTTACTCTAAAGCGTCTCTCTGCCTGGTTTAAAGAAAGAACTGCAGCTTCTAAGTTTTTGATTACAAAGCAACTTAACACAAGTCAGTTATTGCTGTGATCCTTTAAAATTTTAAAGTTTGCCCTGTGCCAAAGCTCAATTAACACTGCACACCAAGCCAGATTTAACACTACATTATTTACCATTTGTAAGCAAGTTAATAAAAGCTTTGGTATGTGAATATGTTTTCATCTTAGAAGTTTTCCATAGTTTCTAACATGGCTTAGAAGTTGCACTATGTCTGCCTAAATTAAGGTTTAATTAGAAATATGTGCTCTTTGCCTTACAACCTGCAGAACCATGAGGTGGTAGGAAAGCTGGGGATTCCACTAATGGTAAATCTAAGCATTTGTCTTTAAATCTGGTAATCTTAAGCTAAAATACAAGATTTGTAAAGATAAACTAAAGCAAAAGACTCAACTTGAACAAATGTGAGTTAAACTAAATCACTGACTATGTATACCTTAGATATTCAGTGTAATTTTGCTTTCAGAAAGCTTGGAAAAAAACTTCCAAAAGCATTAGGGAGAAGGATCAAAAAAACCAACCTAGAAACCTGCAAAAGTCATAAGTAAATTTGCAGAAATCAAGCAGCTTCCTTCTTAAATGACTTCCAAAGATAACATGCATGGAGAAACACAGATTTGTTAGATTGAATTCTTAGTTTAACTAACTACAACAGACACAGCAGAAAGTGTGTTTATGCAGACCTGGTGCATGATTGTAGAAGGTAGTTCTCCATTTAGTTTCAAGTAGAATTTCAGGCACTCCTTAAGTTTGGTTGAAAACCAGCATTATGCATACAGTTGTTTCAAAGTTGTTCCTTCCAGCCCAGAATGCAGTCACCAGTTAAGAGGTACTTTGTTTTCACAGGTTAGCAAGCTCAGAATCAGGAACTACATTTATCTGAAGATCTGGCTTTGGTGACTATTAGTAGTTTTTTCATGCTATTAAATGAGAGAATAGTTTAATTCAGTGCAAATTACATACAATGCATCAAGCCTTGAGCATGAGGCACAACTCAGGTTGCCCAGAGAAGTTACAGATGCCCCATCCCTGGAAGAGTTCAATGCCAGCTTGAACAGATCTTGGGAGTAATCTGGTGTAGCGGTGTCCCTGCCCATGGAAGGGCTTTGGAACTGGATGATCTTTAAGGTCCCTTCCAACCCCAAGCATTCTGAGTCTGTGCATGGTTCTACTCAGTTCATGTTTGGGCCTCCAGTGACTCCAGCTGCAGTCAGTCAAGGCTTAGGCTATATCCTCATTAGTAAGTAACAACCTGCACTAGGGGCAGAGCTGGAGAGCAAAATGGTTGGTGCTTAGAATCTGACACAGTTGAAGGTTTCATTTCAGCCTAGAAATAAACAAACTTTTCTATTCTAGCCAGGACCCTGGTCTGGTCCAGCTGAATACCAATTAAAGTGGTCAAATGCAGTTAGAGGCATTCCAAGAGCTATTTCTTGCTGGAGTTTTGCTGTGGGTGAATTCAGTTTGTGCACTGACAACACTGCACAGACAAGCCAGATCATGGCAAATGCTCTGTTAGTCTGAAAAGCACAGAAGAGCTCTCTTTGTTAAGAATTAAGGTAACGAAACCCCATTTTTTATATACTTGGTGCAGTGCTCGTGTTGGTTTACATTTCAAAGCATTAATTCACAGAACACTTAGGATCGGTCAGTACATATAATATTGACATAATGATTTTAAGGTTCTGCCTTCCCCTGTTTTCCAGGTACAGGAGCCTTTTTGATGTCATATCTGAGAGCCATCACTAAAATTATTATGGTTGCATAGCAACCTCAATGTGATAAATAACTGGTTCAAAACAGTCCTATGCTGTACATTCCTTTTCCAACAGGACTGAAACAGTTTCTTAACACTGCACCTAAAAAAACTCTTGAAGAAAAACATATGCAGTTTTTATGACTAAAGACGTTTTTTTTATTCAAATATCTTATTTCTAGGCACTATCACCAAATTACTGCACCAAGTTATCTTCAAGTACACATCATTCCAGCATTGTAACTTCTCTGCAAACAACACCAAGCCCCATCTTGTCTTCCCTGCTTAGATCATCAGCTGAAAGCACAACAGAAATAGCCTGAAGGTAGAAATTAACCAATATAATACTCATAATCCAGCTATAATTTCCAAAAGCATTACATTTTTTATGTAGCCAGATAAGTCTTCTCTACAGAAACAAAACTAAACATGGACAAACTCAACATACAACTTATATATTCCCAGTTTGTTTTATTTTCATGGAATGCTAATTTAGTTACAATCTGGCAGTTCATAACTACTGAAATGTGACATTAATTAATCTCCAATGCTGTAGAACTGTCTTGATTTATATAGTTTTAAAACAATCTTATTTTACAATAGTTGAGGTCTCTGGTGGTTTTTAAGCTCTGATGCTTAAGCACACAGCAAGCTACAAACCTTAGGTTTTATATTTATACATATACTCTATGTATTCAGACAACTGCTGTAAGTTATCTATAATTTAATATTTATAAAAAGTGCATATACTGGTACATATGCACATCTAGAAACACACTTTTACTACTGCCTCCCTTTTATAAAAAGCTGCATAACATACAGCCATATTATTCTCACTCACTGCTATCAAAGTCTTTTACTACCTTTGTAACACAATTTTAACTATTCAATTACCTCACACTGAATGTAGGTATTTCTATGTATATTTTCTCCTAAAGAAAAAGAGTCCTCCCTATTCCTTTAAAGACGCTTTAAATCATGCATCAGTTTAGTACACAGTCACTTTAGCATGGATTTTAGAATCCTAGACAGTGTAAAATCTACTTCTGGAAAATGTCTGTTTGTATATTTAATTTCTTCTTTTAGTTACAAAAAATATATAGGATTGAAACATACTGAATACATGCATCTCTCAAAGTGGCTATATTCTAGCCTTATAGATAAATTAAAAAAGTACACCCCTGCTAACAGGATGCAAACATGGCCTGAAATAGGCCATTACCTGTATTTAATAGAGCGCATTACATTAAAAAGTTCAAGTCAGCTGTTCTCACAAGATGGTGTCAAAAGACTGAAGAGCGTGATATATTTATAGTCAATATACAAAGGCAGGTGCACAGGCCTAGTGCCATTTCATTATTCAATACTTTCAAGGCTTCTAGGCTTTGCCTCTGGTGATATCAGTCCTGAAATGATCTGAATGAAACCTTAAATTGAAAACTGCTTTTTTAATACACCATAAAAGCAAGTTGTGTTTAAAAGAAAAATGTACACTGAACAACCTGAAGTACTCACTGAAACAACTGTACAAAACTATTATAGATACAAGAAGAAACAATGGTGGACTAAACTGCAAACACAAGTAACATTTGTTAACAAATGTAAAAACCTGCTTTGTTTTAGTTCTTCTACCAAGTAAGAATTTGCAGCTGTTCAGAACAAGGAAAATTGAAACCATCTCACAATGTTTACATTTAAAGTTTTTATACAGTGCAAACGTTTAAGACAGAAAAACTTCCCAGTGAAACAGCTGACACTACTTTGTGCCAGTCTTTTGAAGATTCTTCTTTCAGTAAGTCTATTTACACATTGAGCTAAAGGTTCACTCTATTTGCTTTGAAGTTTGCTGAATATCAGCAGAAAAATATGTGAACTAGCAGCAGTTGTATTACAAATGTGTGATGGTTACTTTAATGAATGCATAAAGTTTTCAAGACTGTATTCAGTGTCATACTGCTCTTGATCCCATAGTTCTCCAAGGTTTTCGAGTACTGATTTCATTGATGCTTTCCCGGAAGAGGTAGAGGTATCTGCTTTTTCAGTTTTCCCATCCTTTGCAAAAGAAAAAAATTCCTGTTAATATATACAGAATAATGCTTTCAGGAATCTAACAAATTCTCCAAGTCTGATAATTCTTCTGGGGAAATACACTTCCTCCAGTTGTTCAGAGAGCTGTCTACTATTCATCAGTCCAACTTAGGAGTTCATGTGATTAAATTTTACATTTCAAAGCAAAGCTTTTCCCTAAGCTGACTCTACTTTTGGTATGTATTTGTAAAAATGTTTCTTTACCTTGTCAAGAGTGAAGAGATCAAGAAGCTGCTCTGTTCCCATGCTCTGTAGGCTTGCATTTTCTTGGCTGATCACTGTATTTGCAATATTCATTTTGAACTTTTGAAGACCCATGATCTTCTCTTCCAGAGTTCCCCTCGTTATCAGGCGATATACATTAACAACACGTTTCTGAAAGAAAAAAAGCACACTTAGCTAAAAAGTACCATATCGGTTATTCAGGAAAGCACAAGGCTTTAGTGTTTATCATGGACAGTCTGGAAGCAGTTTGGCTTTGGAGTTACCCTTCAGTAACTGTACTGAGTCTGACAGATGTTAGATGGAAAGCACAAGACTGCACCACTGCTGTTCAGTTGCCTCTGTACTTCAGTTGCCTCTGTACTACAAAAGAATTCACTGCCCTTTACAGCTCTAGGGGAAGCCTAACAGCAGTCACTCTTGCCCTGTCCAAGAACCAGAGAGGGACAACCCTGTGGGCTGTCCCTTCAGTTCCTTGTCTCAGTCCTTAGTCATCTCTTCCTCCACTGAAGGGTGATTCTTCCCTGGCCTCTCCCCAGCAGCTCAGGAAGTTCAGAAAAGAAGGCTTACCAAGCTGGGACAGAATAAGAAGGCACACACTCCAGCAGCTGCCATATTCATAAGAAATCAGTATGAATGGAAGCTTGGTGGAAACCCATGGACATCACTTTGTCATACATTACAATTTCTCTCGTTAGTTCAGCAAGAAAAAAGCCAGACTTAGGGGAAATGAAGAGGTTTTCACCTGCCCAATGCGATGTGCCCGATCCATGGCTTGCAGATCTCTCATCGGGTTCCAGTCATGTTCCACAAATACGACTGTGTCAGCCCCTGTCAAGTTAAGTCCCAGTCCACCAACATGAGTGGTGAGTAAAAGAACATCTATAGATGGGTCATTATTAAACCTGCAGACAAGAACAATTATGGTAAGCTTCATTTAAATAAAGAATTTATGAACCTCATCTGCTTTGAGGCACACAAAACCCCAATTTTGCACCATATAAATAACACAGTTCTTTAGAGTTGGCCTTATACTGGTTATGAGGGGATAATGCATACCGGGAAACAATGGAATGTCTCTGCCCAGCAGGGATGCTGCCATCGAGTCGTAAGTAAGTAACTGAAGGTAACTGAGGTCTGAGAAGGTCATGCTCCACTATATCCAGCATACTCTTAAGCTGACAGAAGATAAGCACTCTGTGCTGGGCCACAACAGCTTCTGTACCACTTTCTGAAGATCCACCATTCCCCAAACCACAGTCCAGCAGCAGCTTTAAGTAAAAGAACGTTAAAGTGTATCATCAAAATGACTGTAGATCTCGTGATCTCGTACATATTGACATTCATGGACTATTAAAAGCAGAAAGGAGAGAAAAACTACAGAAGGAAGTATGTACATGACAGTCACTTAAATGACAAGAAGACAAAGTTTGGCTTCACTGTCAAACTACGAACAACTTGAGTCACCAGAAAGCCATTTTCTTCACTTAATTCTATTTTAAATAAAGCTATGTAATCTAATCTAACTTTATCAAGGAAATAGTCTCCTCTATAATAAATATGAAAAAAAAATCTGCAACAAGAGGGACAGGAATAAAATAGAAGTAATAGAAGAAAATAGAAGTTTTTCATATAAAACCAAAACCAACATATATAAACATCATCACCATGAAGACTGTTCTTCCCCCTCCCTCTTGAATTTCCAGGGAAAAAAGGGCATATCCCTGAAACACTCTTGCGTTCTCTTTCATTTGCTACTTAATTTTATGAAGAGTTTTCATATTGATGAAATCTTAAATAAAGCATCCTAAAGTGTAACATCATGAGTGACATTTAGGAAATGTAAGGCACAACACACATCCACTTACTTGTTTTAAAGCAGACAGCTTAGGTGCATGTTGGATATCTCGAAGGGATGAATTCTGAGCTGCAAGTTGCTCTGTAATTCTCTTATATTCTGGATGTTGGGGTGTTAGCACTAATGCTGGATGGTTGCAGAGCTTCCGTAAGTACTGCAATGCCTTTAATTATTTAAGAAATGAAGTTCAAATAAAAAATTCGTAAGAACACAGTTACAGAAAAAGGATTAACAAAATTGATTGTGAGTACAGGGGTCACGTGGCCACATTCCACAATCTGGACTTTGAAAATATATCATAAAGTTGTACATTTAAAACTTGTATTTCAAATTGTATCCAAACAGCATTACACTCATTGTGATCTTGGTCCCCTATTTCAGGAAAAATGCAAAGATTACCATTTCCCACACTTTAACCTGAGTCTACAACAGAGAAAATGGGTTTGGGAACAGTGCAGAGCCTTTGAGGAAATGGGTTTGGGAACAGTGCTGAGCCTTTGAGAAGAATTGTTTCTAATTAACCAAGACTTAATCTGCAATTCTGTAACAACATGAACCTTCATAAATTCAGATCTAATCTTAAGGTCCATGTTTTAGAATCTTAATGTTGAAGTGTAACAGCTGATGAAATCAGAATTACTTCCCTCATTCTGTGGTTTTGCTCTCTCAGTAATCAGTTTTTACAAGATCCACAAAACAGCTTAACACCAATTGAGCAGATCACATTAAAAATACAAGACGATGTTATGCATTGTAAGACAAATCCATAATCTAAACATAAGAGCTAGACATCACATTCCAGGCACAAATATTCTCCTTAGATCAGATGGCCACAAATGTTTATGTATACTACTTTGATTTTCATTTTTTACTAAAGTTACATAGTAACCAAAAATCTATGTACTAAGTAATTAAAATTACTGAAAAAAATCTGTACCTGAAATACATGACCTGTAGCTTTAAGCTTTGGTTTTTCAGTTTCTTCATTCAATGAAATTGAAGAAACTGTTTCATCAATATCACATTTGGCACGAGACTTGGCGAAATCTTCGTAAAGTTGAACCTGTAGACCAGACAAGAGAAGGTTTTTTCCTGACAGAAGACTGACAGTCCTATTCAGAATTTAGCTTTAAGTTAAAAGTCTGAATTATCGTACATCAAGAAAGGTATTTCATATGTAACATGAGATAAACATTAACATCTTGCTATTTATTTACTTTCAACTTACAAAGTGTTATTTAAAAACAATCTGTAAATGCCTATATATTGTTCCTGAACACTGCCCAAAATTAAGCTCAAGAAATACTCTATTAAAAAACTATTTTCAGTCCTGTTGTAAACATATACTCGAAAATCCTTTTAGTACATCCAGAGAATGTCAGAGTTGATATTGGACTGACACAGGAATACAGAATTCACACCTTTGTGGTCTTAACAGTGCTGAAAAAACTAAACTTTCAGCCACTTTTTAAGCATACCTGTAGAGGACTAAGAATACAGTAATAATCTTGAATAATTTTGGGTGGAAGATCTTGCAGCACATCCTCTTTCATTCTCCTTAGCAGGAATGGCAGGACTTGGCGGTGCAGCGCTTCCATTGCAAGTACCCCTAGTGAGGGCAACAGCAGCAGTGTTTTAGAAAAAAAAAATTCTTTTCAGAGCATTCAGCTCCCCCTCAATCTCTGACCACAATTAGAACTGAACACACTTTTTCTTTTCATTAGCAGTTCTCATTTAAAAGGCTAAAAGAAAACCCCAAAGATTGAACATTTGATCCTTACCAGCCTCTTGTTCTCGACTGGAGCTTCGGGCATCTCTACTCGCCAGGATTGGTTTGCCGTAGCGAGCTGCAAATTGGCGTTCAGTGCCCAAGAATCCTGGCATTAGGAAGTCAAACAGCGACCACAACTCTAACACGTTGTTCTGAACATAAAAGAAACTTTGATAAATTATTTTCAAAAGTAATAAATTGTTGCAAGGTATCAGAAAAAAATTCCATATATATTTGAAACCCTACAAACCTCACACTACAACCCACTCCCAAGCTACTGGAGCTTGGTGGCTCTTTCATCCATCTGAGTTACAGGAATACCTATGCATGCACCTGTATGTATAAATGGACTTCCCACCGCGTCCAATGCCTTAAGGCACACCCTGAGTTCTGGTTAACAAAACCCAGGACACACCAGTGGTCTTAGTCCTGGGTGAGACAGATACTGCACAGGCAAGTCATTAGCACAACACTCAGAATCTGGAGATCTCAGAACTGAGTTTCCTGCTAATTTTATTCGAGGAATAAGGAAATGGTCATTTCCCTGCCTGACACTTAGAGAGGAAGTGGCAGAGAAAATCTTGCTGCCAGCTTTTGAATGCTTTAAGCACTGCAAAACTTGTACCCATTCCCCTATACACAGGTGTACCAGTAAACGGGAAAGATGTTGTTTTGAGTATTTAGCAGTGAAACGCTGTTTTACAATGTATACTTAGAACAAGATGATTCATAAAAGGTACAATAAAATGGACTGCAAGACAGACCTTTCTTGCTTGTTTTCTCCTATTCATCCAAAATAGAAAACTAGTTACCTGGATTGGTGTCCCAGAAAGAATTATCCTGTAATTAGCAGTCAGCTGTTTTACTGCTTTTGACAACTTTGTTTTTCCATTTTTTATTACATGGCCTTCATCAAGAATGCAGTAATTAAACTTAATATTTCTAGAAAAGAAGAACACAGGCTTAAGTAGCATGTAAAATTCTAAGCTGTTAAAAACCTCAGAAAACTAACCAATTCTTACCTGAAGAAGTCAATGTCATTTCTTACAACATCATATGAAGCCACTATGAGATTGTGTCTTTTCACTTGGTGTTGCAATCTTAAGAAAAAAAATGAGTAGTTAATTAAAATGTTCCTTACATATGCTATTATTTCAGCCTTTAAAGGTACCATCAGAAGCGATCCCATGCCCACAAGCTATGCTTCAGTAGTAGCAGTAAAGTGAATTGAAAAATTCCATGTATGATATTTTACCCTAACCAGATATAAATTCTAGATTGATTACCTTGCTCTCTCAGTAGGAGGTCCTGTATAGTGCAATGGATTAAGATATTCTTTCGAGCAAAACTTGCCCACTTCATCCACCCAGTGTCCCGTGAGTGTAGGAGGGCACACCACCAAAGAGGGGAGAGGAACACTGTCCACCAGTTTTGTTCTTGCATATTCCTGAGCCCTTCAGGAGTATAAAAAAGTTTTTAAAAAATAGTTTTTCACAGAAGAGTTGAGGTGGGAAGGGACCCATGGAGGCCACCTGGCCCAACCCTCTCTGTTCAAGCACAGCCACCTACAGTCACAGTTGCCCAGGACTATGCCCAGAGTCATTACCACAGATAAGACTTATCAATAAAGTCTAAGACAATGTTGTTTGTTTAAGCTTACCTGAGGCAATGATCACCTGCAAGAATGCAAATGGATTGTAAAGTTTTTCCTAAGCCCATATCATCACAAAGAATTCCATGAAGTTTGTATTTATTGAGAAACGCAAGCCAGTTCACTCCATCCTGAAAGCAGAAAAGGAGAATGCCTCAAGAAAAAACTGGCTTTTTGCCAGTTAAGCTTCAGTTCAAACATCCATATGTTCAATGATCCAGCACTGCTAAACTATGAGCTGGTTTCCCACCACAAAGGCATACACTACAGCACATTCACTGAAAGCAGGGGGGATAAAGGGGAAAACAAACATCCAAATGGGTGTTCTCAGAAAAACAGGCAAAATTCAGAATGGGGGGAAAAAATATCATTAGAATAGTGTAAGAGGCATGCATTACTTCATTTGTTCTTTTTTATCCAGAGTCCAAGACACACACTGCACAACTGAAAACAAAAACCTCAAAAAACCCACAAGAAAAATGCCAGTACCCAAACAACTCCTACTATTCCATGAAATTGTATCAGATTGGAACTTTTAAAAGTCTAAGCTGTTACCTGCTGGTATTTTCTGAGCTCTGCTTTGATTGGTACTGGAATTTCATAGTTTTCCAGTTTTTTTCCATCCAGTAATTGTTCCAGAAAGTGACGCTCTTTAGCCTTCATTCTGATTAATTCTTCAGACATGTTTGGTGGGTCTGGTATACCAGCCTAGGATAACATTTTTAAAGCAATCATGTAAGGGCTACAGGACTTAACTGCCACACAGAGGAGAAGAAATTAAACCTCAGACTAACTTGGACATTTTAAACAAACAGTAGAGATCAGCAATCTTCTCAACTGTATGAATCAGGAAACTCAGGATTTAAATACCATATTTAGCTGTACTTGTTTAATTACTTGCAGGTCAACACATGCAGGGTTTTAAGGTGCAAGAGACAAATCCTGCCCCAAAAGGACACACTGAACACCTTGACAGAAATCACATAGAAGATGGAAAATTCTGGTCATGCTTCTAAGATTCTACAAAGACTGAGCTATTCTACCTTTAATCAGAGAGTTAATCTGGATGGCTAGAGAATCCTATGACACCCATTTCTCTTGAACCACAAGCTACAATCCAAAATTTGATGGATTTTTCTACTTAGTAGGATTAGATGTAAAGCGATACTGAAATCCATAGGATGAATTCAAGCAGTTGGAAACTGTCGGGAGAAAGAAAAACCTGAACCCCTCTAAGTTTGTAGCAGTAGACCTCTGTTTCCTAGGTACTGCCCTTACCAGGCCAGAAGCCCAAATAAGGCATTTGGCAGCCAAATATGCTCATTCTTGCTTGCTAATAACATACAGTAGCAGCAGAGGCACTGCTGTTTTCCCACCATCGTATCTGTCATCCCATTTTTCTGGGCCACCTCCATCTTTAGTCAGTTTTACTTCAAAGCCCAACTTACTAATCACTTACAGAGGGCTCCTGGCTAGAAAAACCCTCTATCAAATAATTCCACCATGTGTGTGGCTAGTAAGGAAGGTGGATGTTAGTAGTGCCCCAATAAAGTATTTAAATACATACATACATAGAGACAGCAGCCTCCTTGTTCAATGCTCTGCTTACACTCCCTTTTAGAAGAACTTATCTGCAGTATGAATACTATGCCAGGTAATTTAGTTCAAGTATATTGTCAACTTGCAGCAGCAGTGCTTATCAATACAGGTTAGATCAAGCTAAACCATATATCTCACAATCCTTCTCTCAGTCATACTTCCATTTTTATAGCTGAGCATAAAGATGCAGGAAACAGAGCACAGTTAAGTTCCCTCAACTCGCTTAATGCTATTTATTTATTGTTAAATAAAACTCAAAATACTGTTCCATGACAATACTAGTATTTTCTCTCCTTATTAATCTGCTTTGCTCTACACTTACACATTTAATATAGTTCAATATCTGATATAGAACTTTCTTAACCAGGAAGAGAAATTTTAAGGCACTTCTTGCATAAATATGGAAAAGAAATATGAAGAGATCATGCCAATGCATACAATTAATAAAACAAGTGAGGTATGTTTCTAAGAAATGCTCACTAAACTTATTAAAATAGCTTTAAAACCCCCCAAAACCTAAGATATATATATTCCACAGGACTGCGTTTAAGATGCATATAAAGAATGGCACTGGTGCAAATGGCACTACAATGAACATGCTAGAAATTAGGTTCTTCTTTGCTCCCTTTCAACTTGTTCAACATCTCAGTGAATGCACACAGAAGGTAAGCGCTCCTGTTAAGGCAGATTGCTAGTTATCAGAGTCTAAGGTTCCATTATGTTAAATTAAAAACTGAGATAATAAAAAACCGATTAAGCTGACAATTGTTTTTCATTATTGCCATGGAATTCTAAACTGTCTTCTATTACCATCTGGTGGTCACATTAAGTTACTTAGAAGCATTGTAGTCCTTGATGCACAATATCAGAAAGTGTCTGAGATAATGCAAGTTGTAGGAAGAGTGAAAGACAGCAGCAGACCTGTACTGATTAAACACTACTGCATCATAATGCATAATATTTTGCCTAAATATGTAGGACGGTGCTTTTTAAGAACTAGCAATAAGTGGCTCTACTTATCTCCACCTTATTCCTATTACCATTATTTTTCATTTTTCTTTTAAATCAGTATTGCTTTTGTGCATTTCTCTTGACATCATACACAGTAACGTACATACCCCCAAGGAGAGCGCACATTTAATTCCTAAAACTTTCAAGCCCTAACAAAAGCACTACACACAAAACTAATAAATCTACCATTAAATTTTCTGTACACAGCTGAAATGAGCTTCTTATAAAAAGAAATTTTATTTTAACATTAAATTAGAAAATTGCTAACACAGGCTCCAATTTTGCTCAATTTACTTTATAATGGACATATCTATTATCTTATATGGACTCACCTATAAATTCAGTTCATCATTCAGCATTTAATAAGCCAGAAGCCTAGACTTTGCAGCTGGTGAAAGAGTGGATACAGGACAGTTCACATACTCCATATCCTTACAGCTTGAACTTACCTCAAGAGGCATCAATCTAATTAGTGTTGCAAAGCACTGCGTAGCCATAAAACGTACACTGTTTGTCTGATCACTCATTCTGCCCAGAACTGGAACCACTAGAAGAACAATGTATGGAACAATACCAACATCCAGCTGCTCCATTACACCTGGAGTGGTTATTAAGGAAATAGTTTTTATGAGTTCAGGTTTGTCTGACAAATATATACCCAGGAGATTTTACACTCAATAAGTAAGAGTCATTAATTGTTACACTCAGGTGAATGAGATTTCTAGTAACAGCGGTGCACAAGCAGGAAAATCTGATCTACTCAATTACGTTTAGCCAGCAAAGCGCATAGTTTGAGAAACTGAATTACCTCCACTAAAACATCACTTGGTAGATAAAATAAGGGCAATGGAAATGAAAACTTCATCTGTTTCTTTCCACAGGAGAAAAAGCAGCTTAGTATTTTATTTCATTCCTCCTCCCATCTTTTTCAGGCAACAGTTTTTGTTCACCTAAATGAAGCAATAGCAAAGATGTCTCTCCATTTCCGAATACTCAAGCAAGGATACATGCAAGTGCTTCAATTGCACCTTCCTGTTTGGTGTTGTCATCTATTGCTCCTAGCCATGGCAGAACTTTCTCTAGAAAGATATTCATTGTTTCCATGGTTGCTATTTTGCTCATAACACCCACACAACGGGAAGCCATGTGTCTCACAGCAGTGCTGGGATGTTGAAGGCACATGTAAAGATGAGGCAAATGCTGTATTAACTGAATAAAAGAAGAAAGTGTGGGGGGTAAAGGTTAATATGAATTATAAACAAATCAGATTTTATTAAAGTACAGTATTTTAAAGTAATTTAAGAATGCTTAAAATGGCTCATGTGCAAGATCTAACTGCTTAAAACTTAAAAAATAATTTCAGAAGAAATAGGCAATTGATCTTTGAACAAGTATTACTTCCCAACACATAAAATTCAGAGTAACAGAGTATTTAGCATTTCAGTCAAAATGAAAGTTAATTAAGCCCTTGCTTAGCAAGGAAGTGTTTCACACTGAAAATATAGTACCAAATACCCAGAATTAAAAAAAAATTATTGCTTAAATACAGATACATAGAACCAAGAATTCCTTCCAGCTAGCAAATTTGTCCTAGACTCATGCCCTCTGCGTTTAGGCAGATTAATTATTCAATGCTGCTGTGAATCATCATTCACAAATCTCAGTAATTCTGGGTGACAAGGAAGACATCAGAAGGAAATCTCCATCTCCCTAGCAGGGTACACATAAATGTCTTTGGTGCACATGTCTTCTTTTTAATCACTGCAGATGTGCTTTTGTATCAGATACCTTAAACCGAGGGTCAGGTTTTTCCTAGTGTGAGAGTCCCTAAAAACTAACTTTGATGAAGCAATTTCAATCTCTTTTACTTTCTATGAATTTTTTCTAAACTGCATACAGCATTAGCATCACCAAAACCAACCTATGCAATAACTACATAGCACATAAATGTGTATATGTATATAAAATGCACATATTAAAAAACTTTGTCCATATCATATACTAAATGCACTCAAAATTACTTCAGTATTTTATTAAAATCGGTAAGAAAAAAATTTGGCACGATTCTTTTCCATCTGCTCAGAATTCTACAGCCATTCATTATTCCTATCCTTTCCAGAATTCTGGCCTACTTATTCCTTGCATGGGAGCCTTGTCTTGTATTTTTGTCATCCTGATGCCCTTCTGTCTCTTCCAGAGCTACTAATTCTGAAAGAGAGTACTGCATATAGGCTAGTACTGAAAATTATGTTAGATGCAGGCATAATGATGACTTTTCTTGTTTTGTTTCTTGACTTTTTTTTTACCAGTACTTTACTGATACTTTCACAGAACTATCCCAAGTCCAGGATTCTTTCCCGAGTAGAAATAGACAGTTCAGAAAAAGAAACTATTTTTTAAATAATTAAATCTAGTCTACTTGGGTTAAACTGAAGTCTCTGTAATTTTTACATTCCCTGCACAGGCAGCCTTTCTGACAACCTTCAGCCTGGTACAGAGTAGCCAGGCAGTAAACTGACTTTATTACTACCATTTTGACCCTACTCTGGCCACACAAACTGCATGTTGGTTTGTGCATTTTAAGTCAAACCATTTCAGTCAGCCACACAGTGCTGCATAACCACATTTTTATCTGTACTTTCACAACAAAGAGACGGCATCATATTATTATGATGTTCTCTGGGTTTAGGAAATACAGTATTAGAATAAAGCAGAACACAGATGCTGATTCCAGTGTAACACAACAGCATAAATATTATGTTAACTCAAATGTTGGACACAATCTTGTTTGGAATCTCATCCAAAAAGGGAAGGCCAAAACTAAATTTTTAAGTAGCTGTTTGCTTTTGTGATTTATTCTGTGACCTGCATAAACAACTACAGAATTTAACATCGTATGGAATACAGGGGGGGAAAAAACCTAGCTTTAAAACTGCACAGCTTAACTGCTGAAGGCTGTGTCTTCAGTTTATCAAGACTAGGCCAGAGGACTTGGAGAACAGACAGGCTAGTGACTAAAACACCATTTCAGCAAAATCAGGAAAACATCCAAAAAAAGAAAAGCAAAGATTTAAACCACTAGCAATAAATAGACTGAAGTGTTTCATACAAAAGCTGATTACCAGAGGATGTAGCTGAGTATCCATCGAAGCTGCTGTTGTTTCAAAAACCTGCAAGGAATTTACCAGCTCCTGGGCAGGAGCATCTCCTTTTTCTAGTAACAACTTTCGGTCTGGTAAAAACAGAAATGGTGTTCAGTTTAAGACTGACAGACTGGCCCCAGCCTACCACCCCCTCCCACCTTAAATCAGAAGTGTAATTACCAAAATTATTTATGTGAATGTTGTTCCTTAATGAACCAACCATAGCATCCCAGAGATGTGGCAATCCCGTTGCCATTTCAGCACCAAAATGTTTAGCTATAGTAGATAAGGCAAATTCAGCACCTCTTCTCTGTACAACGTAAGGTTTCTGAGCCTAGAATTAAGCAATTTAATAAAGTAGTGAGATCAGACACATTTGAGAATAACAATTATTGTCACAGGTGACCTCCCATTACATAGGCATTCAATTCTGATTGAGTTATACCTACCTACAACACATTCACAGATAGGTTTTTTCCCAAGTAATTACTTTATTCTTTATACATGTGAAAAACCAAAAATCTTCTATAGGCAATTATTTAAGTCTATAAATTTAAGATTTCGCCTTTGTTGATACTGGTCCATTTCAACAAGACATTTTCCAAGTGCTTCCAGTTCTGGAACTTCAGATATTGACAATACAATGATACCAAGAACAGGAACATACTAGAAAGCTCACAAGAGACAATACTTGATTTGTTATTTATCCCCCTTCTCTTGCTGCCACCCTCATTGGCAAGCAGAATTAGAAAATACTAACAATTAAGAACAAAATCCACAACACTGTTTAGGAATCAAGAGTCCTGCCTAGGATCTTATTGAAACATGCTGAAGTTTTAAATTAATAAAAGAGAAAAATTTAGAACATCAAGTATGAAAGTCACACACACCCTATTTCACACAATCATATTGAAATTACTGGTTTTAATGCTTCAGAGGCATCTAGGAGGCATTGAGATGACCAATTAACATGGGCAGGACACAGTCTGTATCCTCTTGTGTTTGTTCCACATTTTATGGAAACCATGCATATGAATTTATATTGATATTCATATTCTACAGTAAATATAAAATTTCAGGAGTTATTAATGTTCTTAATGACAAACATTTAAAACATGATCAAACATAAGCTGCTTGCATCACAAAACTTCCTGTTTAGTGATGCAAAACCCTGGGCATTCCTACTGCAATGGTATCAAACTGCAGTGAATTCAATGTAATGGAAGGGAGGGATGGATGGGAAGTTGCAAATTCAAGCTTTTGAAATGTACCTCATCAAGTTCTGTAGGAATGCTTCCACTGCTGCCTGTGGGGAGATCTGCAATCGGGGCTTTTGGAGCTTTTGGAGTAGGACCTCGCCGACTTGTGATGGCAAAAGCAGCTTTCTGATGTCTGTACAGTGTAATTATTCCCCTGTGCTTAGTAACTGTGTGCTGCATCCCATCTTTATCAGAGTTGGGCCCTGAAAGAAAAGAGGGAACAGCTGACAACAAATTAAGCTGCAGTTTAACACATAGGGGGAAGTGAGAGCTACCTGCAAGTCATCTGCTGATTGTGCTGGGTTTTTTTAAAAAAACGCATAACTTTTCCCATCCTTGAGGATGATGGCACTTCAGTACAGAGAAGAGTTACTCTGCTAGGACCACATTACAGACTTGGAATGAAAAGTTAAGTGTGCAAACTGCCAGAAATTCTTATTCAGCAAGAAGCACAGGTAACACTTCAGTCAAACATAAAACGTTTGCACAATTTTACTTCATAAAAAGCACCTTATGTTCTAAAGTTTAAACCAACTTATGCTCTGTGTCCTTTACAAACAGTTCAATACTTCTGTCATGATACAATAACAGATACCATAAGTATCTTTGGATTTGTTGATGTTTCTATTTATATTAAAGAGTTTTTTCAATCAGATATGAATGTTATTTTACTGTGAGATAAAGGAGGACACATTCATTAAGAAAGAGTAAAACGTACAACAGTGCGTTTTACTAACCTTAAAGCAGGTTAGAATCTTTGAGAGTATTAAGATCTTAATTGGGTTAATCTGGGTTGTTCATTCAATCCATACGCTTTCAATAATGGACAGCCACTTAAAGAATCCATGGCCATTGCATGCACAGGATTATTTATTCATTTTGAATGCTGTCCTCATCTTTTTATCTTATGATTAGCCTATGAAACGTAACAAGTCACACTTTTGACAGGCTACTTTAATTTCCATTTTTCTAAATTTCAAAGAAAAGCTTAACATCTGTAAGTAAAACGTGATCATAAATGAATAGTAACTGAACAAGAGTCAATACTTGGAAATTGGAATTAAAGTATTTTATACATATATTTTCTGAAAACAATATACATTAGTTGCATACAGATTTTAGAGTATCTAAATGAAATCATTTTTAACAAATAAATACTCAGTTGCCAGGATTTTAAAAATGAGCGAAAACAAGACTCAGTCAAATACTCATTTCAACAGTTCAGAAATAAGCGGAGACATATTAAGAATCCTGGTAGTCTTAGATATCCTACCTTTAGAGTTTTCATGGCTACTCTGAGACTGTGCAGGACATGCTGCTAGTGGGGTAAGATGTGGATCCACACAGAGGGAGTTGCAGAGATTTTTTATAATTTTTGAGTTGGGACAAGGAGACCTTGTTGTACATTGCTGAAGTAATTTTGCTATACATGAAGCCACATAGTTTTGTATGAGTGTATTCTCTTCTTTTTTGATAGCTTCCATTAACGGTTTTATAACAGGATTTAGTTTTTCTGGAAGTTGCTGCAAGTTCACAACAGCACATGCAGCAAAGGTATGGACTCGCAGATGCAACACTTGCCATTCTTGATTTGTTTCTGTAACAGTCATTTGGACTTGCTGCCGTTTACTGTCCAACTGTTGCAGAACTTTAGGATTCAAAGTGAAGGATGATGTCACCTCATTGAAAACAGAAGTAACCTAAGAGAAAGGAAAAAAGAAAAACAGTCTGTTTCATTTACTGTAAAACAGGATATCCTCATGGCACAACATGAGTCACTTGACCACACATCACCATCTCAATTTTCCCAGTAAATAACAGGAAATGCTGCAAAATGTAGTTTCTAGGAATCCTGAACTGCAGATCAAAGAAAATTAGGCATATCATAGGCATTTAATGTCCAGATCCCCAAAGCCACAAGAGTAGTTTATCTACTCCTGCAAATATTGTCCCCTATCTGTCAGTTCTATCCAGATATTCTGGAAATATGTAAGCATGTGACAGATTAGCAAAGTAGAATGTAAATACAAGAATCCAGAAAAGATGTTCATGTTTCTGATCTGATTTTGACGAGACTGGCATAGAAATATAAGAAAAAAAGCACAAAAAAGTATTTGCAGGACCTTCCATCTCCTTCCCCACTCACAACTGGTTGACTATTGTTGCTTAAATCTTTCACTGGAAAAAGATTAAAAGCAGATTAAAAGGTCAGGGGCAAGGGGGAAGAAAGCCTAGAATTTACATAGTCTGTTTACAAGTATTCTGACAATGGTTTTAAAGCCTGCTTTGTTTTCTTGTGTATAGATTTCAACAGTGAATCCATACCCAGGACAGAACATCAAGTTTTGTTCTCCTATTAAGTATGTACCTTGCACTGCACTTGATTTTTGTCAGACTGTAAACACACCTCAAGCGAAACAGCAAGCATCTTTACACATTCTTTTTCATGAGATATGCAAAGGTCACATTATTTCTGCAAGTTACTGTCTATGTAGTAATTATGCTGAAGGTGCATTTCAAGACAAGAACAGATTTGAAAGAAGGGCAGACATGCCTCTACTTACCAGCTCATTAGCTTGATCTATTGTAAATACACTGCAGTTTACTCTGTTTCCAATGTCAATGTGTGCATCAGCTAACAAAGAGATGAGCTGTTTACATTCATTTTGCATCCGTGTAAAAGGAACAGCAATTTCATCGTAATAGAGATGTTCAGAAAGGACCCCAAGTAAACGAGGCTGAACACAAATAGCCACAGTTGTATACTCCTATAACAGAAAAACACAATTTGCATTTCTGAATAATCACAATTTCTTTTGTTCAGTCTTGGGCAGCTCAATCTAGCTACAAAAATCCAGTTTCCAGAGGGACTATTAGCATTCATAACCCAGAATATTAAAGATAAAGGATTAGGAACAAAAAGTCTGCCACCAGCAATGATAGTGAGTAGAGAAAAGACAGTCATCTTAAAAGGAAACACTGACCTTAGATAAAAGGCATCTTGAGAATAGACTTATTTGTAGAAAAAAAGTGAGCACATTTACTGATTCATAGTTCTGACAGCTGGCATTTAGTTACTGACTACTTTATTCCTTCACTCTCTAGTGATTAAGATTTTGGTATTTAGATGTATGAACACCATTTTAGCTTACCTACTGAATCTTATTTCAAGCTAAGTACCACACAACAAGCAGTGGATTGAGATAGTAAGTAAAATTTACTTTTGCTGCAGAAACATCCTACCTTTTGCAACGCTGCCCACTCACAGATTACTAATGCAACACTAATCCTCTGCAAGGCAGATTTAGAATTCAAGTGGAAGAGCAGAAGCTGAGCTAATGATTCAGCTGGCTTTATTTCTTGAGTAACAGTATTTACACCTGGGTCACAAATGCAGCAACAAAGTGCTCCCAGCAACCTGACGAGGAAAAAGAGCAGTTACTCCAATGTTGCAATTACTTTGCAATTAATGACTCAAAATGAAGATGCCAAAATTCAATTTTGGCAAAATCACTATATATAATGAAAAAATACATTGCTTTTAAGTATTTTTTTCATATTTCTAGTAAACTGACTTTGCGGCCATCATCCGAGCACGCATGACAACGTAATCCCTGGTTGCTGGATCTTCTGCAATGCTGTCTGCCCCAGCAATGTATTCCTGAATCACTTCCTTATTCTGGGTTTGACCTTGACGCAGTTTAGCACCTGCCTTTTCCTATGGAATAAAGGAGAGGTTGAAAGTATATTTGAAACAAAAAGATGACTTCATATTCCATAACATTCCAAATAACCACACCATGCAAAAGTTGGACTAAGACAGAATACTTCTCGGATAACAGACTTCTTAAAGTAGTCAATACTTGTAAATCATCTCTCCACTAATAGCATTCTGTAATCCAATTAAATATATGCTATATTCCTTCACTACAATATTAAGGTTAATACTCAACATGCAGCTGATAACCACAGAGGAAAAAGGAAACTTCCAAAAGCATTCTGTTATTTTGGAAAGCATGCTGAGAGATTTAACTCAGTCCTGCAAACAGATGGCTTTGGAACCATGTAAATAAAGACTTTATAAAATATCCACACAGAGACTGCTGAACAGCAGAACTTAATTCTCATGGATAACCTGACAAGAAACCTTTTGCTCAACAGACTTGAGGCTTGTAAAGACAGTTTACATTTAGAACTGTACAAAGGCACCGCCACTCCTCTCCAGTACCTTTAGAATGTGTTTTATATACAGATAAGCAATTTCCTACTTTCCTCAGAACAGTCAGTGAGGTCACATTTCACTTACTTTTGACCTGGTTTTTACTTCTAGCAACATGTTTAAGTCAATGGGCAAATGAGATGGCTGCATCATTAAGCAGAGCCAGGCTCCCATCCATGGACAAGCAGCTGCAACAACATACTGTACAGATGCCTTGTTTAACAGTTCCAGCCACACCTTGGGAAAGAACCACAGTAGAAATCATGACCAATTTGTACATGGTCTACATAAGATCATACACATGCTGAGAAACTGTAGGAACTATGTCTCATTCTATAGTTAAGCATCAACACAGGCCAATTGCAAAATATTAACATGAGTACACAAGTACAGAGGATTTGAAAGAGCAGGATACATAAACACTACATCTAGGTGGTAAGTCATGCAAGTACCTTGTGAATAAGATCCAAAATTTCTTGGTTGCTTTCTAAGATACAAAACTGAAATATGTGCCTCAACATGTCCTGCAGAATTGGAGTCAGCCATGCTGAAGAACTCTGGAACAAGAATATCATATGACCAAGCATACTCCAACATGCATCACAGTAAGACATTAATAACTCTAATTCTTACCTGGTCTTGGGTAGACAACAGTGTGAATAATGTTTCCAATGCTGCTTTTCGCACAGAAGATATCGTGTGATGCAAGAACGGCCACACACGTGGGACCAGAACTGTCAGAGATTGCTGAATACTACAGGAAAGGAAGATATAGAGGCAGTGACAGAGAAAAAGCCACACACACAGAGCTAAGTTAATTTTGTTTATACTTGTTTTATCCAAAAGAGAGCTTTAAGAAAGTAAAGAATTACTGCATATACCTGGTAATTTTAAGTGAAGGATCAAGTTACCACAGCTTATACATTTAAAATAGTTTGAGTTGGTATCATTTTTCAGGAAAAAAACTGGTTTGAGGTTTTTTTAACTGGAATAGAGAAGTATTCAATTTAAGCATGTATTTTTACCTCCCAGATTATACTTTAGGCTTTGTTCAACTACTTAGAAATAAGGAGGGGCTGTTTCTGTTCTGAAGAGGCTATTAGGCAGTTACGATCTTACAAATAAATAAAAACGAGTTTGCGTCTTTTTCGCATGAACTAGCACATCAACTAATGCAACTGGCATATTGACTGATGTAAGTAGTACATGCTCAATTAAAGACTACATTAGTAACAAAACTTCATTCTTGATTTTGGATTTGGGCAACCTCCAGCTTCAGCAGTGTCAATCATATAGGATGATAAAAATGAAATGTGTATAGCATCTACCTTAAGTGCAGATACTGTGAGTTATCTGTTGTGTGTATTATGAAAAATCTAACATACTAAGATGCAGTTCCTTTAATGTGTCAGAGTCCCAAAGAGATAGGAACTAGGCAGTGTCTTCAGCCTCAGAATTACTGGTTGTACTATTGATGTGAATTTATATTTGTAGATTTCTTCAGAACTGTTACAATGGCAAAGTTCTACAAGTTTATGCTTGTGTTTTAATGTACACAGTTTGGTCTCGTTTGGAGTTTATTAACAAGGAGCAGACAAACAAGATGTTTGTGGGCAGGACCACCATGTACGTGGAGCAAATATCCTTTACTAAAACATCCAAGATGAATGGAGAGAGAGAAAAGGGGGGAAAAGGTCACATATAAATCATGTCTAGTACTCCTCTTAATTCTTTTGATGCATTTCACTAATGTAAAGACAAGCACTGTCCAAACCTTCACTTCAAGGAAAAACCAGAGTAGAACTAAAACACTGAATTAAATTATTCATCCCCTTGACATGTGATTTGAAAGAAACCGATAATTCCAATCTGAAAGCAAGTGAACACTCAAACCTTTAATATTGAAACAATACTAATTAAAAAGTTACCTGCACTTGCGGACCTGAGGATAAGTCAGAAGGGATGAAAGAAGGATCATGATACTGTTTGTAGAAGCTGTCAAGTCATCCAACTCCAGAAGTGCATCCCACAAAGTATTAAGAATAAAAGGCACCTACACAAATAAGCAGAGGAGGTTATCATTAAAAAAAAAAACAAACCAAAATGAGTGCTGCTGCCTCTAAGCATTATTTTCTTCACTTAAACCAAAAGTGAATTTAAACAGTCACTCACCTTCTGAGATTGAAGTTGGACCAGGCTTTCCACTACTGGTACTAAAGATGCTGCAGCAACAGCTCGGACATCATCATCCAGGTCTTGTAGCCCTTCAATTATTGCAGGCAACACTTTAGGCAATAAAGTGTTGATCATGTCCTGCCAAAACGATCAAAAGCATTTTTAAACCTAAAAGGCATATAAAGATCCAATCAACTAAGATGTACTTTAAGTGTATGAATGAACCTGATTGCTATAAGAGATAGTACAGGTCCAAGACAATAATTTAAACATTAAGTTATCATTCATGAAATTAAATATAGGTTATAAATTTAATGAACTGTAAGTCAGCTCAGTTTTAGTATAAACAAAGCTCAGTGTCTGCAGAATACCACCACAGATAGCCTAAACTTCTTGTAACACTCTGCTCTGTTACCTCACATATGAGAGTATCACCAAAAGCAGGCAGGCATAGCCTCAATTTATGTTTCTGCAAGTAACTTACCAAGTGACAACAGCACAGCTTCATAATATACTTGCAGCATGGATATAAAAGTGCAGTCACACATCTCATAACCCACAGGACCGCAGTGCAAGCAAGCTTGCTTTATCACACCTATCTACTGTTTAGCCACATCCTCTTCTTTGAGCAGGGATTTTTGATCCAAAGTTCTCTACAATTAGTCATGAGGGTTATTACCTGACGTACTGCCAAAGCATACTTTATTCCTAGGAGACCACCATGTCTCACTTCCCATTGTTCCTGTGTAAGCAGCTTCAGGAGAACATCCACAGTTTTATGAACACCAGTTTCATTCATGTGTTTCAATACTACTCCCAAAGTCTGAGCACAAGTTTCACGTACTGGTGCTACTACCTACGAAAAAGTAAATGATAAACCAGATACTTTTGTATGAAATTTGACTTAGAGTCAGATGACCAAACTGCTACTTTTTAATAAGCATCTGTGAGCAGTTATAACAGGCACACGCAGTAGCACTATACAAAGCACAGCCAAGCTGCTGCAGCGTTATCTCCTGCTGATCTACCAGCACATGCAAAAGTAACTTAAACTTACTTCATCTGAAACAAAGTCTCCAAATCTGTCTAGTGCAAACACACACAGTAGTCTAATAACCAAGTCTTCTAGCCATTCCTGATGCTGCTGAATCATCTGTAAGAAGAGAAAAATTGAACACTGACTATATTTTTCATAAAGCATTTCTGATACCTAAATCTGTCAAAGACATGACAACAAATGTTCACATTAACTCAATATAGCCCTCTTGCACAGACAGTCAAGGCCAAGTAGCCAGCATTAAATCAACTCACCTGGGTTATTGTAAACATCATAACCTCATTGTTTTCTTCTCTGGAAACACAGTGCCTTTAATAAAAGGCTAGTGTCCTGCTTTCAGCTGGAACAGAGTTAGGTTTTTTCCTCAGTAGCTGGTACAGTGCTGTTTTGGATTCAGTATAGGAATAATGTTGATACCACGCTGATGTTTTGGTTGTCACTACATCAGGCTGACCCTAAGTCAAAGACTTCTGAGTGTCTCATGCTCTACCAGTGAGCAGGTATACAAAAAGCAGGGAGAGAGCCTAGCTGGGATAGGTGACCCAAATTGGACAAAGGGACATTCCACACCACAGAATGTCATGCCCAGTATATAAACTGGGGGAGATACCCAGAAGGGACTGAGCAGTGCTTGGGGCCAGGCTGGGCATCAATCAGTGGGTGTTGAGCAATTATATTGTGCAGCTTTTGTTTTTCTTGGGTTTTAATTCTCTCTCTCCTTTTCATCACTGTTATTACTGTTACTACAATTAGTACTATTATTACAATATTTTACTTTGTTTCAATTATTAAACTGTTCTTTTCTCAACCCATTAATTTTACTTCTTTCCTGATGGTCCTCCCCATCCCACCAGAGGTGGAAATTGAGTTGCCAGCTGGAGTTAAAATACAACAGCTGGAGAGCACCTTATAAGGTGGACAATTTTATTCCTACACAGCACACAAAGGTAAAGTCATTCTGATAATCTAAATAAACAGCACCACATCCTAGGCAAGTCAATTGATAAGTTGGAAGCATATTTACAAGCAAACAAACTATAAAGCAGTACCTCACTGTGGGAGACCCAGTGAACAGAACTCTCTTTTCAGCCCTATCTCCTCCAGATTTAACAAAGTTCATCTTGAAGCTCTGGCCTCTGTTAGAGGCCAGTAACTCTGTGATTTTCTATCTCAGAGCAGAAGCCCTATAAAAGCAACTGCTCAGGCATTGTCTTTCTCATCTTCACTGTTTGCCTATTAGATCACCACTTCCTTTGAGAACCACCCTTTGAATGAATAAAACTTAAAGCATATTATGGATTTCATATTCCCATACATGCCAAAGAATTATACCCAGCATAGGGCATGCATAGCAGGCTCTGAAGCTAATTGGAGTACACACACTTTCCAAAAACAGTTAAGAAATGGTTTAAAGTATCTTATCATTGCAGACTGTGTTATTATTACCCAGCCATCTCCATGGAAAAAATACTACTCCACAGGGAAGCGAGAGAGCGAAGTTTTTGCTTTTCCTATTTACGAAGTATGCTGAAGTACATTGATTTACATCTCATTCTTCCACACTCTAAGCCACAAGCTCTTCCAGCTGCTTCTACAGCAGGGAAGTCAATAGGAATCTGGATGAAATTCACTGTTAGTAAACAAGCTAATACTGTCAGGATATTTTTAAAAAACTGTTCTTCTCTTAAAAAGACTATTTTAATTCCTTTTCTCATAATAAAGAGAGGCATTTTGATAGAGTCCTCCTACTATTTAGGCAAGCAGAATTAGATGGTCTGAGACACTACTAGAGTTACATGATCAGCTTGTCAATTTTGTTTCAGAACAGCCCTACTGGGACTTGAAAATAGTATATTCTAATACAGAAGCAAATGTTTAATAGCTTTACACATAGCCAACATATTAATGGCTACTTATACAGTAGTATTACACAGAAATTCCGAGCAGAAAAGTCTTTATATTCCCCCATGTCACACTCCTGCTGCAAAGTCTAAGTATTTTAAGAAGTCTCTTTTCTAAACTTCATTTAGGCAACATATTAAGTCTATGTAACTGGAAACTTACCTCCTCTAAAGAGCTATCTCCCATTTTGCCACCACTTTTACCATGAGCTTTAAGTATCTCTCTCAGTCCAGTACCTGCACCATGTCGAACCTAGGAAAGTGAAATAAAAAGTCAGTTTTAAAATACTAGGGAACAGAAAATAAAACCCATGTTGGAAAACTGAAATAATGTGACTGTATTCTTAACAGAGATGTTTCAAGAGCTGCAGAATTAGTACCCCTTAGACTTGTGGGAATTATTAGATCAAACCACATACTTAAATATTCACCTGGCCAAAAATCAACCTCCTTTTTCCAAAGTATTTGCTAGCTTATAACAGAAGCAATTAAGAACTGCTTCTATTTTTAAACACATTATCATATTTGCAGTAATATAGCCATCATTCATTTACTTTTACCTCACTATGCTATAAGAAACTAGTTGTCAAAGAGAAATTTGAAGATATTACTATTTTTATTAAGTTTATAAGCTAAAGCAAATCAACATTATTACAGTTTTGAACATTTCATGTTTAATGTTTCTCTATAACTCTTCGTATTTCTTAAAGAGAGTTTAGATCCTGAGTATTTTGGAGACTGAAAAACAAATTTCTGGGAATTACTCTTCTGCATAGCTTACAAACCTGCCTTGCTAGACTGGATTCTAGAAATAAGTGAAAAAAATGATACGGGAAAGCAAATTACAGGCACTTGCATGTTCTCACCAAACATGAACAGTTGAATACACTAGGAGGAATTTTGGAAATAACAAAAGACCAGTAGAAAGGTGTGCTACAGACACGTCTGTTTCTGGTATTTTTGATACCTAACTGAACTAGTAATTGGCTTCTCAAGAAAAGCTCACTCAACAGATATGCAAAGTTGCAAAACCAGAATTTTGAACCAGGTTCTCGTTGAGAGACCTTTACATAGGTTAGAGAAGAACTTACTTTTTTTTAAGAACACTTAACATACATGGCTTGTTGCTAGCAGAAAACAGTTGCATTTCATTTCATGGCAGTAAAAACTAGAACTGAGCATTTGGTAGATCCTCTCTTCATCAGAATATCTTATATGAAATGCAAACATACATGTCCCCATCCATGCTCAGTTGCTGTTGGTTAAAGCTGTACGCAAGCCAATAAAAAAAAACCACCCAGAGTCTAATCTTAAAATCCTAATTGTTCATACACCAACAATTTATTTGGTCCAAGATGGCTGATGAGCTAGATTTTACAAGTCAAAAGAAAGAGACTTCGCCAACTAACGTCTCAACTTCTGCAAACGCAAACCAGAAAGACACAAACATATAAAGGAAACACTAGTAGTAGGATTCATCCTGCCTGACTTCAGCTGCCTGTAAGCTTGGCAAGTAGTCTGAAGTAGTCACCCTGGCAACCTCTAGACATTGCAAGATGCTGCCAGAGAGTCGTTTTAAACACACATTTTGAGGTAGGTTAACGTGTTTTCCCCCCAAAGCATGCTGTAATGATTCTGTATTGATCTACTGCCCTTATTAAGATGTATGTGCCTTATATCAAATGTACTAAGAAAACTATGAGAACATCTACATACCAGAAGACAAGTGGACCTGGCCTTCAACTGCCAACAGCCTGCTTCCAATAAGGTGCGGCTTTTTAGCTCAGATGCAGTGATGTGACACACAAATATAATTATTCTTTTTCTGGGAGCAAAATAATTGTGCTGGCTGCAAATGATCTCTCTGTGTTTCCAACTCTGAGAGCAACTTGGCTCTGACCATACTGACATCACCAAGACTGTGCTACAGATACACATAAGGATGTTAGAGCTGCTGTTAATATTTAACCTTTCAAAAGATCAACTTAAGAAAATGAAGTTACTTGAAAACAGTTACTTCTATCTTCTGTGCAAGGAAATTAGATCATTATCAGCTACTTCTTATTTGTACCTGAAATTTCTACCAAAGTTTGTGAAAAATTGTATAAGGACTGAATAAAAAGGTGAGTAAAACAGTTTTGAATCTCGAAAATAAGCGGTCTAAGCAACCAAACATTATCTTGTGTAGTTACTGAAGGATTGATTCCCCTCCCTTTTCTACTAGCTTAGCATCAGCCAAACATGCCACTGTTGTCAGCAACGGATTCACATAATATTCCTCAAAGTCTTGATGAATCCAAGTTTGTTTTAATTGCATAATCTTTTTAACCATAGATGGATGTGATTTTATTTTGCTTGAATTTCAATTATTCTCACTTACATAATGACTGCTTTTTATATCCTTCCCACTCTCCACAAGTATACACTACACATCTGTAACCTATTCGCCTTTAAACGAGCCTTAAAAAAACATTTAAAGTTTGCTAAAAGCAAATTTGTCTTGTAATCTGCATGCACAATTGACATAAGTTTTGATATCTGGCAAAATTCTCTTAAGTTCTGTATATACAATGTTTGCATTTCTGTTGAAGCCCTTTTTAAAAAATTTATAGTTCCACCTTAAATACTGCACGTCTTACCTCCCAAGAAGGGTTAAAGAGATCATTGCACACCTCTTCACAAAAGCTTTCCAGAGGCCATTCATTTGTCTAAATCCATAAAAAATTAAGTATGAGATCAAAAGAAGAATCATGAACATTTCTTACATTGTTGTCTTCACATATTTAAATGGCATACAAAAAACTCCAAAAGCTTAAGTATTTGTCTTCATTACTGGACAGAATTTAAAAAACAATCTTGTTCCCCAGCTCAGAAACTTTGCTGATTGGCACTGGATCTCTTAAGTTTATGAAGTTCTGCTATAAGCATAACCTCTTCTCTATGAGAATTAATTTTGATGTTCTGGAATTCACCTTTCTTTTAGAAACCATGCTATGGCAGAAAATTAAGCAAAGTTTCTTATTCTACCCAGTGATCCTTCAAATTTATGAACTTTGCCTTTAAAGAACATAATAGACAAGTCTCAGTTTGAAAACACACTACATAACAAAATTGGGTCAATGAATCCAGTAATAAACAGCAACCTTTTCAAAACACATTCCACCTTTTGAAAACCAAAGCATATCCACTATCCCAAAATTTCCTGCAAGGAAACTGACATGGTTGTGGAAAGGAAATTTTACTACCATTAATACGTTCACATCATCACATACAAAAAGCAAATGAAAGGCAGCTAGCAACCAGCAGCTATTCAGACTGTAGTTATCATTAATATTTCAAATTAGTTTTCCAATCATTTTTATGCAAATAAAAATTTAATTACTGATCTATGTCTGGAAAACTGTTTCTGTGGAATACAGACTTATCTAGATAAAGTCTCCTCAAACTTCTACACACCATTTGTATTCTGGTTTAGCATTTTTTAATTTTTAGCTTTTCAGTCTATTGAAACAAACGCAGATAATTGTTTAAATCTTCAACTATTAAAGATAGAACTTAATTCTAAAGTAAGCCTAATTAGAGCAAGGCAAAGATTAAATAAAGATTAAATAAGCATTTAGATCAAATTATTTGTGGCTTGCTGTAATCCTACCATGTAAGTGTTTAGCACAGTTTTCCAGTTTAATACCCAGGTCTGACACCTGTAGCCACCTACTTGTGTTCATTTGGGTCACAAACTGCTACCAAAGGATTAAGTGTGCTTTCTTCTCAATGCTGTAACACAGTTAGAAGCTCATTTGCTTCATTATGTATAAAAGTAAGCTGGCAATGACATTCTTCATTCAATTTCCCTGAATGCTAAGAATTTCGGAGCATGAAGGAATTTTGTTTCAAATTACTCTGCTAAAAAACGGAATTATCACTCCTGCTAAGAGCAGCACAATACATCATACCTCTTCTTGAGCATTTTCTACCAATGTTTTTGAGTCTGTGGCAGGCTGGTTGATGACAACATTTGCAACTTTTCTTCTCTTTTCTTCTGGTTCCCCATCAGTGCTATCATTGCTGAGAAGGAGCAAGTACATGTTTACGAACTGGAAGTATGCTTTAAGTGAAGCAATGATGTCTACAACTGAAGTCTTCAGATACAATAAAGTATGGCAATAATACAAAACAAAGAGGTTTAACACTGTGAAATACGCAAGATAGGTAAGTTCACATGTTAAAAACAAAAAAAGAGGTGAAAAGACAGCAGAATGCTGTCCCAAATTCATAATCTGTCTCAGATTTTTCCAAGAAACCCAGCAATTCCTAAGTAAGATCAAGAATTTCATTCACCACTTGCTAAAAGCACAGTAGATACAATATGCCACTATAGATTACAGTGAAGAGCACAGCACACATCAGAAAATTGTATCCCAAATTGTTCATCTTCTTAAAATCCCCCATTTTCATCATTATTCTGAAGCCATATTTAATAACAGGGACAAACAACACATTTCAGCTGTACTATCCCATTATGTCAAGATGCCTCTGAAGCTGGGCCCTCAACAAAGCTCTGCTGGGAACAAGCACTGCACGCAAGCTTTTCACCATCAGCACAATTAGTACATAAGAGATTTAAGATGCAAAGACTGTAGGAAGTTTCTCAACAAATAAATCAAATCATGATCCCAGCTTAACTGAAATAAAAGGAAACCAGTTCACTATTATACCTCTTCTCATTAGCTTCCACTGCATCTCTGGATCTTTGCTTTGCAAATAGTTTAGCCATTCTTTTGGCTTTATTCTTTTGTCTACTGCTCATACCAGCTCGAAATTCTGAGTCAATTAACTCAGCAGCCTGAAGAGTCTGAAAGAAAAGTCATTCATTGTCAATTCTTCTTACTATGAACGTCCTGAAAATTTCTCAAACTGACAATGCTCTCAAACTTCCCCAACCCTCCCTTTCAAACTCTGAACAGCAGTTTGACATCAAATAATACTAACAAGCAACTATGGGATGTAAGAACTCAGGAGGCCAAAGCATACCAGGTTAGATGCCAATCATCTTATTTAAAACACAAATATTACAACCACAGAAGCTCAAATAAAGCAAACCCACTGTATTATTCCTTGCAGTCAAATAGCCCAAGGTTTTACCTACAGGTTGTTTGTTTACTAGTAAAACTGAAGAAGGAGAATAGTCCAAATCTTCATCATTGAACAGATCCTCAGTATTCATTCCAATTGCAGCACCCATATCTAAGCCAAGTTTCTTTTGCAGCAGTTTCCTCTGTCGTGCTATCCTCTCTTTAGGATCAATTTCACCTTAAAGGTTTTAAAAGAAGAGGTGTCAAATTTCCAGCTAGATATAATACTGAAGACTTGCTCAACATACATAACCAGGCCAAAATTTACAGGATTAAATTGTACTTGGTTAATACAATCTTCTGAAACAAATCACACTGACACCCAGAAGACCTTTTCTGCTACTTTAATTACACAAGTACTTAAATTGTGATAAAGCAAGGTTCATTTTGGAAATTAACAGAAACCACCTCAAGAATGTGTGAAGTTTCAACACCAACTACAGAACACCTGAACTTTGAGAGCACCTACATATCCATAAAAAAATAAGATTTTAGCACCCAAGAAGAATAAACCCTCCAAACAATCCAAAACTTGTAGCTGGTAGGGCTGCCAGACTTCACTTTTTCCATGCTCACTACAAAGACCAGTCAGGAGGACCTGGGGTTTTTTTGTTGTTTTGGTTTGCTGGTGTTGCAGTGGCTTGGGGTTTTTTTTTTTCAATTATCAGCCCAAACTTTTAAGTAGATAACCAATATAAGCATGATTTTGGGGTGCACACGAGGTTGAGCAGGAACTAGTAGTTATTATATTTAATGTCAGTAAGTTCTTATTTATTATTATTTATACCAGTACGTTTTTTAAATTGCCTTTAACGACAAGCAAATACAAGCAACTTACATTATTTATAAATATTTTTCCTTTCATAACATCATCTTAGGAAAAATTGTCAGAGACTACTAATTCTAAAGATTATTTAATTTACATTACGTCCATTCACATTGTTTACTTACTTGAAAAAAGGAAGCTATTATAAAACAGAAGAGAAAGCAGACTGTACGTTCTCCCATGAGTTAAAAAAAGCAGCTACTAAAGTTTTTTGTTTCATTTTCTTATTTATTTTCATTCTAGAAGTTTTTTATGTGAAATCACATGACACTGGGATAAATATCAGGCTTCTATGAACTAAAGTGTTGGATTTCATTAGATGAGGTGAAACTTGTACACTGCTTTATTAATGTAGCTTAAAAGATGGCAAGCAATAAATTAGCAGCCAGGCTGAAGAGACAGGACACTGCTCAGGTTTCAGCGGCCACAGGTTCTGCTCCTTGCTGAGCTACTGATCTTCTCTGTACCCAGCACAGAACCCATCACACACAAGGGAACAAAGGAATCAGAGCTACACAGTCAGATTATTATCTATCCCATCACTTAATTTGGTGCAGAAATTGGTACATTGACTGGAATTAAGAGCAGGGAAGTACAGTAATAGTAAAAAAATAGCTTAGACTAAAATAATTCAGTGCCATTACACTTATAAACCAGCTCTCAGCTAAAAAAATTGCAGAAAAATGTTAGACAAATCACTTGAAACAAAAAACACACAGGCACTGGTATTTGACCTTCCAACTTCAGTATTCTTATCACAGTATTTTTCATGCAGTCTTTCTATACTTCAAACCATCAAGCTTTTAAATAAGCCACATCCTACTTCTGTATGTGGGGACACTGTTTAAGTGAAGAACAAGTGGTGATATTGATGCCGGATAATTTTTGCCTTCTTTTCTTCTATATCTTTGTAGCCTTCCCAGTACTTCTCCCTACCCTTTTCCCCAGTTAGAAAGACCAAACACATTCCAAAGTCCCAAGCCCCAGGGAGTGCAGGGCCCCTATCCTATCTCAGTTCTTGCTGGGAACCAAGGCAAAGAACGTCTTTGAGACACATTTTTATAAACAAGTACAGCTAGTACCAAGGGTGGAGAAGCTCCAGAAAAGGGACTTGACCTGGGAGAAATGGCATCACCATTTGTCCTCCTAATTAATACTTTTTTATCAATTATGCTAATTTTTTAAAACCTATAAAACTGTATTCACCCCTGTGGGAGCAGGCTGCTGTAGATATTCTTCGAGAACTGCCCCTGAAGCGCCAACAAAAATCCACTCTTCTATTACCTCCTATACTAAAATTATCTCAAGTTTCATTTCCAAGCTGAAAGAGGCAACAATAGTGCCTGCCCCTCTTCTGAAAAAGCAGTATCAAAGACTTATTTGTTTCCACCCCTTCTTCCCGACTGTACCCATAGTAATCCTGTTAAAGCAAAAACCCAACCAAACAATAAACCCCCGCTAAAAAACTGTGTAACTTGAGCAAGAAAATACAAACCACTTATGTTGGGTAATATTTTCTCTCACTATTTCCTAACATTCTGAGAATTCATGGATGGCTAGACTTCTAATACTGCCACAACAAATTTTTAAAAATCTGTAAGTTTTCTTGTCTGCAAGTAAAATATAGATACCTGATTTATCATCTTGGACTTCAAATTCTGCACCAGCAGATCCAAGAAGAGATGCACCATGTTTTAACAGCCGACATATATCAAATCTGTCAAAACGCAACCGATCTGTTGAAGGTGAATCTTCATTAGGACTTTCTGAGCCTGGTTCTAGGTAAGAAATAATAGTATTAAGGACAATGTGACAATTTTTTTTTTTAAATTCTGGAAGAAGATTAAGGAAGAGTAAGAAATAATTTCTCTCCTTCAAAGAATCATCAGACATACAGCATTTTGATTCACAAAGTATAAAGGTTCCATTCACACAAAGACAGACTGAAATAGGTCACTAAATGTACCTGAGTAGAAAAAAGGAAATTAATGTTTTACCTTGATAAATACACCTTTTTTAATCTTGGACACTGACCTACCACTAGGCCTTCTCTGTACACATACGGCCAGCTTACAGTTTTGAACTGCATATGGCTCACAAAGAGTAACAGAAGTAGCACACCAACACTACTTCATATCCCTACCAGCCAAGCATCCAAAGCAGAGAAGCTGGAGAGTGGTATAAACAGATAAGGGAGAAACTCAGCTACCAAGGGCTGCTGAAGCCTGGCTGTGAGCTCTTCTCAAACAATACCTTTTACTCAAACATACAATTATCTCTTCAATTTCATTAATAATCTGATAGGCAGATGTACAAGAACTGGACAATGCATTTAAAACAGGTGCTGTACTCTAAGACTAATAGGTTGCCCAATTTCTATATACAAAATGCATGCTAGATGCAATCTTTGGAACTAGACAAGTGAAATGAACTACTATCCTTGGTAAGATAGAGTACACAATAGCAGAGTCCCCACCTGTGGTGGGAGGGGGTTGGAACTAGAGGATCTTTACAGTTCTTTCCAATCAAAACTTTCCTAAGATTCTCTAACTAAATTAGTAAGTATATGGATAAATATGATTTACTGGGAAAGAGTCAGAATTGCTCTGGAAAAAAAAATACCTTTCAATAACCTGATTACCAACATCCTTTAAGAGCTGCAACAAGTGGATAGAGTGAACATAACACATTTGAAAGCTTTTGGCAAGGTTTCACATGAAAAAATAAATCAAAAGAACCAGCTTAGCACACAGCTGGGGAGAACACTGTTGTACAAACTGAAAAGTACAAGTTAGTTCTAGAGTCCTTTGGGGATCAGCAACAGCACAATTTTCAATCTTAATCAATGGAGAAGACATTCAGTAATGCACTCTTCTCCAAGCACATAGGTGACACTAAGCTCTTCTGGATAGCCCAAAGTCACACTGGCACTAAGGAATCCAAGGAGGACTCTCAGAACAGACTAATGGGGAAAGAAGTACATAAGGTGCAAAATTAATAACCTAAACCATGCCTACCCAACACTGCATTCAAACTGGCAGTTAATATTCAATAAAAATCTTGGAGCCATTTTTGACAGTTTTCTGTATTCATCTGTTTATTGAGTAGTGAAAGCCAGAGCAGTCCACAAAGTACTGGGTATCATCACGAAGGACATTGATGACAGGGCAAAGCACATCCTTTTGTCATTATGTGTAAATATCTGTACTCTAGAGATGGAGGTACACTGTGGGGAGTTCTGTGCAACTCAAGGAGGACATGAGTAAGAGACAGTACAAAGACAAATAAAGTTATTTAAAAGACAAAGCAGCTGTCTTGTGAGGAAAGACTGAAGAGACTACAACTCTTCAATATGAAGAAAAGTTGTTGGAGGAGAGCAAATGTGATGGTTTACAAAAATAAAGACAATGGACAAGGAAAACACAGCACTTGCTTGTCAAATTCAAAACCAACAGAACTCGGAGGCACTAAGTGAAACAAATATGAGATCATCTCAAACAGGTGTGAGTTTCATTGTTGCTGCTTTAGGTAGTATGAGTGTGTGTCTGTTTTTAAACAAGTCAGTGAATTTCTGGAACCTGTGCCACAAAATTGTGAACATAGACAGTACCAATGGGTTCGGACAAAATCACTAAGTTCATAACTCAACAGCAGTTAAGAAAACTAACACCCCTAACATGATGATTTCAAATGCAACAAAACAACAGATTTCAGCAAGCTGCCATTTCAACTCCCTCAGAAAGGTGCTCTGATTAGAGGAACAGTGAAGAAAAGAGTTTCTGCAAACTATCATGACAAAGTTGATTGGTTAAACGTTTTACCATTTTACCAGTTAATCCTCTTATTTATAAAACCTTCATGGGGGTACAAAGCACAAGCACAGGAATTCTGGAAGAAACAAAGGTCAGGTACAACTGAGCAGGAACATATAAAGCCAAAGATGTTTACTTACAGTTCTACTTCACCGAATCACAGAACAGTCTGAATTGGAAGGGACCCAGAAGGATCATCAAGTGCAGCTTTTATATGAGTGGCCCATACAGGGATTGAACACATAACCTTGTCATTATTAGCATCCTGCTCCAAAGAACTTACATTCAAATAAAAATCTCTGCTCATAAAAAAAACCCAGAATGACACAGTTGCCTTGAAAAGTCTCATATCACAAACACTTTGCATAAGATAAACAATGAGTTATACACAATTAATTTAAGGAGCACCTTGTTTTGATCTTGGAGTTGGATTCCACTCAGGTACGTTTTTCACTATTGCTTCGACAGCCTGGCCAGCTGCAATACGAGTATCCCAATTCGTACTTCTTAAATATACTAACACCTTTAAGGAGAGATTAATAGATAAATAAGTATTTGCTTAAAATATACTTCCAAAAAATCCACCAGCTGCTATGCTCTATTAAAAGACAATTACTTTAATGCTATGGATTAATACAACATCCCAAAAAAAAAATAAACAAACCCCAACAAAGGGACAAGAAAACAAACCAAGAAATGCCAGCAGCCTTCTCTATATTGTTCACTGCTTAAAGAATACTTGCCAAAGCCAGATCTTAAGACTTTATAAGATATATTTAGTCCAATCAGTTAAACTGAAGCTTGATTTCCTCCAGGTACTGAACAAGGCTTGAGACATGTTTTTATTTTTTTGGTTGGTTGATTTGTTGCTGGCTTTTATTCTAAAAGGAAGTGTTCACAATTGTTGTTAACAGATCCTGAAATCATTTAACCCAAGAAGAGAGACAATATGGGTCACGTGAAGCAATATATGCTCTTCTAAACTAATTTATCACTATGTCACACATGTACAAAAACTATTTCTTTCTCTGAAACCAGTTTGATATTCATGATGCCTTGGCCACTCTGCTGACAGCATCAATTGTGGTGAGAGCACCTGTTCAATAAGAACAGAACTGAGGTCACTGAGCCATCTTCACCTGTCAGATACAGAGTATTTTTGGTGGTTTTACGAGACTTGGCCAGAATGAAGTCTCAGACTAATGGAAAACTCTTTCCACTTTCCAGTCATTTTAAAGACATGCAGCCTCCGATATTTTCAATGCTTTATCACACAAGTAATAATCTTTAAAGGCAAGAGCAGAAATCTTTTTAAGGCAGTAGAGCTTCTCTTTGTAGAAGAAGATCTGAACTTAGAGCAAATGCTCAGTATCAGTACTGAATGCAAAGTGAAACCTCTCTTATGTAACCATTTCAGAAGCTGACAGAATGGCACCTTTAACAGAAGCAGCCCCTAATTTTCTTCAGTCTCCTACTTTTGAAGAACACAAGACTACTATGGTTTTTCTTCTTCCTACAGAAGCACACCGCTTTTAACTAGTTTTATTCTCAATATTAAAGTACTAGGGAAAAAAAATATGCTTACTTTAGATAAGAGATTATTCAGTTCATGAGGATGCAGTTTCACTACTTCCCCAAGTTGCTGTGCAGCTGCTTTTCTTGTTACTGGTGTTGTACCGGTGTCCAGTAAAATAAAGAGACGATCAAGCCTAAATGTGATTGACAAAAAACGAAAAGTTATGCTATTCATAGCTCAGTTGCCCACTTCTACTAATATTCCCCCACATTTTTCAGTTTATATAACTCAAACAGAAGAGATGTCTGCCTAAAGACTGTCAGTTGGCAGGGTAAATAATGTACTATTTTTCTAATAGTAAGCATAGTTCTAAAAGCACATTTAATTTGGTAACCAAAAAAACCCCCCAAAAAAACAGAGTAATTGTAAGAAATGTTAGTTTAAAAAAATCTACAGTAACAAGAAAGAAATTGTTCATTTGTTTGTTCTGTGATAGAACATTTTCAGTCTTGAAACATAAATATGTTGTACATGATCATCTAATTCTGCTTGATAGAAAAAACAGAGGGCTCAGCTGCTCCTATTGTGCATTATCACTTACATTGACAACATAGCCTGTTATCTCTATCATGAAACTCTGCTTCTCCAGGATGACAAATTTTTACTTTTCACATCTTTTTCCCAATTACCTGGAACATATAAAATGAAACCTCTTGTATTTATAGCTTGGAAGTCATCTGATGCTTCCGCCCCTCCCACAAAATACAGGGATTTAATCAGCAGATCTGTTTCCACAGTAACTCTGTATTTAGTGAAAGATTCCAATCATCTATCTGTAGAACAGTTCATTTGTTTCTTGTTTAGTGTTACTGAATGAGAAATAAAGTCTATCTTCACATACGTTTTTACATGATAACTATCTAGATACTCAAATCTATGACTGAATTTACAAGTGTTCATTACTCCCTCCCTATCAATGGGTTGATTAGAGATCTCTAATGAGTGCCAAGTCTATCCATTACTTATTGGGCAGTATGAGGTTACTATTGAGTATGAATCCAGAACCTGTCCACACAGTGCAATCAAAATTGTCACTTCCAGCCTTATCACAAAAATACTCCTCCAGGAACTGCAACAATACGAAACCAGACCTTACACATCAGTGAAGCTCACATAGCTTGGCAAAATAAAGGTATAGGTATCCTGAACAACCTATCTTCATAAACACACCCCCTTAGTTTGAGCACATACAAGAAAGGACAAATGCCTTGCCCCTCTTAGTCTGTTGCTACTAATTACATTTCACATAACATGCCTTTGACATTAGTTCCAATAATTTAAAAAGAAAAACAAAAAACCACCAAACCCTCTTTCCAGCATCAGAGGACTTTGTATTTTCTTTGGCATGCTTAAACTGCACTTAATCCCGAGTAGTCTTACAATGTGTTACAACACAATAGCAACTGCAGTGCAGGGCCAAGGCAATACCAAAACCTAAATACTCTCATAACTGGAGGTATTAGATTAAGTATTCATTAGATTTAAAAATTCTAACTCAAAGTATTTAAAATCATTTTAATTTTTAGACACAATTCTGATATTTGCTATCTTAGAAATAATTCTCTTCCTACCACTAAAATAGGAGAGCTCATTTAAATTTCTGTAGGTAAAGCTAGAGTTTCAATTGCTAAGATTTACTAATTAGTAAGTTGTTTTAAAGTTACAAAAATTAAACCCCAGATGTATCTAATACAGCATTTTTGTGTGATCACACACACAATGAGAAAAAAGCTTTATAGATCTGACTCTTTTGAATCACTGATAGTGGACTAGTCATGACAAACATGCTACGTACCTCATTAGTTGCCAGTATTTTTTCTTCAGTACTTTTGACAGTAATAACCCAACCTGATTTGCAGCAGTCAGTACTATTCAATACACAACATGGTAGCTTTCAGAAGAACCACTATTTGCTCCAACTTGCTCATTCTCACCCCTTTCATTCGTCATCTCTCTGTGAAACTTCAGTGTTCCACACTCAAGTTTGCCATCTAGTACCGCACACTCCTTTAACTATCAAATGGTCTTTTTCCATCTCAAAGTCAAGCACAACATGTAACTTTGACCACTTCCTCAGCTAGAACTCTTCATGTGTCAAAACAGGAGGAAACCACTAAGTCAGCCTACCCTCAAAAACTCAACTTGAATTTCAGACTTAGTTACAAAACTACATCTTCACTCCTAAAACCCACAACTTTTTGAAGCTATGTTACCTACAAAATACAGTTTGATTCACTTGGGTTTTTTTTTTTAACCTACAGTATGCTTGGTTTGTAATCTGTGATTTTAAACTATAATATGCTTAACTTACACACAAATGCAAACCAACCAACCAAAAAAAACATCTTTCAGTTGTCTGACATCACTACAGGAAGGTTTCAGCTTTCAACTCCAGCAAAGTACATGGAAACCGGATTAGCAAATATAGCCAACAACATCTGACTAACCATAGTCCTTGGTCACGCTAATCATTCTCTTCTCCCGCAGGAGGATGTAAAATTCCTAAACTGATATTTTGGAGCTATTAAGGTTTTCAATTCAAGTGTTGGTGTTGTTGCAGCAGATCATGGCAGAGTCTGAATTCTGCATGAGCTGGAAGGGTAGCACTGAAAAAGCTCTCTACAATTAGCAGTGCTAGTATGGGGTTTTTTTAATTAAAGCTTTCAGTCTGAGTTTCATTATGAATGAAAAAAACCCCACAAAAAACTCTAAACAAATTAGTTTTGAGTATCTGCAGTTTGAAAAGAAATTCTCTAAGTTCTGACAAGGTTTTCATTCTCTGAACAAACTAACAGTCTCTAAACTAGTTATTAAAGCCAAAAAGAACTAAGTTTTCTAGTGGCATGTGGTTCTCCACCTCTCATGCCAGACAGTGCTGTAAGCAGGGCACCAGGTGCCTCACATCAAGCCCAGAAGTGTGAAGCAGTATGGTAGAGTGAGATGCTCTACAATGCAGATAAAAATTTTAATTATTTTATGAAATACTTCAACTCTGTCAGAAAAATTGTTCTAAGCCTATAGAAGACAAAAGCAAACAGAAACGAGGAATACTTCAGGAAATAAAAATATTAAAAACAAAAACATATTTATAAATTATAATGAAAAATAATTATAAATTATGAAAATTCAAATATCAATGCATGCTAAAAATTTAATATATCTCTAAAACTACTTCTTCTGCACTTAACTGCTGCAATCAGAACTTAAAAATACAAAGTTCTTCACTTTTGGTCCATAAACAATTGTTTAGAGATCCTTCTGTCATCTTCCAATCCCAAGACAACTATATCTCATCAACAGGACAGCAACCATACACAACCCTGATGTGAACTCATGCCATATGAGCTCAGTACAAAGCACCACCTTGTTCAAAGAGGTAAATAATTTCTTCCTGTCACTTCAGAAATTCGAGATTTTTCTAGTCCTTCTTGAAGTATATCAGCAAGACATGGCTGGGAGCAACAATTCAAGGTTCAGCACTCCAGTCAAATTAACTGTTTCTTCTTCTAAGAAACACCTTTTACACTGATGCAGAGACCCTTAGAAATGCTTCTGACACAAACATCAATGCAAGTGCTTAAGAACAGGCATCCAGTAGCATCTGAGATGCTTCACCTATAGAAGAGCCACCACAGCTAAATGGTGGCACTCTCCAGGTACCACAATGATTTCATCTTTTGGTCACCTGTTTTGCACATTCAGCATTAAACCAAGTTAAGCATGAGCCTCGCCCAGCCACAGGAGGCAAATGCTGCAACAAATGACCTGTTCTGTTCTTCATGCTAATCTGAAGTTCTTTGTTGCTGCCCCCAATATGAGGGCTGATCTCCATTTGAAGGGACAGTTGTTGTACTACTTAAAGCGAACTTTATGGCACTCCTGTGGAAACTGGATGATGTGGATTTGAAAGCCAGTCAGCTCCAGAGGCAATAGAAAGCTAGTGGCTGGATAATTAATGTCAAGATATAGGTGTTAGCTACATCATCTTCAAAATGTTTGCAGAAGAACATATGTGCAGCTGAGCTGTATAAAGATCCCAACTGTCCCAGTTGGGACAGTATTCTGACTGCACCGGGTACCCATCGGACTTCAGATGATGAAACTTCCAATTTGTTGCTTTCAATGAGTGGAGGCTTAAAACAGACAGTGAACTGATCATTGCTGCCCACGAAAAGATCTGTTTGGACTTAACATCTCTGTGCACCAGCATGTTAAACTGTCCAGAGAGCAATCTCTGATAATAAAGGCCATCTGGTATGAACACCTTGTAACTACCTTAGGATATCCTCCAACCCATAAAAATTGTGCGACTATACAAAAAATCCTTAGTGGCATAGCTCCTGGAACAGCAATGTCAAGTTCTGCCCAGAGTTCTTTGAAAAGCTGCTAGCTAGCACCCATCAGAAGACAAGGGAATAATACTCTTAGGAGTTGATATTTCAACATACAGAGACTTTCTCCCAGACACTATTTCTTAGTGCAGAAACAGCCCAGACACCTTGAAAACATCCCTGAATTAAACTTTAGACTTGACAAGGGTGAAATTCAACCTAAGTTCTGAGGGAGTCTGAGCTTTTCTTGTTGACCTGTCAGCCCTCTGCTGTCACTTCATCATTTGGTCAAATCCCACTTTGGTCAGCATCACAGCTCTAAACACACACACGCATGGTTAGGTAATCAAATAAGCAACTTTCAAATATACAATCAGTCAGTAAGAGAAAAGAAACCACTCAACAGAATTCAGAACAAAACCCAGAAGTGCGATGATAGACAAAGAATGGATTGTGATTTTACTTCTCCTAGGTGTCTAAATAGTTATGAAGGTGGGAAGTGGACAATGAAGAAATCTCATTTCCTACACAGCAGCTGAAGGAACATCTGGAATGAAACAACAGCTCCATGACCACATTAGGTACAGTATTATATACTGCATATAGAAGCCAACCAAATGCTAAAATTAGTATAATTAATTCCATATGGATTGTGTATTTCATATATGATCTATAACTTTATGCTGTAGAAGTGTTACTTGTAAACTATTACCTATGTATCTACAACTAACAATGCACCTCAAAACACCACGTTACAAAACTTGTGAGAATAAATTGGAAGCTGAAACAGCTGTCACAACAGACTAATACAAGATGTGTATTGGTAAGCTACGGAATGAGCACCTTGGTGACAATTCAAATTCTATCTGCTGGAGTAGGTTGGCATTCTTATCAGCATGCAATCCTGACTTTCAACTTCCACTTCAGTCCAGTAGAAAAGTGTGTCTGAGAAAACAAGAGCTCCTACCTCACTTGGGCAGCAGCGCACATGCTACTTCTGCTTCCCCCCTCCCACAAAAAGGAGCACAGAAGGCAGTCCACTGTTCTCATCTTCAAGTTAATAAACACCAACAAGAGAAAAGTTACACTATTCTTTCCCCCTTTTGAGTCTGAACTCCCATAGCCGCACTGGTTATAGAACACCTATTCTAATGCTTTGGGCATAGGCCTTTAAGTAGTAGTGAACACATACTTGCTCAGGTTAACTCCTGCTTTTCATGCAAGAGCAGCCATGAAGTAATAGCTTCCACAGAAGCTAGAAGCTGAATTCTTTATAGAGAAAGTTTGTGATGAACCCCAAAAAGATCTCTAAAAGGTATACATGGCACTTAAGAGATTTCTGATACAGTATTCAATCTGAAATGTTACATAAGTAATGACACCAGCCCGTGCAGCCATTTGTTCTTGTGAAGTCACAGCCCTACATTTCAAAAGCTGAGAGCAATACACGAGGCCTGCTTAGTTCACAGGAGCTTTGGTCTCACAGCCTTTTGATATAATTATTTATAATAAAAACTAGGTTCCTAATCTACATATTACCAGTCATACACATATTCAAGTAAACAAACCCACTGAAAACTCTAGAGAACAGTATTAATCTTACACAGATCAAATCAAGAATGGGTTGCAAGAGTAGCAAGTTATGGTCTCCTATATTTCTGTAAGGAAGTGTCTTGAACATACCCTGAAGAGTTTGTCTTTAAGGTGTATCAGGGAGAACTTAGGATATACAAACTAAAATCAACTTGTTTACTCTTAATGTACCTTACCAGCTGCCTAATTTTTTTACATTTTAAAAGTACATTGGTTCTCCCTCATACTGCAAAGTTGCTCAAAAACAGGAGAAAGCTATTAACAGCCTTGGTGACAGAAAAATACATGAGGTGCCTTTAACATATTAAAGAAACTGGAAAAAAGTTTTATTAGATACTTAAGGACTATCATCACTTTATTATCTACTGAAACTCTACCATTCTGCGTATTTTGTGAGTTATCATTGTCTTGGAAGTATCACTTTTCCTCCTGAAGTATCTCAAAAGATCACTAGCAAGCCACTGCAATTGTTCTCTTAGATCTTGCACTTTGTAGAAATGAAGCTGAAGCAAAACTTTTCACTTCTTTTTTTCCTTCTGAGTTCCACTATCAAGAATTTTGGGATCTTTTTATTAGCTATGCAAACATTATACTACTTCATCTATACTTTTAAGACTGGTGACAGAAGCTAAGGCCTACCAAATTAGCTTGCACGTTCACAGGAGTATCAACCTTCCCATCCACCTATCCCTACTTCCGGAGGATGGCATTCATTAGTCTCTTAGGCATAAAACTACCAAAGAGATAAACATATCAATGCAAATATTTTGCAACATCCTTTGGTATGAGATATCTACTCTTCTGCTTTATGTCTGTTTTCTAGAGCATCAACACAGAAGTGTTACACAGAAGCTTGTTACTTCAATCCATATAACAGCAGGATCTGGTTAAACAAGTACATACACATAAAAAGCAGAATTAAATATCAGACTTCTTGTCAACACGTTTCAACTAATTACATAATTATTTTTAAGATAACCTTCTTAATACCAAAGCTGCAAATTATCAATCTCATTTGGAGGTATTTCAAAGCATTCCCTGAACACAGTAGGATTTTGAGAAAGGTTTTCAATTGGCCAAAGAGCAGAAACTAAACTTTCCTGGGAAAACAACCATCTGATAATTTACTGTTTTGAGAATGTAAAACCACTCCAGCTCTCATTTTAAAAAAAAAAGTTATTCTTAAAATAATGGTTCCAATATAGAACTACCCCAATGAAATTATCATTCATATTAATGCTTGGTATGCACTCCACAAGGACTGTGGGCTTTGCAGAAAGATTAATTTGAATCAGCTTCTTCCTCACTCTCCAAACTTGTATAGGTAAGGGGCATTCAACAATGAAATATTATGTTAGTCCATCAAAAAAAAAATTAACTAACTACCTAGAGAAAAAGTGGAATTAGCACAGAAGCTGGACCAACTAAACCTTTACAAAAATACAGTTATATGGTTACATACACAAGTGCACAAACAATTATTTATAATATGTCTGAAAGGAAAGTATCTTTGAAGTTCAGTGTTCTGAAGTAAAAGGTGAAGCCAAGGCATCCGTATTTACAGAAGCAGCACTGATATTGTATCAGTGGTCTAGCAGCAGAAAGGTCCATTTGTCAGGAGCTGCTGTGCAACTTTAAAGGGACACAGACAGCTTTGCTGTATTAAAAACATGTACAAAGCCAAATTTTCTCATTATCAATTCTTACAGTTATAGAAACACTGGTGTTCACCAGGAATAGTCAAGGTATTATAGCACTCCAAAATGTATATTCTTTCACCTCAGTTACACGTAAACCTGAAACAATTCTGCACCAACTCATCAGTATTACAGCACCTTTACTGAAGTTCTATACCTTGTGTTCAACTGTGTAACATTTGGATATTAGAACTATCATCTGAAGCAATATGTAACACTATTAACACACTACTCTTTTAGTGCTTCACATTGAATCTTAAAATGAGCCATATCTAGTTTACCTTTGAGTTCCCAAAAGGTGTTAACTAAATCTTTGTACTGCTGCTTTCCACTAAAGCAAGCTTGGTAACTGAAATGGAATCCAGCCTCTACAGCAGACACAGCCTCAGCATACAGCTGAAAAGCTCTATCTTGATATTCCAGTTAGCCCCCATATCACATGTACACTAGCAAAGTTCGTTAAGCAGACTGACAAGACCTAATGTAATTAGACAACTCCTGTATTTTACATGATGACTTATTTTAATGTACACAGTAATACTGTTACAGCAATCCTTACTACTTCCATATTCTTCTGGACAGATTTGGGGGCCGAGGGAAAAAAACCACAACAAACATATAACAAGCTGATTAAAAAATAAAAGCAAAATAAAACAAAGCAATATTTTGTAGAAACTATAAAGGTTAAAATAAGACAACTGCTACTAGAAGTCTTAAACGGTGCTTTGCTGCCATAAATTTTGATAAAAAATGTATTTCCACTATAAATGCGCACACCTTTGCTACACAGAGTTATAAACTTATTCACACACAGCTACTGAAACAGAATTTACTTTTGTGATAGCACTTTGGAAGTAGAGATACTACCAACACATGACTTTGAGCTAATCTATCACAAGCTTAATTTGGATTTATGGTTTCCTTTCAACTATCCTGTTAGGAAGCTTAACGTAACCCATTTCACACACACACACAAAAAAAAAAAAAGGAATTTGTGCTCAGCATTTTTTATAAAACAGTTCTATTAAGACACACCTCTGTATCTGTGAATGCTTTAAACGCTGGCACACCCCAGAGCGCATATGTGCAAGCAGATACTGCCCAGCATTTTGAGGCAGAGCCAAAATACACTGATCACTTTTCTCCATGAAAGCCTGTTTTATTTTGGTCACTTTACAACTAAGGGCTCTGAAAGGCACAAACGGTTTCTCGCCAGTTTTTGAGACTCAATATCATGATTTCCCATTCCCTAGCAGTTTAACCATCCTGGGAAGGACTGGCCAACAATAAGAAGGTGCCGAACTCAGGAGGAAGCCCGAGACGCCCCAGGCACCGGCCCTGCGGCCCGAGGAAGGGAGGGGGCACGGGAGTCACCCCAGGCCAGGAAGCAAATCCAGGCGCCATAGGACGCACCCACCCCCAGACCCCAGCGGGGCGGCCCCGGCGAGGCCTCCGCAGGCTCCCGAAGCAAAATGAGATGGAAAGTGGGCACCCCTCCTCCCTCGCCCCCCCCCCCCCGCACCCAGGCCACACGGAGAGCCAAGAGCGCCGGGCGGCCGCTGTCGGCCCTCCTTCCCCCATTCCTCCCAGCTCCCACCGACCTGGAGACGGCCATGGCCGCCCGGAGCCGGGCCTGGCTGACGGCGGGTGGCGGGACA
>VZRN01001324.1:3094666-3138338 GCA_013397935.1 Dasyornis broadbenti
TATATATAGGTTTCAATTTTCTTTACTCTCAATCTTCCCTACTTGATGGAAGTAAGTGGTGTATAAAGCCAATTCAAAACAATCTTTAAAATTTTAAAATTTTCTCCCTTACTGAACCATACATTCACTTAGACTGGAAAGGATCTCTAGAAATACTTTGGGCCATCTCAAACTAAGTCTCATTAGATGAGTTTGTACAGGAGCTATGTCCATTCTTAAAGGATGTAGGACAGTGGCTCTGGGCAACCCATTTCACTGTCTGACCATCCCTCACAGGAAAACTCATTAGCTTGTTGTACACAGCAGTTAAGAGTTAAATATAGCATCTGTACTTTGATTTTTTGCTTACTGACAACTGATTTTCATATTATGTAGTTCATTAGCTTGATCTGTGCTTGTCATGTCAATGGTTATGGCAGGGATTCACACAATAATCACACTCAAAACTCAGTGTCAATGGACCAAAAATTAGTCACATTGTTTGCTCAGTGTTTATATGCAACAGGTTAAACTCCATTTAAGCAAAAATATTAACACAGATTTTTACACTGTGTAGTTAATTTGTATTTTTTAGCTGGGAAACTGGCAGAGTAACACTACAAAGGTAAGTCACAAAACAGTGTATGATATCTGATACTTACCCGTAATTTCTTTTGAAGTCATCATTATCAGACCCGTAATCTCTGTGAAGTGAAGGAGATGAGGAGAAATGAGGTTCTGGTACATTGTCATGGGAAGAAAAGGACTGACTTCTGCAATTAACCAAAAGAACTGCATGTTAACAAGACTGCCAACAAGTATAAGATTTGAAAAAAAAAATACACATCAAATGAAATAAAAATATTTCTACTTTTAATAAAAATAACTTAAAATTTTAATAAAACCTGTAATAACTGTATTAATACCTCAAAATTATATGCTTCATAGTAATAACATCCTCTATTTTAGCCTGTATAATGGAAGAAATTAAATCAAACTTAACTAGTCCAATAAATCTGAAATACATTCTGAAATACTAAAAATATTTTCAAATATATCAGAACCCAATAGGTTTACTAGAAAGTGATATATGTATTTGTGAGAATATAATGCAAGTTCTGAAGCAAACAGATTTCTACCAAATTATTAACTCATGGAATAAACAAAGGCAAATCAAACTTCCTTGAAGCATTCCTGTTTATCTGTGTTTGGCTGAGGACATAAATAAAATGTCATATCCTGTTCTATCCAGAGGACTGCTTTTTAAGTATAAATTTCTATACAAAACAAAGTGGGACAAAGAGTTTTGTTTCAAGCTGACTAAAAGGTAAAGGAAACACAAACTTTAATGCACAACCTTCTAATTTAGGAAACATCAGCTTTCAAAGCTGCAACACTCCAGCTTACATCAAATCCTTCCATAAGTCAAAACAAGAAAAGTTAATGAACTGATCACTTATATACTAAAAGGATGGTTAACTGATTTAAAAATAATTTCTTTTTAAAAATACTTAATTTGAAATTTAAGTTAAAACTGCTGAGGTTTACACTTTAATTCTGCTCTTACAGCTTAAGGATGCTTTACCTGTCTGAACACCATTCATGTGGCAAGTCACTGTGACCTGCATGATCATGAAAAGGTCTTGGCCTTTGTCCATGCCCTTTATTACCGTAATCAAAATCTTTTAATTGAGTCTGTTCCTGTAAGCCATCGTAAGGCTGAGAGTCATGAAAAGGTCTGCACCTTTGTCCAGGACCTTTATTATCATAATCTTTCAGTTGCATCTCTGTTTTTAAGTCATTGCGAAGCTGGTGATCATTAAAAGGTCTCAACCTCTGCCCATGACCCCTCTTAACAAATTCAAAATCTCCCAACTGCATCTGTGTCTGCAAGTCATCACGTGACTCACAGTCATGGAAAGATCTTAGTCTTTGGCCAGGACCTCTACTGGCAGAATCCAATTCTTTTAACTGCATTTGAGTCTGAAATTCATCACAAGATTGGTGGTCATGGAACAGTTTTCGTCTCTGGCCATGGCCCCTACTACCAAAATCAAAATCCTTTGACTGCCCATCTTCCTGCAAATCATTAGGAGATGGATAGTCAGGAAAAGATCTCTGCCTTTGTTCACGGCCCCTGGTAAAGTTGAAAGACTGTCTGTCTGCTTGCAAATCATCATGAAACTGATGTCCGTGAAAAGGTCTCAAACTCTGTCCATGTCCCTTGTTACTGAAGTCTAGGTCCTTCAGCTGTGTGTCTTCTTGATAATCATCATAAAACTGGTGATCAGTAAAGGCTCTTTGTCTTTGTTCTGGTCCCCTATTGTAATCCCAATTTCTCATCTGCACTGATGCTCTTAATTCATCCTGAGTTTGATGGTCATGGAATGGTCTTCGTCTTTGTCCAGGCCCCTTATTAATGAAGTCAAAATCTCTCAACTGCATCTGTCCTTGCAAATCATTGTGAGAATGGTCATCATAAATTCTTAATCTTTTCCCAGACCTGTAAAGAAGTATTGAACACCATACTTAAAAGTGCTACAAGTCATTAATGAAAACAATTCCTTTTTAACCAAGAATTTATATGAAAGACATTGCAAATATGAAGGTATCAAAACTGCTAATAATCCAAACTGTATTTAAGATTATAAGACCTTCAGTGTTAAAGCAGACGCTGTGACAAACATTCAATTGTAATTCTATAGTGCTTATTAAACAGGCAAAACCAGTGATTCAAAATTAATTAAAAATAACTGCAGATGATTGTAGAATAATAAAGGACAGGCAAAGTAAAACTGAATTTTCTTAAGTGAACTAATTACTTACAGACTTCTAATAGCATACACTACCTTTCTTTCCCTTATGTTGTTGCTCTTTTGTCAAATTCTGTAAATACATTTTACATGAGTAGGCTATATTAATAAAATCTCCTTTGGGTATCGATAGTATTTTCAATAAGAAACTTTTTTTTTTCCCCTTGTGGGTCTTTTTATTTTGTTTTTAATTCCATGTTTCAGCCTATTACCCATGAAAATCTTCATTTGGGAACCGCTCTACAGATCCTTCCATTGCATGTGGTGGTGGGATAATATCTTCATCTGCATCCCATACATCCATTCCAAGGTTACTAAGAGGGAAAAAAACCATCTCACATAAACTTCCTTTTTTAAAACATACTATTGACAGAGAAAAATCCCACCCCCATAACATTCTTCAGTTCAGAATGACAGAAATTTTGTGTTAAGTAAAACTGACAGACAACTTAGAAAATATTAATCTTGTGAATTTATTTTAAAAATATGACATGAGTCCAACTTAATCCTGCACAGACTATGAAACAATGATAGTACAACAAAGGGCCTTCAATTAATCTAAAAAGACACAAAACAGTCAGATATTAAAGTCAATTTACTGCTACAAAGCATCATTGGCACAAATACCTTAGGAAGATGTAAAGGTTGGCTGTTCTTAGGAGAAGGTGATGATAAGCATAATATTCTTAAACATCAGGAATACAACTACTATGAACAGAGGAGACAAGAACAATCTTCCCCTTTCCCATATTTTATTATTCTTAAAACTGTTCTACTATTTTTTTTTAGTATCTTGTTCTACAGTGCCAACAACAGCAGGCAGATCATACAGCTCATAAAGACATTTTTGCAATGGCTCCTTTCAGCTTCTGAGAGAATACAGACTCAGTACACTTGTCACAGTATGATAAAAGCACAACAATGTTCAGTAGTAGTTGTCAGGTTAAAAACAATCTTTTGAACCATATACATTCAAAAGATGAACAAAGTACACTGCACTTCATGTTATTCATCGGAGAATACACAAACAACTACACATATATTTTACAATCTATGTGTAGTTTCATATTAAAGGTTTAAGAAGGAATTAATTTTGGATTAGGACTGGAAGTGAACTTTTGAAAATACCAGGACACATACTGGAAAATCTTAAGCATACAACTAAAAGCTTTTGTTTACCTTCGCATGGGTTGTGTCCTGAGATCTGTGAGATACACAAGACCATCCATGCGATGACCTCTGGCATCGCTAAAAGCTAAAAAAAAAAAAAATAAAAATAAAAAATAAAATAAAAAATGCAGTCTAATGAAATGTGCTCAAACTCAGCCATGAAAATGCAAAAGGTAAGTCTCTGTTACCGATGAAATGCTGAATTTGAAACAATTCTAACTTGGTATTAAATATTTCAGCAAGCTGGCATCATTGCAGCATTTTTAAAAAAACCCCTGAAACTAGTAGTGGCAGGAAACTACGACTGAAAACTGTTTCAAGTGAAAAAAAAATTCAAGCAGCTAAAATATACTCCTTCTATGCTGTCAATTGGTTATTGCTCAAGTGCTGCCTGGAACAGAATCAACAGTCAGATAAAATCTTCTATACAAGCCAGCACATTAAATTACTAGAAAAATACTAAAATAGAATTGTAGTATTTGTGAGTTTTTAGTAATTGTGACGTATGAATTGACATGTGCCTTAGTTCAAACTATATACATACCCTGAATTGCTGCCTCTGGATCCCAGCCTTCAACGTCTATAAGATACCTGAAGAAAAATAGGACCCATGTTATTGTCCCAAAAGGAACAATGAGTAATACAAGGATGCTATTTTTCGTGAACAATGATTTGTTTTCGTACAATCTTACCTACATATAAGGTAGCCAGTTCTATTAATTCCATTAGTACAGTGAACGCCAATGAGTTTCTCTATCAAAAAAGGAAATAGTATTAGTTCAGAAAGTATAATTAATACAAAACCAATCTCTGCTTTTCTAGGAAAGTAATGACAAAATAATGCTTGCTATTTACAAATTCTACTGTCATGCCTGTAAAACAACAGACACATCCAGACAAGACACACACCCTTTCCATGATGGATCTCAAACAACTGTTAGCTCACTAATTCCAAGCCTGTGAAGGCTGAGACTGACTCTGCACAATGCAGGAAAAAAGAAAAAGTGATGGCAGGTAACACACCTGGCCTCAGCCACTCCAGTAACAGCAGTAAACAAAAAAATATGGGTTTGAAAGCAAATCTAAACAAGCAAATCTAGAACTGAGGAACTTATATGTAATGCACCTAGAAGTGTGAAATGCCTAGAAATATAAATACATGGTAAAAATAGGACCAGTAATCTCTAAAGAAATCTTTTGTTTCTTAAAGAGATTATACTAACCAGCCAAAGGCTAAAAAGCAGAATAACTTCCTAGTGCTGGGGTGTTTCAAATGAGAGATTTTCAAAAGAAATAGGGAAACTCTAATATGATCATGCAAGGCACTGGTAAAATCCCATCCAGACTATTTATATTGAAATGTAATGAAAAAAAAAAAAATCTATGTCAATGTGTATAGAAAGGGCTACTATGACGGTCATAAAAGAAGGAAGCTTGTCTTATTTAGTCTGTAAAACCAAATCTGAGATACTGGATATAATAATGGAGACAGAGAACAATGATACTTAAAGGGCAAAGCTGGTGTGAGAATAAATGTACAGTAACTGATTGAGAGTTTTAGGCTAGATTTTAGAAGAAAAATTATCATCATCATCAGAACAAACCTTGGCAGAGAAAGTGCTGACAAACAGTCTTTGAAACAGGACGTTGCTAAACTTTTGAATGACACAAAATATAACTGAGACAAAATATAACTGTTTGCCACAGATTAGGACAATCAAATTGCCGCGTAAGTTCATTACATGTTGATGTCCTAACAACTCAAACACTAAAAAACCCCACGTTCTCGAAAAGTATTTGGAAAAAGGATTCTGAGATATTTTAGGGATAATCGAAAACAGAGGCCAAATTATGAGAAGTAAATTACCATAAAAATGAAAGTTCTCCCAACTCAGAAGTCACATAAGCTCTGCCAACATGCCCTTACAGGCTGTAACTGCAGGTCAACATCCAGTAAAAAAATCAAAACTTGATTCTCTCAGTATCAGATTCAGATACAAACTATTCTTTGTCACACAAAAAAGCACTAGCACAAAGCCAAAAGAAAACTAATAATCACCAGATAATTCCCTTAAGCCAAAAGAGAGCAAAGGAAGAAATAAGAAACAAACTTCCTGAGCAAGGACAACGGCTTTTTCTTATACTTTTTAATTTTTCCAGTAGTTCTAATTCAGGCTCTCATACCTGAAATTTAGGTCAGAACTTTTTCATGAAACAGAGCTGACCATCCACAGCAAGACTCCGGTTATACTTTGCAGTAAAAACTGTATGCACTTTGGCAGTTAATATCTCTATTTTCTCAAAGAAAATGCCAAAGGAACCACAGCAAATAGCATGAAAAGGCCTGAAAGAACGGTTTACCATTACTGGATAAACAGGTAAAATCTGCCTACAAAGAATCACTACCAAAAGATGTGAGAAGCTAAAAGCTACAAACACACTGGCAAAATAGACACAAATTTATTTTAACAAAAAGCACCTTATCCAATCTCAGCAAGAACTCTCCCGTTGCACAGACACTGAAAAAGCAGCACAGACACACTGTGGAAACACTGACACTGTATCTGCAATCAGATTTTCAAGAATTGTTCCGATATGAGGGCAATAAAGGACTCATAAGTCAAAAAACACTACATCAGACTAAATGGACTGAAGTTGCTCACACGTATCAGTGCCCAGTGCCATCAGAGACCCAGTGTTATTTAAAACACCCATAAAGGGCTGGCAGCTACAATACTCAGCTGATGGTAAAAAATTTGGGTCAGACAGATGAAAGCCTTGTTGCAGTTACTTTGACACGTAACACAAATGTAACACTATTAGGAAGGGCATTTAAATTACCAGTCATTATTGGAAAAAACACGTTTTGATTGAAGAAAAGATATGGAGTGGTTTGCATAATGGATCTTATTATGATAATAAAGTGGAAAGTGCTGTAGAAAGGCTGAGATCCCTGGTGTCATAAATTTTATTGAATATTGAAATTAGTGAATGACACAGTTAGTAGTAAAATAAAATTTTGGTGAGGTTGTTTTTTTTTTCTTTACAGCATAAGGATGCTGATATTTACCATTTCCTGCATTTTCCCAAAGGAATTTTCTGACCCACTTTTTGAACTGTAGGATAGTAGCATTATCAGGGACTTCAAGTCCAACAGTATAAAGTTTCTTATACTGCACACTTTTAGGTAAATCCTAACAACAAAAAGAAAAAAAATTGGTAAAAATTACTGAAGTTTTGCAATAATGAGAAACCTTAAGCAATATCTAACATGACGACAGCATAAAACAGTAGTTCAACTCCTGAACAGAAACTGCAAACAATCTTGACAGAATTGTATAGATACGCTCTCAGAAACTACCAGTAACATTTCTACATTAAAGACTATCTCAGACAAAGAACAGTTCCTACATAAGATTTATTTATCCCTGATAATAAGGCTGCACATTAACTAAGAGAGCAGATGCCTGTAATTCCATTCTAAGTCATTTTACAATTATTAGCAGTATTTGTCCCTCCTACCCACAATCATGTACATATTCACCCAGTCACCACCTTAATGCCTAGATCCCATGTGCATTCAAAGATATGCATTTTGTTACAACACTGCCATTTATTCTCCTTTTCAACAGGAGGCTGATTAATCACAATTGTTTGGACCATACAGGTAAAAATGTTTAAATTGATAAAGTAGTTTAAAAATGTACACTTTCTTAGTGGATTCCACTGAGGATCAGTAAAAAAACCCCACCTAGGAATAAATGAGAATATCTTCAAGACACAGAGTGTAACTCTTCTGCACCTTTTGTGCAGTGCCTGGCATTGAAGCCTTTATCTGTTACTGAGTTACCATAATACAAATAAGCCACAAATGCATCTAGCTGGGAGAATGAGTTATTTCCTCTGTGATAAAATATTTATTTTCTATTGGAGACACAAAACTAGTCTAGATGGCTTACTTGTCTATTCCAATTCAAGGTAAGCAAATGTGTAAACATGTTAAAACAAAAGCTGCAGTAACTATTTTGCATTTTTATTAGGCTTTTGTTACCTTAACTTCATAGTATCGTGTGGTATATGTTAAATCAATAATTAATCCAAGCTCCACATTTAGGGCTTTCATTGCAGCAATTAAGTCTTTTGGTGTAAATTTCTGGGTTGGGGTAAGCCTCTGGTTAATTGCCTACAAAGAAAATGGAAAAGAAATATTTTCTTTATATGTTCTAATAACATGACATTTGTAATATTCAGCTGTTTTAATTAGTACTAGGAAACATCAATATTCAAAAGGGAGTATCTAATTACCAGAACCACATCCACGTATTATACAGGTAAGAGGAACCAAAAAGCAAAAATTTATGTATTCCTATTAAGATGAAGATGCAAGCAAATGTGACCATTTCTGCTTGTACAATGTTAACGAACATTATTAAAATAAGCTCTAATTTGATAGACACAAAAATTCTGCAAAATGCAGCATGTATATACTGATTTTTATGTAACTAAACACCCTGAAAAGCAAAACACTACAATCTACTTCTCCCAAGCAAATTTTGTCCTGCCCAGTATCTCAAAACTAAAAGTGTATTCACGTAAAACAGAAGTTGCGATACAAAAGTTCATTTCTAAAGGTTTAACTTTCTTCCCACAAATGTTTTGCAGGCATTTTTATCCCTGCTTTGTCTCTTGACAGAGTGTACTTGCATGTAGTTTAGCACTGGGAAATATTAAATAAGACTAAATATTGTGGCTAAGAAAGCTGTGTGTTGGTGGATAATGAATAATTCATTTCATTTGACAAACAGTGAGAAAAATGTTTACTCACCCTATTGTAGCTGTGTTTTTTGAAATGTGTTCTTCACTTTAGGTATGAAAATGCCTCATATATTCAAGATCGGATTTTCACTGAATAGTGCACTTGTCCATTGTGAGAGCCTTTTGACATAGGCTCAGCCAGAACCAATAAAGACAGTGGCAAAAGATGCAGCAGCCTCAACCACCTGTCAGCTCCTTCGTCAACAAGAAATTCAAGCAGACTGGACTCAGAACTATTGGAAAGGAAGGCAGCCACAGACCACACATTTCTTAGAACCACAGATGCTATAGGGTAACTAACCATTCCTTGTTTTGACTGCACAGATTACAATGTAAAATGCTAGCAAGCACTTGTCTCGAGTCTGGAAACAGAGACAGGAAACTTAAAGAGTAAACAGCAGGGCAGTCATATCAAAGCTGCTACGTGATTAGGAAGCTTGAGCTAAAAGGAGTAGGATAGAAAGCATATAATAAAGTATTTGGTTCTGTGTATTTCAGACACCACTGCACTGCTGAAAAAAGTGGCAGTTGTAGAAGTTTAAACAAAACAAACATGAGTCAGTTATCTCACTGCTGCTCAGCAGTGACTCTTAGAATCTGAAACGGAACAGAACAAATTTGAGGTGACAAAGGCAAATCTGCAGAAGGTCTATGAACATTAAAGGATTTTTACTATGTGACATGACACAAACTGAGGAGGAATGTAATTTACAAAAATAAGGTATCTCTAAACATGTTGCTTGATTGAGCAGACAGTTAAATGTGTTATGAAAGACTGTTTTGAAAGGCTCTTTGGAATTTTCTGAAAAACTCCTGCTGAGTATTCACTAGTTTAGGTGTTTAATAGGGTTTTGAGAATGTGAGAAATCTGAATCAATTCTAAAAATGCTGCTAATGGCATGGAAAAGAATTTGCCCAGTTCTTACTATACTGCAATGTTACTGTTAGCATTATAATGGTGGTCTGAAAGGAAGGACAGAAAATCCTTCCAAGTAAATGCATGATCTTAGAATCTTTACTAATAGCACATCTTCTAAGACAATAACCCTTGTGTCTTCAAATACAGAAAATATGTTTTCTCCTTTTGGGTGAAATGACCAATCAACAATTTCCTAATAGGTAGCAAAGTAGCAAACTGCTGCATATTTTAAAAGGACTGTTCCACCAATTTAATAAATAATACGACTTCTGACAGACTATAACCAATCAGGTCTTCAGCATTTTCAGACAGATTTACTAACCACCACCTCTGCAAAGACATCACAGTCTAGCCAGTTATGCATTTTTTGTGTCTTCTGCCACAAACTGTGTGGCCTTCAAGCACATGGTCTCTGGCAGACTTGTCATTTCTGTCTTGCATAGTTGAGACTGATCAAACTGAAGGGACAAAAATGTTACAGATTTTGCATACTTGGGTACCAGATTTCATGTCTGGCCAAGAGAGCTTCTCAGAACAGAGATCTATGACCCACTGAAATCAGTAGGAGTGGAAGAGTGACATGCTGATGTAGAGTGGTCCTTGTGACAACAGCAAAGAAGCCAATTATAAATCTACTAGATTTTATATTCACAGCTCAATCTATTGACTGGCAGTCTTGGAAAGGCACAAGACTGCTGTACAATCCATCCACATCTTGGAGAACATGGCCAATGTTAAGTATGAGATCCTTGGTGTCCAAGGAACCACACCATAATCCTAAAGCTGTAAATCAGCTGCAGGAAGCAAATCCTGAAGCATTTCACTTCAGTCATTGTTAATAAAACTGAACTGATTGGTGACTGAAAACATAATGGGTACTAATATACCCAAAGAACCAAAATTTTTGTGTCTGAATACTAGACAGCAACCTGTAGACAAAAACTTAGACAGAACAGTTCCCCTTAACTGCTACGATTACGTCAAACCACCGCATTTTAAAAGTGCTAAGAAACTTTTATTTCCTCCGTATCTAAAGCAAGGACTTGTAAAAGTTAATTCATGCGCACTTGTCCTATTTGCCCTTCTGTATAAATTAACACTAATTTGCCCTGTGCCTCCAAAAAGGCATAGGCACTAAAGTCTCAACAAGACAACCTCCACATATTTTAGAATCAAAGAATTTAAATATTTAACTCACTGTATTTAATAGCTTAGGATGGCACTTCATGGTAGTAAGACTCTGAAGGAAATACTAATAAAAAGTACTTTTAAATTAATTAATTAGTACTTTTAATTAATAGAAGAAATCTATGAGGACTTCTTTTTTTAGTGATACTACATTCCATTAGATCACTGATGCTTTTTGCTCATGAAATTGGCAATCTGGATCTATAATTTTAAAAGCTCTGCAGTGGCTAGTATCCTTCAATGAGTGCTTAATTTTCATAAAATTATACTTTGGCTTACATTGCCTAGATTGTTATTCATATCATAACCCCTCACATATGATATTCTTAAAACAGCCACGAAAAGATGTTAAATAAGTTTTTGAGTTTAGGCCACTTAATAGTGATCAAATTAATTATGCTGATTGATTTAGAAACACGATTATTTTAAAAAGATAAAAAAAAAGAGTAACATCAAATATAAAGAAAAATAAGAAAAAACACAGAATATTAGTTTTAAAAGCCAGATGGCTGAAAGGGCTAAATCGGAATAAATTATTTTTTAAAATACTTTCTTGAAATTTGCATGTATATTCATGCTATTGTTCATTACGTTTGCAGTTTATCTAATACAGGCAATCTGCAGTTACTTTTATACATACCCCTTTTAAAGGTACTTTGAATGCAATAAATCTCGTTCCTGGTATAGGCTGTCCAACTGGTGTCAAACTCCGCCATCTGTATGGAAAGAAATATTTAAATATTTTCAAGTTACATGATTCAACAGAAAACACCCGCAGCACAGAGCACATAAAAATTGCATACTGATATCATACAGTATTATTAGGTCCTCAAATCTGCAATTATTCCACGAACTGGTTTCAAGGTATGACCAGGACATTTGAAAAGAGTCTTTTTCCTTCCTTCTTCTTCAACTTCCAAGAAATTCCTCTCTTCAAAATGGCAGGATAACATTTACAAACAAGTAGCACCAACATAAAGCAAAGCAGATGTGTAAGTTTCAACAGGTAAAAATGTATTGTCGTAGTTGATGAACATTTTTCAACCTGACTGAACTTGACACCTTAGAAAAGTTGCCATAGGCACACATCAGTCATTTAATTGATAATGAAATGCAAAGATTACTTTCATTAACAATATAAATCATCAGTATTTTACAAAAATGTGTCCTCTGTAACATTGTAATATGCTTCTGTATCTTTGTAATATGCTTTGTAATATGCTTCTTTTTCAAAGAGACACTCTTAACTCAAATTTCTCTCAACATTTTAAAAAATACAGAGAATATTCCACCACACCAAAACCTAGCAGAAATCACCATTATGAAGATTTGTTACAACAGTCAAAACACTTGTAATTCCAAAACCACAAAGAACTAGTATGCACAAGTTCTACATTGTACTGAAAAAGCTCTTGATATATAATATTTCAGAGATTTCTACTTTTAAAAAAGTGTGAAAAGCATTATCTGAAGAAAAATACAAGTTAATCAGTAGATTAATTTTACTTTCAAAGAGGTAACTTACTACATTTACAACTAGTATTTATTCTTCTTCTGCAAGTGCAAATTATCTCTATGACCTAACAAGGTGCAGCTGGATGACTTAAAAATCTACACAGGCTTTCTGTATTTTTGGCTAGTACCACAACAATTAATATATAAAATATTTCCACTAGATTCTTTAACACTGGTGTCCATTCACTTGCAATTTTCTGAATTCATGTTTAAATTAATCTCTCCCTTTGAAGGGAGCATCCAACAGCTTCTAGATTCCTTTCTGATGTTCATAAAACTACACCATTTATGAAAGAAACTGAATACTTAATTTTAAAATATTCTAACCACTGAGTACTTTGCTTTGTTCACAATTCCTGTATTGGACTATAATAAAAACTAGAAGTTGGCTGGAAAAATTATGAATGAAATATCTATAATTATATTGTCATAGTATGTAAGTAACAACATTACCATTCATAGATGCTTGGAACTAACACAGGAAACACAACGCATGGTAACCAAAGCGTATTTGATATTAACCAATCATGTAAAGATCTACTACATCCATGTCTTTAGCACTAACTTATCTTTTTAATCTTCATCATGATGCAAAGGACAGATCAGGCTCACAGTGTAGACATGCAGGTGCTTAGTTTAATGGACAACAAATTAAGTAACAAAGGAGTAATACCAACTCATCATTAGGAAAGCTGCTGCAAACAGCTGCTCTGTAGAAGACATATACAAGGTGAGAAGGTGTAAGGGCAAGCTAGAGATGAGATCACTGAGAGGTGTTTGCAGCAAAACCTTTCACTTAAATTCTAAGTTTCACTTAAATTCTAAGTTTTTGTGGGAACCTTGTATCTCCTAATTGCAATGAGGGAACAGAAATAGTCCTCTGCAAGTAAGTTATATGTATTATATGTGTTATAACTTGATACGTCTTCCTAAGTGAATTTTCAAGGTTGTAAACTTTGGAGTCTGGTAGCTTTATGCTTGCTGTAAAATATGAAAACAAAAATCTGAGACTATGTTCCATTTATTCCTATTTAAGAGATGTAAATTGTACATGAATCAATTAAGATCAGAAATTCCGTGCTGTTTTAACCTGCTTTCTCTTGGAAAACTGAGTGGAAATAAGCCACTAAAAACTATGAGTGGAAACAAGCAACTATAAACCACTCCTATCATAGACAGGATTGTTTAGAAGTGAAAAGGAGATGATCAAAAAAGGGCTTTAAAATCTTATTTTCCTTAATTAGCAATGTAAAAAAGGCTTTGTAAAAATTCTGAACCTTTTTTCATATTAGTGGATTGTCAGAACAATACCCCAGGATTACCCAGCTTGTTTTCAGACCTTAATAATCTTGGGTTTTTATTCTCTTGTATTTAAAGCCATTTAAATCCTCCCAGAAAAAAATCTGCACCATCAGCAAGAAACTCAAAAGCTGCTGACAGCTCTATGGTAGAAAATGAGCAGAAGGCACTTTTCATCAAAAATAAAAAGGGTATATGTTCCATGTTATCTTTAACATTATATTTAAAAAGGAAATTTCAGCATATGGCTGCAGAACTAAAAATAAAATCAGCAGATTGAAATTAACCAAAGATTAGCTAAGGAAATAAATTCAGATTTCTTCTGTTGTCAACAAAGGAACGCAGTTGGGAATTAACGGTGGCCTGACTAGAGAAAGTCAAACTCTTACAGAATGAGTATAGATAAAGGCAAAAATGATCAAAGACGAGCTGCAGGTGCTCACTTAACTTTGCAGGAGCTAAGACTTAACTAAGCACTTTAACAAGCATGAATGAGATTTGTGACACGATTTGTATCCTGAACATAAGGGGACTGAAGAAAGGCAGGAGTCAGAGGTGTTATCATAAGACTTGGCACCATCATCATCCCTGTACCAGTGACTATGTGCTAACAGAGGCATGAATAAAAAAACAAGCTGGACATGAAGTAGCTGACTATGGATTACATACAGCTGCATATTTTATACGCTTTAGTTAAAACTTTTAATATAGCCAGATGTGGAACACACAGTTTTTTCGCAATTTAGTTTAACATTACCATTAAGGTCATATGGAAGCTTTAATTTCCAGTAAAATTTTCTGGCTTAGAACTGATTCATAGTAAGATTTACCTTAACAACTACTGAAATACTGTCACCTCTAGCAAGATAATTTAGAAAATACTACTTGGAACCTCTTCTTTTCTGGCTACTGATACTGCATGATAAACATGCAGCCTTATTTTACAAGTGACTTTCATACCTCTACAGACGCCAGAGTCAAAACTGATGATAAGAAACACTTTTACAAATAAAGTATCACCCTTCTCTCCCACTCATGATTGAACACGCACAATCCATTATGTCACAGTATTTAATATTCTTATCTAAATGAAAATGCTGAAGCTTTAAGTCTGGACAGGAAAAATTCTGTTAAAGAAGTATGTTTATAGTGCATAGGCAAAAATAATTCAGCTTTGTCCTTCTAACAAAAAGATCCCACTCAGTGTTTTTTTATACTATTCAAAGGAAACATGCCAGAAGGTGACATTTCTGTAGATGCTTTTCAGAACTGAATCAGAGTTTATGTAATTATACCCACAGCAGGATTTCGGATGCCAAAGCACAAATGTGTATAAATCTATAAAAGCATCACAGTACATGACTTGCTATGAAGCTTGGACTGTCTGGTTCTCTACTAAAACATCACAGTGTACAACTACTGAAGGATAAAACCATTTCAGACACCAAAGAACGACAGCTCATGGGAAAATTGCAGTGCAAGGGGTCACCTGAACCGCGCTTTTACACTGAGGTCTCATTTTGCTACAAAATTACTTCACCAGTGCTACTTTGTAAGTTTGAGACTGCAATGGACACTGTATACCACAGATCTGTTCCAAGACATTACTGGGAAAAGAGAGAAATACTTTAACACAGAATGGCTTTGGTTGGAATAAGCCTTAAACATCATCTAGGTCCAACTCTCCTGCCATAGGCAGGGACACCTTCCACTAGACCAGGCTGCTCAAAGACCTATCCCACTGGCCTTGAAAATGCTCACAGGGAAGGGCATCCAGAACCCATTCCTGTGCACCACCATCCCTGTAGTGAAAAATTTCTTCCTTGCATCTAACATAAACCTCTTCTACTTTAAAGCTATTACCCCTTGTCCTAAAAAGAGGTTCACCATCTCTTGTTTAGTTGCATTGTTCCTACCTACTAACTTAATTGAAACCTCCAATTTATGGCATTGCTTAAATTAGCATAATGAAATTTGGATAAAAAGTGTTAAGAATTGAGGCACTAACAGGAAGACAATGTTAAAAGATGGATCTACGTAGTGTCACTTCCTTTATCTCTTGCAGTACCATTAAACCAAAACAGTTACTGTTAGAGTATTGCTATTACAACATGGTGATGTGATTGAGGTTGTACTTACTCAGTGTGCACAGTCTGGACTTGTCCTTATGTTCCAGTGTACCACAATCTCACTTCTGCCAACAACTATTTCTGGGGCTAGTACATCGCATGTGCAGGATCACCTAGATTCAAATTAGTTTTCCTTATGTCCCTTCCAGGGTTCACTTCTATGTTTTCCTGGCTAATTGAATTGACAGTGAAGAACATGCTGTGCCAGCACAAGTGTTATCCGCATCCTGCTGCATGAGACGGAGCGGCTGACAAACTTCTTTACTGCCAAACCCCCGTTACTGTGAATGTCTAGCTTGATTTCTTAGCAGTATAAAAAGTGAGTATCTGAAAAAGTTGCAGTATCAGCCACTTTGTCAGAAGGTAATACTAACTTTATAACCAAATACTTGACTCTAGCTGTTTCTCTCCTTGACAGGTATTAGCTTTCGATCGTAGAAGTTGCAAGTACAGTCCACTGATTCTTCCACACTTAAGAAATCCATGTAGCCTGAAAGCTTCTCTAGTTCAAATGCAAGAGAGGGATAAGAATGGAGAAATGAGCATCTGATTCTCCAAGTTTTAGTAATAACTTGCAAGTATGAAGAAAACAAGGACAGTTAATTTTTTGGATTTCTGAATCACTGCTTATAAAACTAACCCACTTTAGCTCACTTTTATCCAACATTTAACTGAAATTTCATCAAAATTTTCAGAGAAACACATACTTAAACAGCTTTTCTTCAATTTCATTCTAATTTTAATCTCTGAGTTTGTCAGCTATGAAAAAGACTTCAGCCTTTTTAAATTCTGACCATCTTGTGTTTCTATTTATTGCTTTTAGACCAACACATATTACAGGAATGCATGGTTTTTGTATCTTCTTGCTCCTCCTAAGAACGTTTTTAATAAGCCTACTTAACACTCCCCCTGAAACCAGGGTAATTCTTTCCTCAAATAATGTATAAATTTCAAGTTATAGCCCCATTACAGTGCACTTTTATATCTTAGCATACCCTCCTAACCAGAAAGTTTGTACTGATGTCAGCAGTAACACATGGGTTAAAACTCTACACTTTGACTTCTTTTTGGTGCTTTCTTAGAGCTATAGAAGTGTATCTGTTTTAAATGATGTCATTCTGTGGTCCACACGGGCATGCCCAATCAAGTCATAAGAGAACTTGTATAGTGCATTTGGGTTAATTTGGAGTTATTTTTGCTGATACAACATTTCTGTAGTCCTCTTGATAGAAACAAAACCACGGGATCTGAATTCATTAAAATATTCCTTGGTCTTATGCATGCAACCACCTGCTCCCATCTTATCAACTCTTCCTCCATCCCTAGTAGCAGACACGAGTAGTCAGAAGTATGGACTACTCTCCCATTTCCCCAGCAAACACACACTTGGGGTAAGAAGATTAGGAAGAAGGGACTGTGTGTGGCCGATGAAGGAGAAGTGTTCACAGACAGGTTGGAGCATTATACTCACCTAGGGGATGAATGGCTGTGCTGTTCCTGTCTTGGAGAAGATACCTACCTTACCTGTCTGTAGGTGGTGAAGATGCTTGAGGCAAGAAAGTGCCTGGGGCAGTCAGTGCCCCATCTCTGAGGGATGCCCGCTCCTGCCTCTTGCTTAGTGTAAGTGATACTTACCCGTCAGGGATAGTATTCTTCTTTACCATGCTGAAAGCAGGAGTAGGCAGAGCAGGAGGCAGCGGTGAAAGTGGGCACTGCAGCAAAGGAGAGAGAACCGCGCGGTTAACACGGTGCTTATCTCTTTCTCCATCAGTGGGCCTTTTCACAGGGCTGAGTCTCACGTAAAACAAACCAAGCAGCCAGTCGGGGCTTGAAGCCGTCCTGAACAAGTTCTGCACCTTGCAAGCTAGCCTATTTCTCTACTGTTAGAGCACGACAAGAGGGAAAGACAACTCACCTCTCCTCTCCAGGAGATCACAAGAACGAGAGAGGAGAGGCGGCAGGTTTCTCTTTAACTATAGCAGCAGCACTGCAGGTATGAAAATCTTCCTGGCAGTCCCTTCCATCCCACTCCTGCGGCTTGGAGCCGTCTATTCTGCCCTTGCGCTCCCAGTTAGAACCCGTCTCAACGAGAAGAACCACCGAATAGCTGCAAGAGGCGAGGCCGACACCTCAGCAATGGAAAGACCATCACCTATCCCCCCCTAACGTAGATGAGTCCGATTTCACTGGACCCGGGCACCCGCCGACCTCGGGGGGACCCGGGCGGGAGGGCGAGGGGAGCGGCCCCCATGCCCCCGCTCCACAGATGACGCTGATGAGGCTGCCCCTCACAGCCGCATGCCCCCGGGGCAGGACCGGCTCTGGGGCCGGCCCATGACTCGACAGCGGCTGAGCTCGGGGCAGGGACAAGCACAGACCGGGGCGGGGGGAGATCGCGGCCCGGCTGCGGGGGGCGTGCAGGCGGCTGTCGAGGAAGGCGGGCGGGCTGTGACGGGAAGAGCGCGGGCTGCAGACGGTGACAGGGAAGAGCCCGTGCGGCGGCGGGGCGGGGCAGGGAGGAGCGGGGCTGCGGGCGGCCCGTACCCGGACAGGATTTCCCTGGCGGAGGAAGGAAAGGCTGGTGCGACACAGAACCTTCCCGAAACGGCCACGACTGCGCCTGCGCAGCGGCGGCGGGCAGGNGGAGCGCGGCTGCGCCTGCGCGGCCGCCGGGGGTGGGGCTCGCGCCTCCATGCGGGGGGAGGTGCCGGCCAATGAGGCTAGGGGCGGTGTGGGCTCCGCCCCTGCGCGGGGCACGTGAGGGGTGCATGCGCAGGGTCGGGGCCGGACGGGCAAGGGATGTAGATTTAAAAACCAGCTAAATATCTTTCTTGCTTAAACCAATTTATTTTTTTTTAAGAGTTCTTGAAGTTTATTATTCTCATGTACTCCTGCATGCTGCTCTGAGCTGGTGTCAGTGGGTGGTAGCCAGGATGGTTGTCAGTACTAGAAGCATGTTCTGTAAAGGTAAACCATTATTTACAGTATAACAGCTGTTGTAATGTTGGTCGTCATAATTTGTTTGTTAATACGTTTTTATATCTACTTGATACGGTATCATTTAACACAGCTCATGAAGCAAATACATTAAATATTCTAACTATATAATTTTTACTATGTTTTTCTTCGCTCTGTTGTATTTCCTCAAAGACTTTTTCAGTCTTGTTTTTGAGTAAGTGCTTTGATGCAGCAGTTTTGAGGTGCCTCATCTACGGAACTTAAAAATTGCCTTTCCGTATCCTGTTTGTGATGCATTCCATATTGGATTAGTCCTCTTCGTGCTCAGTACAAACTGATAGTTCACACCTCTTAATTTTTGCCTATTTCTCTTAGTATTACTTCATTTTGTCTAATTCCTGTATAATTACTAAACATCAGCACTTACATTTTAAATGGAATCATTCCTTGAAGTTCATTTTAATCTGAGTCTTTGGGATGTCAGTGGAAATTGAAAAGGGCAGAAGAAAAAATGTTAATAGCAATGCTGGTATAGGTCTGTAATAGCTCGTTTTTGAATGTGTGGATTTGCATTACTGTAGCTGAGAGTAGAATCCTTTTTGGAAAAGGAAAACTTGTATCAAGCGATTTGACTTGGATTTTTGACAAATAAATATTTGTGCATTTTTGAGGGATGCTTGTAGACAGTTTGATTATATTGATAGATTGAAGGAAGATGAAGTAATCATGGCTGAGCTGTGCTGTAAACCAAAGATCTTGGAAAAGTAACCTTGACTTTCAGAGAAAAATCAAAACAGCCCTCTGAACAACATCTGTGTTCTCTTTTCAATGGTACGGTGTGACACTACCCAATACTTCTGATCCATGAAGTATTAAATACTGGTTCGAATGTGGTAGGTTCTTTACAGCATTTCACTGGTTATTAGTCTCTTTCTGTACAGTAAACCAGGAAGCCTTCACTTTACTCTGATTTTTTTAGGAATACAGTCATGAACCAGAAGTAATGTAGATCTAAAAGAAAGGCACATTTCCATTGTATAAAGCGCGAGTCTGACCTGGGAACTCCCGAACGCAGTCCTGCCCGATACCGCCCGAGGGCGCCGATGCCGCGACCTCCGCGCTGGGAACAGGCGGGCCCTGCCCCATCCTAGTTCCCGGGATGGCCTCGGGATCCCACCCTTGGGGAAATGAACAACACATTGTACATCCCACGTCAGAAACGCCCGGCCCTTCAGTTCATTAAAACTTGTGCACGCTAATAAAAACATGACAGCAGTTGGTCGAGCAGATAACGTGAAAGAAAAAATTATATGGGCTTTATGCTTCACTGAAAGCTTGTCCTGATTCGTTTTTCATAGTTTGCTGGAGACATTGAGGATATTGGTAGACGACAAATAGAATGACTTGTAAATCAGAACCTGCAGGAAGGTAGTACGATAAAAGTAAGTACTTACTTACATAGTTCCTGCTATTGTGCAGCAAAACTTAACAAGTCAGCTAGGACTTGTTACGTGCTTATATTGAATAGTCCTATTGAACTTGGTGGCATTTCCCATGGTTTAAGGTAGAGGTTCCTGAATTTAGTTTTCTTGTTCTGTCAGCAGCAGTAGTACTAACTCCACATGGTGTGTGAGGTCTTACTGCGGAGTAAGGATGCTCCCAAATCTCTGTTAATACTTTCACTCCCCTAAATGAGGAACCTGTGCTGCTGTCTCTGCCATCCCCATCAACTCAGCCTCAATTTTGCACCAGTGTCAGTACAACAGTATGCAAAATACAGACTACCTAATGTTGCAAGAGTACTTAAAGGAAGTATCATTTACTTGTTCTGCAAGTAAAGATGCATCTGCAAGATGCATTTTATTGTCTTTATTGGTGATTGAATAGTTCCTAGATGGATCTGTAGCCTGACCCCTTACTTTTTTTTTTTCTCCCAGCTTCTCTGCTGTTTGTAGTGTCATAAGACAAATGGCACTGCTATTAACTGAAAAATCTGCTCTAGCATACATGATGTGTGTTTAGAGTGACAGTTCTGTACCTTGCTCTGTATTTCATGGTACCATTCTGACTGTAGCATCTAGTAGAACAAGTTTTCCTTCCTTAGGACATGTAAGTATTTATTTTACTGAGATCAGTAAGAAGACTTGTATATGTACTTAGGTGTATTATTAAACAGATTATTCGGTGCCCCATCCAACCTGGCCTTGAACACTTACAGGAAGAGGGAGTCCAATGCTCATTATTTTCAATAATCTGAAGTTTGAGTATTTTTCTTCCCACTTACCTTAAAATTATGTAAAATAATTGCTGAGAAAAATCTGCTGCTGGATGGAGACATTCATACATAATGGTGCAGATCTCTGCATGACTCAGTTACGAAAATTTGCATTTACAGCCATTAAGAAGTCATTAAAAAATGGGGGATACATCTACAAAATATAACTGTTCTTGATAGTCACTTGGAAAGTAATTTAGGTGTCAAATGACTAATGCCTGAATAAAAGTGGCTAATGCTCTTATAGGTATATTTTTCTGCTCTTCTGTACTGAAATGGCTTAGTGCCACTTCACTTACTGATGAAGTGTTACTGGACTACTACAGGTAAGGTTGTGAGGTGCCCAGATGGTTTTAAAATTGTCACCAGCAAGGTGGGACAGTTTACTTATTTTTTACAGTTTGTAAAATGATTTGAAGTGAAAGTAGTATGCTTTGTAGGTAGAAGTGCCCAAGTCCCCGACTGTACCTTTTCTGTAGCAAGTTCTGTTGCAGCTACAGTACATGACAGCTTAAAAAACGCAGATGAAGTCTGGGCTGAGTTCTGAACACCATGTCCTTTTCCTGAAAGGAGACACCAAGGAATATGATTTTTCCACACAAAAAAGAGTCCTCTTTGAACTCTGATCTTAACAGGCTGTCAATACTGACCTCTAACTGTTTTGTTAAGTGTTTGTGAATCATGTTTTCTGAAGTTTTTAGGGAGTTCATTTTTCTCCTCCATTAACTCTAAATTCAAGAAAGCATCATCCTCCTTCAGGGAAATACAAACTTATAAGCAATTCAGATGTTAAAATGCAGGTGAGTTGCTGTGGCTGTGAGGTAGCAAAGTATAAATTTTGTTTGAAAGCCACACAGTTTCTATGGTCCATTGAAATAAAGTGGAAGTTTCACTTAATTTGGAGGGGCGGAGAGGGTAACTTTTCAGATATTTTTAAAAAAGTATATACACACACAATCTTAATTGAATGGCTTTTTCTATTCTGTCAACAAATTTTGATTTAGATGTACCTTTCTTTCGAGATGAAAGAGAGAAACTGCATGCTTTGATGTTAGGCAAATTCATGCATGCTTTATCACAGGCACCTGATGAAGAAGGTGCTTTCCTGTAGTACCTGTTTCGCACCTGATAAATTCTGCTTGTTCCAGGTAGTAATGAATTGTACATTTTTAAGTTTTATCAGGGTTCTCATCTGTTAGAATTTCATGTTCAGATCTGTGGGAACTGTTTGTAAGATGGTTTAGTGTTTATTAGTGCTTTCTAGTTAATTTTTTAATAGATTTTTAAAATAATGTTAAACCAGATAACCTGATTAATCTGTCAGAATTTGAAATGTGTTCTAAAAATTTATACATTATAAGAAATTTCTGTTGCAATAAACATTGTTCCATTAAATGTTCTGCAAGTAATGCTAGATATTTTTATTTTAATGTGCCAAAAAATATGAATGCAGAAATAGCTACTGGAATTTGATGGCTCAGTCACATATAAACATATCAAATGGGCTAAAGCAGTCAAGTTTGATCCCAAATATTCTAAGTATTCATGTGTGGTGGTATTCATATATATAATGGAATTGATTATGATAATGTTTAGCAGACTTGGATAGTACATTTTTACATGTTTTTTTAGAAGGAAATATGTATTGTCCGCACTGTATTAAGAGACAGGATAACTGTAACTGTAGATACTCTTAATATTTTTCATGCAAGTTCTTTGGCTTCAAGATTACAAATAACAGGGACCGAGTTAAGGCTCATTACGTTTTTAAAATGTTTAACAGGTAAAAGCAAAGCATGGGAACAAACTTAAGTAGTTATCACAGTTATTTAAAACCCAGAGCAGAACTGTTGCCTTAGATTAGGTCTCATACCAGAATAGCCAAGCTGAGGAAGCTGTATCTTTTGCTGCAGTTGCATAGAGGTCACTTCTGTGCCTGGGATAAAGGTCCTGTCCTCTCCAGGACACACAGATGTCCTGTGAATGCTCAGTAACTCTGAGATGTTCTGAATGCAGTGGGTTTATTGTATGAGTTCAGGTTAACCCTGGAGAGCACAGGCTGCAGTTCAGGTTAACCCTGGAGAGCACAGGCTGCAGTTCTGATGTGTGAGGACTGTGCTGGATTTATGTGTCCTGTACAGCTCACCTGCTTGTGCTCCATGTGTCTGATGCATCTTATAACTAAGTGGTTATTATCAGTAACATCTGATAATCCAGTGAAAAGAGAAAAACTAAGGCAAATTATTTTTTAAGAAGCATCTTTAATTTGCAATACTGCTTCTTAAAAAAGGATATTTTTAAAAGTTTTTGTCATGCAGAAGAATATTTATGTACAATATAAAGTAAAAGTATATGTATTCTTTTACTTTCCAAAAATTCACTCCAGTAAAAAAAAGTATGAATTTGTTTACAACTAAAAGACCTTACAGTTAAATCTGATAAATAGTTTTGGCTCAGATGAGCTATGAACTAGCATATGTTATGCTGCTGGTGCTAGTCAGAAAGATATATCAGAAGTCTTGAGAAAGTTTATGTAAAGTCTGTAAAGGCTAATTCAGAAAAAAGTTCTTTTGAAATTGAGACAATTTGTAAAACCCTCCAGCCTTGCTCTTACATTCTTTCACAGTGTGCAGGATCCAAGGAACAAACCATTCCAAAATACTTCTGCACAGCTGCAGGAAGAATTTAACTTTGTTACTGAAGAAGATATTAAAAAGTGTAAATGCATCCAGCTGTTGTAGTAGTAAACCTTCTGTTTATAGAGAGATACTATATATAGAGTATTTCAGGAAATCGGTATTTCAGATACAGTCTTTGTTTAAACTGTTATGTGATAAGTTGTGTTACATTTAGTCTCTCTTTTTTTATATTTTCTGAATCCAACTTTCCTGTTCTTTTATATGTTTATGTAGCAGAGAATTTTGTTAATTATCAACTTAAATGCCAAGTCAGATCTATCTATATTTTCAATATATTTGGATTAACTGTAGTTAGAAGCATATTAGAAATAAAAGTTAACAGTACAAATTATGTGATTGAAATCCAGTAAGAATTTTGTTATAGCTTGCAAAATTTTACTCATCGGTATTAGATACATAGCTAGATACTACGATCCTTTGAACAAAATTAATTGTTTTTCTCCCAACTTAAATGTTCTTAAAGTGAAGCTCTGGGTAAAAGATTTAAAATGTAGTTGAAAACCAACATTTTGTTTAGATAATGCATCTAGCATGCTGATTTTTGTAGTCTGCAATACTTCACGTTCTTGATGAATGGGATTGTACGTTCTATGAAACACTGTGAACCCTCACTGAGCTGCCACAACTTATCATGAGATGGAGCTCTGAGGCAGAGCAAGAGTCAGCAAAAGCAATGGCACTAAAACAGTATGGACATTATTCCTTTTAAGTGTTTATGGTTTGGGGAAAATTCTGGGTTCTCTAAACTCTGAACTTTTCAGCTACAATTAGAAATTTCCAATTGTGAAATATTTTTGCCATTGAAATTCTGGGCTGACTTTTTCAAGAAGCCAACTGATACAAACTTCTGTCTTTTCCTTTATTAAAAAGTCTTACAACTCTTCTTTCAGTTAGTAGTTTCAAAAATTGGATATCATGATGAAATATCTATCACACCCCTAGAAGAGTTACCCTAATAGTTAGATATCACAATGCTTTATTTCTGTCTTGTACATCCAGTTCAATTTAAATTTATCAAGAGTCAGCTTCCTGGACTCTCTTTTTGGTATATCCATATCTGCTAGTTCAGGATCCCATACTAGATATGTTCTTCTTGTGTAGATGCTGATAGGCTGTTGGTGGCACTCTGTATTTATGAAGTTAAATAGACTTTCTTCACTCTGTCTCTAGAATGCAAGTTTTCTTGTAAATTTTTCTTGCAGCTCTTTCTGAAGCTTTCCCATTCATTGAACTAATAAATTAGGGATTTTTTTTTTTTTCTTGGTAGTTAATGTTTTCATAGTGCTCCATCTTTATGGCAAGATTAGCAAAGAAATTAATAGTTTTTAAACTCTTTCATGCAAAGGATGGGTATATTCTGGGAGTTACTAGTTTTTGAGGTCCATTTCTATGGAGATTTTTTTTTATGGTTTCTTGCCAGTGCTTATGCTTTTCTTAATTGTTGCAGATGAGGCCAGAAAAAATGGTGTGGATTCCCAAATCATACAGAGAATTTACATGGAAGTAAACCCTGTGATGATTGATATAAACAACTAGACACGTATATTGATAGTATGAGGTATCTCAATTCTCAAACCCTTTGTAGCATGGTGGCCTTTAAAAATTCTTTCCTGACTAATTATCCAGTTGTTATCTTTATAGACATTATAAAATTATTTTATACCTTTCTTGTAAACATATGTGTCCACATGAGTGCTGCCCTGTCAGTGGCAGCTGTGCACAGAACTATTCATCACATGCTTACTTGAAGAGCTGTAAATTAAAAAATTCTACAAATTCCAAAGAAATTTATAATTGCTTTTGCAGATGTCAGAAGAAGCTGAATCACCTATTCATCTATATAATATATTATGAGTAAACTGCCAGGTAAAAAGGGAGTTGGAAGGTGGAAGTTGGTAAGTGGCAGAAAAACACTACTGTTACAACTTTATCTGTATAACCAGAACCTGGATCTCTGCCTTTATAATATTTTCAAGTTTTGATCTTTCTCTCTGCTGAGCTCCAGACCCTTTTTAAAGGCTTCTCTTTCCATGTTTTCAGTCTTGGCAACCTTTTCCTATATTGCAGTATTACTGCTCTCCAGATAGTTCAAATCTGTCATCAGAGGGAACTTTCCAGATGCTTTGATGTGTAGCAGACAGCTTCTCTTTCCATGAGAAGGGAAGTTTGAGAGATGGTGAAATGAGAAAGTGTTCACAACACTGAGAATCCTTCAGCTGAAGTTGGTCTAGAATACCACAGCTATAATTTGGAATAGTTATTTTGCTCTTCTGTGGGTTTTTTTTTTTTTACTAGAGGTCATTTTTGTACCAGTTTGAAAAGGTGAACTCTGAGTTTAGGACACTTGAGTCTTTGATCTACATAGCATCGTTTTGGATCCAGCAGTGCTTACTTCAAAGTATAATGATATATGAAAATTATGTGTCTCACTTCTGTGGGCTTTAGAAATTATGTGACTGCCATCAACTCTATGCTCCATCTTAAGCTACATAAACTGGCTAGTTCCAAGCTAGCATATGAGGAACCAGTTCTGGTATCTATACCAGCAGCACTACTGTTTCTTGTTCAATCTGCCAACAAATAGTTTTAGCTTTGTGTTCACACTTGTATCATTTTTGCTTTTCATAGGATGTGTTTTAAGTTTCACAGTGGCCAGCCATAGGAGAAATAACTGACTTGGATCAATTATCATACTGTTCTCAGCTCCTCTGGAGCAATTGAAATTCATACATGTAATGAAGATGATGGGCCAATAATGCAGCTCACCCTCTGTCTTTATAAGAAGATAACTACGTCTTTAACAAAAAAGAACAACCGAAAACGGAAGTCTCCAAATGAGCCACTTCACACGACAAGGCAGATGCGAATGAAGCGTGTGCCATGCTGGGTGCTCCCCCTCACAGTCCAAACAGGGCGGAGAACCCCGTGCAACTGTACAGGTTCACTTTTATACCCCAGTCCATTCCCTCCTTGCCCTGTTTTGGATCCTTCATGTCATTGGTCCATTTATTCAACTGTGATTGGCCCATTTCTCTGGCTCTTTCCTGACCAATCGTTCTCCCAGGGTCTCTTCTAATTGGTCTTTGTCTGGCCCAGTCCATGTCTTCAATCACTCTAGCTCTTCCCGCCAGAACATTCTAGAAACATTCCTATATTCATGTAATGGACATGCCCAAACTCCACCCTGAACATGCCCCCTATTGCCCAACAATCCCAATGCAAGCAACACAGTAACAGTAACCAATCCAACCTTACAATTAAAACCACTACCTTACCTAAAACCCCAACCCTTGAACACAAACAATTTTATAAACTCCAAACTCATTTATAACAATACAAAATTAAATAAAAAACAATTTTGTGGTATTTGCAAAACTCTATAGGAGATTTGCTTGTTCTAAAAGCAAGGTCATAAGGTTTTCAGAGTGATGACGTTCTGCAGTGTCCAATAGTACATATTATAAGAACAGCTGCAGTGGGTATTGTTTGTTTGTGGTGTCTCTATATGTCTTAGAGCTGATTTGAAGACAGCTGCCCATTTTGGTAGCATAATTCCAAAAAAGCCTTTTCCCAGAACCTTTTTAGGAAGCATTTCTTTGTCTGATTTGTGACTACAATGAAAGATGCTGGCATGTTTCCCTCATGGTGAGGAGAGCATCAAGGCCTCAAGGAGGAAGTGAAATGAAGTTTGTCTGAGCAACACAAAGAATTCCAAGAAGAATAGAAAGTTCAGTCACAATATTTGGATTGTATTCTATTCAAGTTCCAAACTCTGTGTTCAACCATAACTGATGCCTATCTTGAGCATATACACAGTAGGAAGTTTGGAAGAAAAGATTGAATTAAGAATATGGCTGTTTGCAATAAAATGTTTAATAGGCTATTTTAGAGTCCTTTTATTTAAATTAACTTTTTCAATTTGAATAGGGTCATGAAAAGTGAATTGCAGAATACTAGATGTTGTAATATGATAGAATAGAACCACAGAATCATGTAGGTTGGAAAAGACCCTGAAGTTCAAAACGTTCAACTGTAAAGTTAACATTGCCAAGTCCATTTAATTTTACAAGTTCCTTAGATAGTAAATGTTTAAGTGCATCATTCCAAGATTTCTATTCTACTTCTCTGAGACTAGAGGAGTGTTTCCCAAGATAATTTGTCACAGGATATGTCCTCCTGGGAAAAGTCCACTTCTGTTCTTGTCAAGTGTTGGTGTCTTTTTACAAAACTTAGCAAGTAGAATCCTTTGAAGAAGATGAAAATAATTATAATTTCCTTTTATTTCAAGTGATAATAGGAATCAAATGGGTTTAATACCTTAAACACCATCTCTTACACTGTATTAAAATGATCTTATATAATACAGACCTGTGAGCAAAAATGCATTAATTGTAGTGCATTTCATGTGACTATACCACAAGTTTTACTTGGATACACCTTGAATTCGCCATTTATTTCCTAATGCCTTGGAGCACATAAAATAATTTACCTACATAATTTTCCTCTATAGTCAGGCTTTGAAGTCACAAATCAAAGTTATTTGTCTGTTCTATTTTATAGGATACTAAAAGAAATAGTTCTTCAAAGAGCATGTATTTAAAAAAGAAATGTAAAGCACAATTTCCAAATAGAATAAATAATAACTTGTGGTTTAGCAATGGAGGAAAAAGAGTTTTAGTAACGAACTGTATTAAAAGTGTTGAATGTGCCACAAGAGCTATTGAATGTTGGTCCCAGCTTAAATAAGTTATTTTAGCATCCAGTTAAAAAAAGCAGAATTTGTGAATTTCACAGATTCACGGAAGATTTTGGTTGGAAGGGCCCCACAAGGATCATTGAGTCCCACTCTTTGACTGACAGTTTAACACTATAATTGAGAACTTGCTAGTAGTGGCTGTGGAAGCTGAACCAGTAAAATGTAATTTTTACTGTAATTCCTATAGATGTTTTTTAAAGAATGTGTGCTTTTGGGAATGTCTGTTTTAGAAGAAAGTTTTTTAATTCAGTATATGTTTCCACATCTTTACTTCACTGCCTAGGAAAGTATACAGCAGAATTGAATATACACCTATTATACCACAAAATTGTATTGAAAAGTAACTGTTTTACTGTATCAAGTCTAGGGAAGTCCTCTGCTTTCTGCATTTAATCAGATTCACTGAGTGGAAGGTGCAAGAAATCCCATCATAGACCCTACTGACTAATTTGCATTAAGAGATATTTCTTCCTTACCTCCATTAGTACTTGGTTTAAATCCTGAATGATTTCATTAGCTATGTAAGGGCTTAATCTCTTGAAAATCCTGCTAAGCTCTTGCCCTCATTGAAAGCTGTGATTATTTGTTCTAGTTAATTTTAATTTAAATGTATTTTCTTTGAGTTTTACTTAATGTTCCTAGCTTTTGTTTGTTTGTTGTTTTTTTTTTTTTTAATAATGGTGGGATGAATAAGTACAGCGTTCTTTTCTTTGTCATATTATTTTGCATCCCTCTGCTGTTTGGTCTTATAATCTTCTTTTAAGAAATACCTTTTTTGCCAATTTGTCAATGCAGTCACTGCAATTGTAAGTGAAGTAAAATTTAATACTTATGGAAGCTGATGCCTTTAATCCTGTTTTTTCAACATACAATAGTATTTGAGACAGCTGTGATTTGTGCTGTAATTATTCTCTTGACATATGAAAGACTTAGATTTATTCAGAGTTGTCCTGCACTTTTTTTTCAAAGGAAAGAGAACAATTTTTAAAAGGTTGCAGAAGAAAGTGCTGCTTTAAATCTGTTTTATATTATTTCAAATATGTAAGGAAACTAAATTGCCTTTTTACTCTTTTCTAATGGAAGTGTGCATAATTTCTGCTACTCATTTTGTGTTGATACAGGAGGGGAAATGGCATTTGTACTAACTCTAGAAAAATTCTTTTGGAATCTCTTAATGGAGCTGTATTGCAAGGGGATATGTTATAACCAGTTTTATAATTTTTTATCCTCTCCAGAATACCGACTGCTTTGTCAATGGGGGAGTATTTAAGAATGTGCAGATAGGATGGTTTCCTGTTAAAAATAAACCAAGGCATGTACTAACATTAAATATAAACAGGAATATATAAACAGGGATGGCTTATGGAAACAAACAAAACAGGCAGTTTTTTCCAAGAGAAGGTGACACAGGAAGTGCTTCCAAGCCAGGTTTCTGTTCTCACAATATGGTTGATCAAGGAAGTGGAAAAAATTCTTGATGGTCTCTCATAGGTGTAGTGCTGCATGCTTGCTACCTTTTTACCAACTAGTTCTCTTAAGTCCTAGGATACTTTACAAGAAATTCTCAAAAGAAATTTACAACCACCTCTGTGTTGAGGGAGGATCCCATTGGAGCACATACCTAAACCCAGGTATACAAGTCTGAAGGGGACTTCCCTACTAGTTAGACAACCTGTTTCCCAGTAGGGCCTTGTCCAATTTTCACGTTTGTCATTCAGCAGTCTTTTGGATGTGTAGCTGCAGACCCACTCCTTCATCTGTCAATGCAGATAGTCTTTGAGGTATTCATTATCTCTGCTAAAGGGGTATGGAATATCCACGTCCTTGGAGACTCTTGTTATTTCACTACAGTGAACATGAGCTAAGGTAAGATACGAGCACTGAGATCGGATAGAAAGTCAGAAGCATAGAACTACTCTCCAAAATACAGGCACTTTCCCTGGGAACTCAGGCTCTGTGGTATTTCTGAAGAACTTCTCCACCTCTGGAGATCTGCAGCGATAACCGTATGGAGAGTCATCCACCCTCCTGCATAATCTGTGCATCCAAGCATACAGCAGCAATTAGCAAAGCCTTGCTGCTGCTAGCGTTTTGAAAACAAACAGAAGAAATAGATAACTCTTCTCTAAGTAATATAGTTGATAGCTGGCTGGAGAGAGTAAAGAAGAACACCATTTGGGAAAATCTTTGTGTTGATAATAGGCAGACAGACAATCTGTCCTTCTCTTCTGCATGCAGTCTCATAAATAAATCTGTAGGTCAGCTGATGGGAGGGCAAGTGTTGAAAGTACCCAATCTGGTGAGCTTGAGTATTAAAACATTCATAGTATAACTGTGCATACAGTAATTTTCAGTTGCTTGCTTCTATTCAATTTTATGGTTTTATTTTTTGAAAATTTCTAAGCAATGCTTTACATATATTCTTTGTTTTCTTAAATATTATAACGATACCTAGATACCTGAAGGTATAGAAAGCTGCATAGAAAAAGGTGTTTAAGGAGAAAATAATTCTTGAAAAGTTAGAGCTTGATTACTAGATAAGTAGTCAAGTTCATAACAGGTAATTGTAAAATGCTTCTGTTTAACTATAAGCACTGCACATGCAGTGGAGCACCTTTTATATGTTAAAGGGTTTTAACTAGAGAATGGTTGTTGATAAATGCTATATATGCATTTGCAGTTAGTACTTAAAGCTGAGTGCCCACTTGGCACTAATTTTTCCAAAATTCCCAGCAAAGAATATTCTCTTGGAATGTATTTTCATCCATATCAAAATAATATTTTGTTTTGCAGGTCTATTTAAGTTTCTCTGATCAAGAAGGAATAAGTATCCTTTAGTTAAATTACATCTCAAAACAAAGTCCCTGTTGCTTTTTAGTTGCAAAATATGCAAAAGAAATTTGTTATTTGTTATAGGAAGACTCTAACTATATATTATCTGTGGAATATATTATAAATTGGTATGCTAATAGCTGTAGATCTCCTAGTAATTAATAACTGACTAACATGAAAAAATTTGTATAGAATATATAGCCTTAGAGTGGTCTCTCTTAAATGATTCATAGGATATGGAAAGTGCATATTTTAAGAGCGCTTTATGGGTTGTTCTGTGGAAGTATTCCTTTATCTTGCTCTTTTTCAAGGGAGTAAATTCAGATGTTTGAAGAAAAGCAAGTAATATTTCTAAACAGTCTTTGAATCCATACTCCAGCTAATAGATGTGACAATTTTAACTGACTTGTGGTGATGAATATGAACATTATGTACTGAATCTCAGATTTGCACTTTTACCACTTAGAACTCTTCCTTAAGTTTCGCTTCTTTTGGTAGGACTGGCAGAGAAATCCCAGATCCTTGGTTGCACTGAGAAGTTTTAAAATCTGGAGCTACTTTCTCTAGACTTGTTCTTAAATTATTCAGTTACACATTGTTTGGTCTGGGTTTTTTTTTTTTTTTTTAAATGTTCAACAGCAAATCCTTTCCTTTGTCAGAATGCATGTATTGTTTATTGAAGTGATAAAATTTCTTACATAACATTTAATTGCAGGAAAGAGCAAACTGTCTGATGTAAGCTTCACAATTGTACTTGTGCCATAACTTCCAAAGTATCACTGAGATGGAGACTAAAAATAACAGTATGTATTCTGTTTACTTGGTGTTTTGAAAAACTGCTGTTGACAACCTTTTAATACAAGATGACCCACTGGGTACTTGCACCCTCTCAGATAAGGCCTTATCTACTCACAAGACTTTTGTTCCTGTGAACATTCAGAATGCAGAATTAGTAAATTATTAAAGGAGAATGCTACATTACTTTCTGGCTTATATATATTTTAACCGCAGTATTCGAGCTGCAAAAAGATTTTATTTCTGCTTATGTGTCTGTCACTAAAATGTTGACTTTCAGTTTTATATTTTAAACTAGATTTGCAATGCTGGCAGATCATAAATATCCTCATATTTAAAGTAAATAATGAACCTGGGTCATGGGAAGCAGAGATAAGGCTTTTCTTGTTATGTACAAACACAAAAATAGCTTCAGACTTGCAATTTCAAATCTGAAGCTGAGACTTCTACTGAAATGTTGAAAAGTATTTGGCAGTCCATGTAGTTGTTAGGAGACTCATAAATGTCATGGGTAGTTTCTATTTTGTAATTACAGTGAAAAAAATATCAAAACTTGAGATTTCAATGCCACAGTCTAGACAGACTTGACTTTTGCTGCCTTATGAGTGAAGACAAAACTTTCCAGATCAAAGTATCCATGTATTATGCATGCCATCGTTATACTAGAGCATTGCCATTGTTCTTTACTGGGATGGAGTAGAGCTTGCTCTAGGTCCTCCAAAAACGTTTTCAAAATCAGCGGTTTATTCCTAAATAGATGGGTGAAAGCTAAGAGGCCTCACACTTTCATTTTCTAACTTCAGACAAATTAAATTCTAAGCAAGCTTATTGATTTTTAGGACTCTAGCTATAATCACAGCCTCGTTACAAATACGGAATGTGCACAGTGTTAACAGAAATAGAACTTCTTTTAGTAAGCAGCAGTTATCAGAAGTTCAAAACAATCAAAAATACTTGTGCTAGGATGCATCATGTGATTTTATGCTGCCCCCAGTATGACTGAACCTTCACAGCTATTGTAAATAACACAAGTGCTTGTAGCCCTTGACAAGAGGCTATTCCCACATCTCCTAAATGATTTCTAGTATTAGAAATCTGAGATTGCCAGTATTAATGGTTGCTTTTTTGTATGAGAACAAAATCAATTCATCCCCTGGCTCTTGAACTACTCAAGTTCTTTTTTTTTTTATTTCTTTAGTACACAGCTGTAACAGACTCATTGTTGAAGTGTACAATATTTAGCATATGCTGTGGCTGCAATTAGTTTTAAAGCCCCTTCCTGCATGATTTCCTTCCTATTTTTTTTCAGTAGTGGAGTCTGAGTGTTCCTGAAGCTTATGATATGTCACAGAAAGCAAGGGGGGAGGGGGAGAGAAAGAAGTCCTTATAACTTCAGTCCATACACAGCACAAGACAGTTTACATATTTTAAAAAAAAACAATACAAAGTATAATACACACTGGAGCCTTCTTACTCAAAACTAGTTTTATTTTTAAAAATAAGTTGAATGCATAGCACTCACAAAGATTCCATTGTTTTGGACATTTTGCATTTAGAAGCACCATTCTTAGTTATGCCATAAAAAACACATTTTGGTTCTAATAGTAAGAACAGTGTATTTTTAATGTACACTGATAAAGCCCTTTTAAATAATATAGATTGAAACTGTTCAGTGTACATTTTCTTGGTAGTCATGATGCAGCTGTAGTGTCAGAAAAAAACTCGGACTAAGTAATAAATTAAAAACAAACAGCATGTAGTGGATCTTTTTACAATTGACCTAATGTCTTAAAATAGTCAAATAAAAAATACCCTATTAAATGTAAATTCGTGGTATTAACTAACTGAATAAGCCCCCCACCCCATTATAATTCCAGTGTTAAGTATTAGTTAAATTTTTATATATTGAATGCCTATGGGATAAATTTACTAATACCCCCCAAAAGAAGAGCCTATACTGCTGTGTCACAAAAAAAGATGACAAGTTAGCTGATTTATAGATCTTACAGAAAAAAATTGCTACAGGCATCTGCTGTTATTTCAAGTCATGGTCTATTACAAGACTGTACATTCATAGCATCAGAGGTAGTTAGAGCACTGAGGACTTGGATACAGCATTGCAACAAAATGAAACCAGCATAAATAAGTCCATTTCCCTCTACAATGGGTAACAGCGCTAAGTAGAAAGCATGGCATCTTATGAAGTGGAAAGTCACTACTTAACACTGCTCTCAGATACAGGGGAAGTATTGATTAAGAGATGAAGAGAGGAGAGGAAAAAAAAAAACCAAACCAACTTGTACTTTAATAAAGAATTGACCACACCATGCCTATTTCAAAGTTGATTCTCTAGCATAAAAGAGAGAGGGTAATCTTTTCCATTCACCCTCCCTATTCTTTTTGACTTGCACATCTATGCTACAAAAGCCCACAACAAAAATTGGGATTTAAAAGACAAAACAAGAGAAACAGGATTTCTTCTCCTGAACAATAAATAGGTTTTTGTAGCATGTTATAATTTAGCCCCAGAAAGAATGAACACAGCTGTCCTCCTTCCATTCTGAACATTATGCTGATTAAGCCTTCATCTTCATATTGATAATTTAATTTAATTGCCCGTGTTCAATTTCTGCAAGATTCATGATGATTTAGTGTCATTTGATGGTACACAATTTTAAGTGCCGCCACTAAGACAGGGGGGAAGATGGTAAAAGCAAATGAAACAACCAAAAAACACCTTAAGCCTATATACTATAAAGGTATTTTAAAGTAGTAAGAATCCTGTCATTCATACCACTTCCTCCCATATTCTACCACAGGAGAAAGTCTGATATCTTCTTGTATTAATAAAAACAAAAGAAAAACCCCAACAAACACACAAAAAACCCCCCAAATCCATCTCCATTAATATCTCTACCAAAATTTTCACCCAAGGGGTGGATGAATGAAGCCTTCTACCCTCAGACTATCCACTCCACAGGAGATAGTGTAATTCCATTAAGTTATGTAATTAGCACCTTACTTATGATGAAGCAGTTCACTCTGCAAAATATTTTTGATCCACCCATTTGGAAGAGCAAATCTCTGTATTTTCTTCTAGAACTCTCAAATAGTAGAAGAAAAAGTTGCCCCTTTATTACCTGAGAATTCCCATCTGCTGTAAGCTTGACAGAACTGGATTTGTGTCAGCATTTAATTGTACTTTTTCTGTAGGGATGATACTGTCAGTACAACTAGAGGATGCTTTCTGTTGATTAATAATATTTGTGTGTTTGTATGTGTGTATACAGAGGAATCACAGCCACTGTAGTAGTTCTGGTACAGTACAAGTTCAGCTGAAACTTTCTCTTTTCTTCAATTATCACACTGCTGGAAAGTAGTTCACATCTACATTCTGTGAATACTAACATATCCCTTTGGTACTCTGCATAGATGCCCTGAAGAAAAGTCATTCACTTGCTATAGTCTCTCCCTTCTCTGCCTTCCTTCCCCAAGTTATACCCAATTAGTGTACAAACCAGCAGCACAGAGTAATGAGTAGAAAAGTCCCTGAGTTAGTATGAAAGAGTTAAACACAAAAAAGGGAGGGAGAGTAAAAGAGGGCAAAAACATATTGTCTGTCCTGTAAGGTACAAAACTCAAAGAGCTAGCCAAAATACCAGTTAATTTACATGCCTTAGCCTAAAGCAAATAACCAACACAAGTGGTGAAAAAGGGGCAAGAGTATGGAGTTAGCCACATGAGATTTGTTTCTTCCTGTGATCTCAATGTACCTGTAGAAGTCTGGCATTCTAGTGGATTCTTAAGTTTCACTAAGTAAAAAGTAAGGGTTAATACTGTGAGGTGGCATGACCATTTATGTCTTCAAAATAATACTGCATATCTCCTTCATTAAAAGGTAGGTCTGTAGCTAGTCCACAGCTCTTTTTCTTTTGAGTAGTATTTCATGGACACCCATTAGAAGCAGAATATTCTGAGTGTCAGAGTAAGAACTTATTATCCCCAAGCATACAGATTCTTTTTCAGAGGATGGTCTGTGTGCTTATTTTTTTGCAGTCTATATTTGAGCTGTGGTACTGGTTGCCAGTCCAGTTACTTTTTTTCTGGGAAGACACCTTTTTTTATTCAAACTCCGTCAAACTTTTTTGAGGTTTAACAAAAGAATGAAACAATTTTCCACACAACTCTCCACCCCAAACAAACAAGCACAAAATCATTTTGTACTTATCACCTCTCAAAGCAGGGAGTAATACAGGAATATCGTCCATTCACTTGGTATGTCCGGTTGTAGGAGACACTTATACATGGCTTCACTTCCAGTGGCACAGCCAGCGACATGGCAGCACCAGTCTGTACGTGGCCTCGGGCCTGAGCGCTGGTCTGTAAGGCAGCAGGGCAAGTCTGAAGTGGGTAAGAGGCTGTGTGTGTGGATGATATCTGTTGACAGCTTTGCTGCTGTGATGCTGGGTGGTGGTACTGTAATGAAGATTGATGAGCCTGAATATACTGTGGTATGTGCTGCTGAGCATTGGCCTGCTGGGCACTTGGAGCTGGGGGCTGAAATACAGCGTGTTGGGCAGACTGAGCCTGTTGTCCTTTCTGCTTGTTTGCTTCCTTCACATCATTATCATGCGCACTAAAACAAATTGAAAAGACAAAATGCATCAAAATACACACTAATATAAACTCTTTTGAGTTAACTTTTAAGAGCAGTCTAAAAAATGGTGCAAATAAATATCTGACAGCTTCCAAAGCTTTAAGGAAAAAAAAAATTAGTTTTAGATACACTTTACAATCAACTCAGGTTTCATGATTTGTTTAGGGTACAGTCTCTCTTTTCAGCATTTCACTTCATTGTATAGCAAAAGAAAACACAGATAAAAGCCAAGTACAATACATGTAATACAGCAGGATCTAGAATTATAGTGCAATGAAGTCTGCTACTGTGCTTTACTATCCCAGTAAGTTGCCAGATTACCAGAACCTGAACTTGCAGCTTCTACCTCATTTAAATTAAACAGAGGATAAGGTTTCTAAAGACAAGATACCAGAAAGGTTTGTAATATGTACATTACAGTACTTAAAGATCATATGTATATTCATATTGCATCCTGTTCTGGAGAGCAGAAACACTTTGTTTTTCCTTCCTCTCATCTTTTTTCCAGCCTATCCAGTACAGCTCACCTGAATTCCCTTTGATTTACACCTGTCTGAAATGTATCGAGACACACTCTCTTTCTCAATTCTATGCTGAGGTTAAGTAGATGCCACTTACCCATTTCATTCCTAACTTTTTGATGGTGCCCTCCTTTCCCCTAGCTGTTCCAGAGCAGTACTGAAAACACTTCTGCAACAGCACTTGCACGCTTTAGGTACTACTCCGTTCATTATACACATTAGTGAAGCCAACAGAGGCCATCAGGGGTAATAATGTCACATTTCTACAGCTGATGTGGTTCTTCCAGATACAGCTGTGCTTCTACTGATGAGAACTATGTTTAGACTTGGGTAGGAGCAAATTTCTGCAGAGGGAAAGCAGATTCTGTAATATGCTTTCCCAGTAAGACTCACTTGGCATTCATTGGCATTTTTATCTCATGTCAGCTGTAGTGCAAAAATGGATACAGCAAAAATAGATACAAACTCCTGGTCATTTCCTCCCACCAAAGCTGGCCATTCAAATGGTGTGCACGTTTGATCCATCATCTGTTTGGAGCGTGCCTTGAACTTCCAAGGCATACAGTCGTCTTTATGAAAGCCCTTACACATTTGGTACTCTTCACCATCTCTTTTTGCACTCTGAGGAGACTAGAGAGATTTGGAACAAGGTACTGAAGATGCCCAAAGCATCCCACATGTTCAATAGAAACGCAAGGCAGAAATTTATTTGTGGAAAGAACAGGAAGGATATTATATCTGATGAAGTTTTTCTCTTTTGGAAAGAGCAAAACAGTTATTTTCAAACAATATGTATTTACCAAACTTATGTGTTCCCTAATACATACGTATTTTTAGAACAGAGGAATGGAAATATAAAAAGAAATGTAATCGCACTGTTGGCAGCAATTAAGCATAACAACAGATACAGAAATGAGCTTTAAAAAAGCCACTGCTGTTAACTCACATTAAGAGTCGCTCAATACATGGCACCAGGAAGTCCCAGGAGTAGGCAGTCAGGTGATGTAGCCGGGTCGGCCATGTGGGTGAGAGACGCAAGATAATCCTTGAAGAAGCTACACATGCAGTAGCAACTAAAGAAGGGGCATAATTTAAAAATTCATGATCTAGAAAGAAGGAATGAGAAAAAGATTCATTTAAGTAAGTTTGACATTGTCAAGACAACAAAGAAGTCACTATCTGAAATCTGTAACTCACCTTGCAATGATACTTCCAGAAAGTAATCGGCATATTTTGCCATATATAACTTAGTCTTCTCTAAGCAAACCATTGGCCAGCCATCATGAAGATCAGTCTCATGGACAGCAATAGAAAGATAATAGTCGATGAAATGAGCAGCAGTTGGGAGGCACAAATTCCACTGAAATGTTTCTAGCAACAACAACTCCATATGAAGCAAATTCTGTTTTGTTAGTACCAAATTCATGTTAGTCATACAACCCAAGCTGTTCAACTGTTCAAGTTTGGGAACACTGTCTTCCTTTTCTTCAAATTTACCTTCAGGTGAACAGAAAGAGGAGGGAAAAGAAAGGTTCAGCACAAATGAACTATAAAATGGATTGTACCTAATGCCTAGTTGGTCATATTTCAATTCTAAGATGTCAAACAAGCTTGAGACTTCGCTGCAGATGCAAAGCTCAAATGGAACATGCCCTTAGAAACAAAAAGGGGTATGTACTAAAATGGGCTAAATTTCCACAGATAATTTCAAACACTGTGTAGGATATTGTGCAGTGTTATGTTTCCTGTTGGTTTTCCCATGCTAGCACACAGAAGCCAGCTGCCGAGAGCAGAATATTAGGACATCACTGACACTGCATATGCAAGTTTTTGTCATGAAATTATTGTATAATGTGTCCCCATCATCAATGAAATACCATTTTGATGTGACTTGGCAAACACACCACAACAGCATTTGGCTTTAATCACCCTCCTGCTCCCACACACCCTTTTTGTGTCTAAAACTCATTAGAGCATAGCTAGAGCTCCAGCCAATGTGGCTGCTTTTAATGCCTGCTATGGTAGGTGCACTTTTACATTTGAGATATGGCAAACAAGTGAATTTCAGCAATGTGCATCTGAAAATCCCCTCTGCCACATACACTGCTTCAACCTTCCTTGGACTTTTAACTTGTCAGGCCTGTATGTTTTTTGCCTAAAGCAAAATTGTGTATGTAGAAAACCCATTAATAAGAGAAGCAAGTGTCACATTTCCATACAGTTTGCCATATGGTTGTACTATTTCAATTTCACTGCAAATTCTTTCCATCTTACACTCTCTATTCGGTACTACATGATAGGTTGTAAATGCACATTCTTTAAGTTTTGCAGGACTGAACATACATGAACGTTTACTTTTTTCAAAAGTGGAGGTACTTATATAGGACTTAATCCAATACCAGTGCCAGTCTTTTAGTTTTTGTTTCCCATACTCCAGTAATTACAGAAATAAAAACTTCAGGAGTCACATAATTTCTCTTGTTAGTTCTTTAACCTTATCAGATATATCACAGTGTCATAACTTATTACACCACTAATTAAACTGCTTGTTTAAGCCACACAGGGCGAAAGTTTAAAAGAGCATTTTGGTTCTCTTTGAACCAACCCATACACTGCTTCTCAGAAGAGTGAGTACTCCATTTAAATGGAAAAAAAGAATATTCTCTTCAGAACATGAATTTAATTTGAAAATCCAGCATTAGTTCAAAGCCAATCCATTTTCCTAAATGGATTACAGTGGTTTCTGAGGCAACGTTTTCATACTCAGCATGACATCCTTTGCCAAGAGAAGATTACTGGCTGGTGGCACCTAGTCAAAGTCTACCCTCAGAAGAATCTGAAATAACTCTTTTCTGGTTTAACTGTTCTCCTGAATAGCTGTATTGGTGGACACAGGATGCTGTGAGAAGATGAAAACTGTCCAACACCACAGCACTCCAGTTTTGTAGCAAAGAGAGCCTAGAGTCCTTATTGGAGAAAATGAAAATAGATTCAGAGAAACTGAAGCAAGAGTTAGTTCTGCTGCCAGGACCAGTTTCTCTGAATCTATTGGTTTAAGAACATGTGCCAGTAACTTTCCCAGCAAACTGCACCCATATATTTTCAGGGATATTGAAAAAGGGTCCACAGATCCCTTTTGAAAGATGGATACACACAACAAGAATCTAGCTGAGGTCAATATAAGCAGCACTGTTCAAAATGAGTGTTTGTAATTAATACTGTCTTGAGAGTACTGTACATTCACCAGTGTATTTTACCTGTATTACATTTTGTACGTGACAATACAGGATTTATTGTAGCCTTAGCTTCCTTAAATAACATTGCAATTTACAAAATCTGGAGTATTCCAGAACTACACAGCACCATCAGCAGAATACAGTGTAGTCTACACATAGTTTAATTTCTTTCTTTATCAGAGATACACAAATTTCTTGTTTCCAGCACATGCTCTACCTATTTTGAGATACCCCTAGAAAGACAGTCTTTCTGTTCCTACAACACAGGTCTTAAAGTTCACATTAAAATAATTTGTTTCCGAGTATAAACATTAGTTTTCAATCACGAGTTTTTTTTTTCTCACCTTCAGTTTCAACAGGTACCAACAGAAATCAAAACAAGTCTAAAGAAAGGCTCTACCAATTGGGTGAAACTGATAACGCACTGCTTGTCTTTTATAACTGCTTTGTTTCCCTCATCTGCTCTATCCCACCAAGACACGCCTTGTATTTGGCAGTAGAATCTGTTACTCTGGTTAAAGTTTGGTGCCACATACTTACTTGCTAAGAGTAAACAGGAAAGAGCAACCACATGCAGTTGCTGTGTGGATATGTCATAGCGGTCCATGAAGAGGTCCAGCAGATACACAGCCAGATGTCGTGCAGCAGGACAGAGTCTGAACCTGTTGCTCACAATGGCAATCAGGTCTGCAAAGTATCTTCTCAGGTGTAACTGGGGAGACTGGCCTTTGTAAGAGGGAAGCTTCAGCTCCTAGATGGACAGCAGCAGGTAATTTTATTAAAACCATAATTTAGTTTGAATTGGTATCACATTAATATAGCTGATATTTTAATATTTATGATAGAATTTTCAAAGTATTTCTCCCTTCTTCCTTCGGTTCCCATAATTTCAGAATCCCTTTTCTGCAAACAAAGTCTATTTGTTGTATTACAGAAGAACTAAGAAATACTTTGTTTCTGCACAACATTAACAACTTAAAATTTAACATTTTTCAACTGGGAAATCTGCCACAGTGACTTCAGCTTTTGCCATGTCTGTTGTATTACCTCTGCTGCAAAGGCTGTACAGCAAGGGCATGCAGGTATTCCTCAGCTGCTTCAATGCAAAGTTCAATAGTTATAAATAACTCAACTCCTCTCTTGCTAGCTCAATCTGAGCAACCAGACTTTGTACTTAAGTTTTCGCATGTTCCAGAGCTGCCAAATCCCCTGCTGATGCCTCCAGGAAAAGACCACTAACAGCCAGCTAAACCTTAGGAAGACGAATGGGGTGTGCATGAACCAACATTCACTTCATATATTTGTTAAAACACTGACCTGATCTGATTGATGTCACACTGACACTAATTACAGTGTGCTCTAAGGCAGTTAGTTAAGCTCACACGGTTTTAGATTTGGGGGGAGGACCCCTCAAAACAAAAGTCCTACAACATCACATTTGAGAAAAATCTGTGCCATGATCTATTTGGAATATAAAACTTAGACCGATTCAAAAAAAGCCTTCTCCAGGCTCCTGCCTAGTAGCCAGTACCTCCTCTTGTATGCAGCAGAACAGCAGTGCTGTCCTCTGCTGTCATGAATAAATTTATGAGTTAGGCTGTGCACCCACATGCTGTAAGTAGGATTTTGAGTACAATTACATTTCCAGCAAAAGCTAACTTCATTTGAATTAACTTGATTAATTAAACTTGATGGCATCAAGCTGGAATGGAGTCACACAAATTTTTCAGTTTTAATGTAATTTCAAAGTTTTGAAACATGATATTGAAGTGAAAAAAACCCACACGAACAAACTTCCCACCTACTAAGCTTCAGAATTCACCTTTCACAGCACTAACTTAGCTTTAGCAACAATAACTTTGTTACCAAATAAATGATCCTGTCCTCCCCTTATTTCCCTCCATCATTGAAAAAGAAAACAGCAGTCACAACTCTGGGAAAAGTAATCCGCTAATGGAGTATCATCAGGCGGCACGGTTTTAGTAGGTTCAGTCACTGTAAACTGATTTTCAGCTCCGGGTATAAGATGTGCTCTATGAAAATAGCCCTGAAAAGCAACTCTTTAGTCAGGTGAAGCAACTTCTAAGCAATTGCCTAAACTCTCGACTACTCTTACTGCACCCAGCGTTTCTTTCATTGGATTTTTGTTTGGTTGGTCGGGTTTTTTTTCTTCCAATAACACCACAATGCTTTCTGCCGAGTTTAAACCTGGACCCATGCAAACGCCCCAAGAGCAGCCCCGGGGGCACCGTGAGCCCTTCCCCTTTTCAGAGAGCAGCGGGAGCACAGTCCGGCCGCTCGGATCAGCTATCACGGCCGCGGACACACTGCCCCAACATCCACGGAGGGAAGACACGACGACTTCCGAGTTTACAAAACCCAGCTCCGCCGAACCCCGGCGGCCGAGCGAGGCCACCCGATACGCGCTCTCCGCCCACTGCACCCTCGCGGCTCCGATGGCTGGAGTCTCACAAAGGTGCCAGGGCCGCCCCCCAGCCCGGCTCGCCCCGGGCTACCTTGTATCGAAGTGCTTGATGGATGTCGGCCGCCAGCTGTCCTGTCCACCACTGCGCCTCCAGCTCCATCGGCGGCGCAGCGCGGCACCCGGGCCCGGGCACCGGGGAGGAAGAGGCGCTCGCTGAGGGCGGGACAGGCAGCACCACCGTCGCCCCTTTCTGGCTCGCCCCCGGTTAACCGCGATCAGCTGCCGCGGGGCGCCCCTGGCCCCCCGGCCCAGCTGACCGCCATGCGGGGCACAAGTGCGGCTCGTTAAGCCGCCCCCTCCCGCCGCGGGGCACGGCTGGGCGAGGGGGGCGCAGAGGTAGCGGTGGCCGTGGGGGAGGCGGCGGGGCGCGGCCCGGGGCACCCGAGCGCGGCGCGGCGGCCCCAGGGCTCCGCCGCCATCACGCGGCGCCGCGCGCCGCGCCCATTGTTAAAGGGCCGCGCGTGTACAAAGCCGGACAGCGCCCGCACGCGCTCGCCCACTTGCCAATCGCCGGTCGCCTTACAGCGCGGCCCCCCTGACCGCCAATCGTCAGCCGCTTTACAGCGCGGCCCGGCCGCCAATCAGCGCGCGGTGGTCGTGGGCTGCAGGCGGGGGCTGTGGACGCGAGGAG
>VZRN01001324.1:3138386-3225066 GCA_013397935.1 Dasyornis broadbenti
CGACCGGGCGGGTGTTGGGAGGGCAGGGGCCGTGGAGCTCCCTTGGATGGAGCACAGCGGTCTGTGGGGCCCCATGAACGCCGGATAGCACATTTTCTTTCTTTTCTTTTTTTTTTTTTCTTTTTTTCTTTTTCACTCCTTATTTTCGTCCCCTCATTTCCCCCGGCTCTTTCTCCGTTGGGCTCAGCTGTGAGCTTTCAGCATGTGGCGGTGGTAGGGCCTCGTTCAGCTGTTGCCCTGCAGGCGAATTGCCCCGGTAGCACACACCTCCTCGGAGCTTTCTGGCTGCAGTGTTTGATTGATGCAGTGACCGGGCGCTCGTTCCTTGCTGGTTAAATCCCGGGAGAAGGTTTGCAGGAGCACGCATTCTCCCTTTCCATAGCCTGTGCTGCTCACCTGAGCGAAGGGCTTAGTGCTCCTGGTTTAGCACCTGGTTTAGCAGGAGCCCCTGCACCTGCTCCGTTTTCACAGAGCCTTTTCCTCTGTGCTTTCTACTCCCCAGTATCTCCCCGCTACGGACCCCTTACGAAATAAAACTTACTGCTTCATACTACTTTACATTTTTGACTTTTTAAACGTCGAAGCAACTAGTTAATGAGAATGTGAAACCTGGTACAAGAGGTGATGCAAAATGATGGAGAAGAAATGCTTTGGATGCAATTTTTGTTGAGGGAGTATATTTTTCGTTTCTACCTTTGCTCAGACGTGATTTTTTTCTCTTTAATTAAGAAAATGGAAACAAGATTTTTGACATAACCAGTTTAATGACTGTAGTGGAAACTGTGAAAGCCTGTTCCTTTCAACATGCGTGTTTAATGGGTAATCCTATGTACTACAGTGGTTCCTTTCATCTGAGGAGGTGTGCTCATAGGTGGAAGCTTTTGTTTTTGAGGATGCATTTTTGGACTGTTTCCATTTATGACAGATGTTGGTATAAAATGCTGCATAGTTTTCTGAAGGAAAAAAGCAAAAAAGTATTTTTTTGTACATAATTGAGATAATATTTCAACTGTTTACATTAGTTGTCTGAGATCTATGGGCTGTTGACAAATCAGTATTTTGCTGGTCTGATAGCTTTTTTTGGTCTCATTTCTGTACAATATTTTATAGGCAATTGCATGCTCTAGCTAATTTTTATGTTTGCTGATACATTGTTTTAAAATTGTTTATTGTTTAAGAAAGGTAATACCAAACTGTATGTTTCAGCAATAAGTCTCAAAAACAGATTCCATATGGAGACACTGTCTTTTACAATGTCTTTATGGCCTTCAAAAATGTGTTGCCTGCATGAAGAGAAGGCTAATAAACAGCTAAATGCTAAAACAGCTAATATGCTAAAACCTGTTACAATGGTCCCAAACAGGGAAGTGATGTTTCTTCTCTTATTGCTATTAGCAGTGCTGCTTTCCCCTAGAGCTTTTAAAGACTGTTGATTAGTCTGTTGCTGAATTGTTAAGCAGGGAGAAAAATACTGATATTTTCTGGTTTATTTCTCAGATGTGCTTGATTGACTTGGATAGGAAGCACCATCCTCATAAGGCTAGGTACTCTGAGAACTAATTTATATGTAATTGAGAAAAGTGATGATGTCATTGTTACCTGCCACTCTGCACAGTGGAGTGAGCTGTGGAACTCCCTATTTCAGATTCTTTTTTCCAAGTTCTCATTACAATCTATGTTAATTGAGTTGTTGATCTTGTGAACAGTTGTATCTGTCTGCTTTTCATGCAATGAAAACATAGGTTGGAAAGAGCTTCATCATCCCGCCCAAGGCCAGGATTGCTCCTGGAATGCATTTTTCTAATCTTGGAGACATTCAGAAAATCATCCTATTGAAAAAACCAAAGCACTTAAGTACAGCCAGGCTGTCTGCAGGAAGCTTACATCCTATCAGCTGTTAACAATCAGCCATTGGAATAATCTCTTCAGGGAAGTGGTGGATTCCCCAGCATTGGACCCTTTTAAGATGCAGTTGGATAGTGTGCTGAGTCATCTTGCTTTTGCCAAGAAAGTTTGGACCAGAGGATCCTGGAGCTCCCCTTCCAACTTGGTATTCTGTGATCTCAGTTTATGCCTTAGCCCCAGCTGGAAGATTTGAGAACAGTCTTGGAGTGCCAAAGTGAGACTGATTGTTTTCAGAGTTCTTGAATAGGAATGGGAGTAGTGCAACTGTAATGAGAATAGGTTAATACAGCTTCTTTGCATACCTTACAATCAATCCTAAATGTACTAACCAGTGGAGAATTTTTCGCTGGTCCAGATTTTATCTACTTTTAATGGTCAAAGCTGTGTACAGTGCTTTAAATATTCTTACCTTAGTCCCCTGTATGTAAGTCAGGATGGAACCAAAATCAACTCAGTGAGTCCTTAGAATAAACAGAGGATATTAAAAATGACTTTCAGTGGCAGTAGTTACATTTTCAAAAGCAAGAAACTGTAGATGTGAAGTTTGTGTAGTATATAGGACCTGAGAAAACAGCAGAATTAAATGTTATGGAATAATTTTGAAATTGGTATCCTCTTTCTGTAAATGACCTTGGGTCACCTAAGCAAATATGTGTGTCTCAGGGCGGAATGAAATTGGCTGTGAGAGCTGCTGTCTGTGCTTTGAGAAGGTGCCAAGTAGCAAGAAACACCGTTATTCTTGGAACTCACCAAGAAAAATTATTACCCTGAGCTACATCCAAAACAGGCTAGAATGTAACCTGTGAAATCTGGACTAAAATGCCTGCAACATTTTTGTGGCATCTTCGAAAGAGGATGCTGCAGAAGCCTTACAATTTATGGACCTGTAGTTCACTGGTTATAGTCCTAACAGAGTTTCAGACATGGTGGGTGAGCTGGCTTCTCTTTGTAGTTACTGGGAGGTTAGATCTGTATCTCAGGAGTTGATGCATGCATTTATGTGTTTAAGCTGCTTTTTTCCTCCCCTAGTTTTCTTCTGTTGCTTCTTGGCCTGTGGAAAAAGAAATGTGACTTTTAAAATACAAGTTAAGAACTTGGAAGTAATTGCCAAGTACAGCAAATGCTCTGATTCTGCAGACCACATTAGAACCTGTTCACCCCTCCTAGTATAAAAGGATCTGTTTCTGGTGTACTGTTCTTAGTTTTAATGGTACATCAGCCACAGAGTACAAGTTTCTAAAGACTGACACACTGTTCTACTTCTGTGCTCCTTGTCATAAGATACATCTCTGAAGTTTGGATTTGTCTTGACTGGCAGAATGAGATGAATCAACACAAAAGCAGCAACCAGGATGCAAGCTAAATTCTGGGGTGACATAGCACTAAAAGAAATACTTAACAGCTCAATTGCTATGTTAATTGTGGGTTTTGTTTATTGGTTCTTGCTTTTGTTTTGTTGTTCCTTGGTCATTCTCATCTGAATAAAGACATGGTAATTCCTTAAAAGGCATTTTTGAAGGACTTAATTTTTGGAATGAAAATGTAAGAGAAACTCAGTTTTGTAGAACTGAGAATTATTTAAAAAAAATTTCCAAACTTAGTTCCTGAGTTTCTTTGGGCTGAGAAAGTTAGCTCTGCTTTCGTTCTATCCTTCTTGATCTTATTTTCAAACAAAGGCTGCATCTGATGATATTCATAGCAGTAGTATTTCAAGGGTATTTAATTAAAGGGAATGAATCACCCTGAAGACAAGGCAGTAATTGCTCACAGAGCTCTTTTACAGCGCGGTGGTAGATGAAATGTGCCATGTTGGTAAAAAATCTTAACACTTCAGAAGGATTAATGAAGGAAGTCTCCTACAGAAGGTACTCCGGGGTTGTATTTGTAAATCCTGTATTGATTGCTGAAAGTACTCGGTGTGTAAGATTTTCAAAGTTGTCTGGGGATTTGGATTCCCAGAATAGCTACTGAAATGTGATTAATAGATTTGAACTGAGCTGGTAAATATCCTTTGGAACTGTTGACTTTAGTTGTTAATATGGCTATTAAGACAGAAAACATCTGAGAATGCTCAGGCCTGAGCAATACATGTTTTTTCATGAAGCATTTTAATGAACAATTTGGCTTTAAGTATTTTCCCATCTTCTGGGAAGCTATTATAAAAATGTGTGCCCATGAATGTTTTATTTGTCTTTAGGATAAATGTATATGTTTTTGATAATGTGTTGGCTGAAGGAAACATTCATGCAAGTGGAAGAGTGTTGGTGGATATAATTTGTACTGAGGGATTGTTCTTTTCTGTAAGTCACACTCATGGTAGTCAGTAACTAAAAAGATGGGAGGAATTTTGCATTTAAAGCAAATGTGCTTCCTGCTTGGAAGGCTTCAGCTCATTTGACTGAAATTTGGTAAAGGTTATTTGTTGTGCAGTTAGCTCAGGGATGGAGGGATACAGCAGTTAGGAATATGCTGTTGTTCCTGTCAAACATGTTATGATTTACTCATATCCGCAGAATTTAAGTAGGACAAAGTGGCCTGTTCCTTTTTGTTTCAAACTTAACGGTCCATCACAGAATTTACTTTTTAAATATAATATATAGAGCTGCCAAATTAGGAGCCAGCTCAGGCAGAGTACCACAAAGTTAATGCTTTTGTCTGCTAGGAGGAGAACTGCATGCAGGAGGAGAACTGCATGCAGATGTGGGACAGCGGCACTTATCTTTGTGGTGCTTCTTGCTCAAGTACTGGACTAGTGGAGTTTCATCTCTGTAGCAGCACAAGTGGAAAACATCACACTTCCAGTTTCTTGCTAATGAACAGCCAATTGTACTAGTGAAAGTAACTAAAATTATTGTCCTCTGTTCAGAGGGCCTGGTGAACTTGTTTCATCTGTTGGGATTTACATGCATACAGGTAGGGCAGAGATCTGTAGAGCGCTGCTTCCTTTTAGGTTAGGGAAGGTTACTCCAAAGTCATTCTGGAGCTCAACAAGCCCAGATCACTCAGCTTCTCTTCAAAGGGCAAGTTTTCCAGTCTCTAACCATCTTGGTTGCTCTCTGATGGATTTGCTCCAGTTAATCAATGTCTTTGTTGCACTGGGGAGAGGAGGGTGTCCCAAAACTGAATGCAATATTCTAGATAATGGTTCAACTAGTGATAAGTAGATGGTAATAATAACTTCTTTTACTATGGCTCTGTTAACACAGGCCAAATGCTGTCAGCCTTCTTCAGTGCCAGGGCATATTTTTGACTCTTGTTCATCTTGCCACTGTAGGAGCCTTCAGCTTCCCTGCAGTGCTTGCTGCTCTATGTTGTGCTCCCTCCAGGATATTTGCCGGGTCACAGCATGGTTTATTTGTGTCCACAAAGCAAGCAAGCAAACAAACACAAAAAACCTGGCCAAAAATGAAGTATGGTAAATTTCAGCAGATTTGGGACTGGGATGAATCCTGCCAAATCCCACAGGGTTTATGTGTGTTCAGTGTTGTGCTCCTTGATCCATTACTCAGAAGTACTGCACCTAAATCAGTTGTATTATTAGGGATGAGCTTGTGGTATGGGGTTGCAGTAAGTAGGAATGGTGATTCCCAACATGATCATAGATCACAATGAAATTTGGGATCTCGTTCTGCATCAGTGTCCGATGTGTGTGGCCAATTCTGCTTCTGATAGCCAGGGCCCTGGGGCTCCTAATATAATCTTAGCATCCCACTATGCTGAAAGAATGTAAGATTTTTAGATGTTTGGGACACATTTTACTGTCAGGCATATGGTCAAGAGTTGAAGGAGCTAATTAACAATATCATACCTAGATAGTGTGGGTGTACCTTTCTCGAGGTTTATGGACAAGCAGACCTTCACTTCTGCTTCCTAATATCCTCATGCTATTTAGTGTGTAATCACCTAGTCACAACACATCTAGTCAAGACATATTCTAATAGACATGAGTCAGTACTCTTTATTTTCACTCGTTGCATGGTGACTCATTACACCTACTGCATTATTAAAAAGGCAGTAACTTACTTCCATTTGGATATTTCTAAAAGCACTGTGATAACTGGTTTGACAAGTGTGTTAAATGATCAATCCAGTTGAAAGGATCTCTGGATGGAAGGGTAAAATGAACCTAAAATGTTTGTTTTCACAGCTCTTTGCCATTGGTACTCCCATCTGAAATCGTGAGCCTCATTTTGAATTACAGTCTCTGTTTGGGACATGTTTGATGAACACATGCAGAAAAGCTACGCCTTTAAAAAGTAGTTAAAAAGCTGTGAGAGGAAGGGTTCTGTAGGAAGTGTTTTTTCTGTTGAAATTAGTCAGCACTGGCTCCTTCTCTGGCAATAAGAGACAGTATTAAGATTGCCCTTCTCCTCTTAGAGCAGAACCTATCTCCACGACTGCGGTAAAAGAGATGGGAGGAACTGATGAGGCAGTGCTCATTTTGAGCTTTAATCAACCTCAAAGCTGGGATAAAAGTGCTATCAGGAGTCAGTGTGTATCTGTGGGCCCTATTTAGTTGCTTTGCACATTGCTGTGATCTTGTGCACAATTTCAAATTAACTCCTATACTCATTTGCCTGTCCCATTCAGAATTACTTTGAAGCACGAGCCATCTCTTTTGCGCTGCTTGCAAAATGGAGTCATGTTTGCTTAGCATTTTGAAGGCAAAACACTGCATATGAAAAGGATTTATATAATCTCAGACTGAAATTAGCAATATCAATATGGTAAATAAACGCTATCTGTGAAATACTCATACACTACCATATCTTAAATTTGTACGAGATCCTCTTTGGCAAGAAAACAAACTAACACTTCATGTTTCTCTTCTCACTAAGGGCCTCAGTCTTATGAAATGCCAGCTTGTGTTTTTTCTTTAAGTGGTGGTCCAACAATTTCAAAACAGATGGTAAGAGTCAATCTTTGTGTTTGAATCATTCCTTTGCTTAGTATGTGACTATGATTAGAGTAGGTATTGCGTGTAAGAAAGAAGCTGATTGATACTGCTGGGTGTTTGTTTTGTGGATGTTTGTTACAATTTGTAAATAACTCTTTGCTTGAAAATGCCTGTAGAATTCTTTGGAGTTCGCCATTTGAAACTACCTCTGCAGTTTATGATTTACCATGTTACTCAGCTATAAAAGCCAAATGGTATTATTTTTGGTTCACTGTTGTTTTTTGTAAATAACCATCAGAATTGAATTGAACTGAGTTCTGATCCTCCTTTGAAGGTTTTATGAACATAAACAGTTTCTTTTAGAGTTATCCCAGTTTGTGTCAGTGTGTTTACGTGCTCGAAACTGGCTTTTTGTGTCGACATGGTTCTGTAGGGGAGCAAGAGCCCTGGACTGCAGAAGGTGAAGGGAAATGCAACACAGCAATGTTGGTGTGAATATGTAACTGGAGATTACTGATCGGGGATGGGGGCATATGGTGGGATGGAGTTGGAGAAGAGCAGAAAGAGATGATTAATAGGATTGACCATGAACTGGTAAATCTTTAGAGCCTGTTATTCAAAGCAATGCTCAAACACTGATATTGTGCTTTTTTGGGGTCACCATGGAAAAGTTGGTGGTTCAAACAGCTTCAGATCTTCATTGCTAGATCAACATGTCTGTTAGGTCAGAGGGGCTAAATGTGGAGAAAAAAAGCATGTCAGATTAGACTGACTTTTCCAACCTTTAGGTTTGACTGCCTAGTGATGTTTATTTAAGATTTCAGATAAACTCTTCCATGTGCTTATCTGATAAACCAGAACTGAAATAAAATAAAAAAAAAACCATCCAGATTATACTTAGACTTAAATTACTAATTTTGTTATGAAAATCAGAGGTATAATGCTGCAGACGTGGAGCAATAGATGCTAGAACCAATCTGGGTTTGAGTTTAATAAAATATGAAGTTCAACTTTTGGACTTGTACAAGTAGTTTAAAAATGTGCTGCTGCAGAACCCAAAGCTTTGATGTGGCATAAATTTTCTCTATAGTTCAGCTTCGTTTAAAACACTTATTGGGTTATGCTTGTGCCATTTATGTCAACAGTTGCCTCTTAGCGCTACACTTACATTGTACAAGAACAGGAGTCATCTGTCCTCTGACAGCCACTGAAAGCTCACATAAAAATCTAAAGCCAGTATAAGCTCTGTAATTTATATTCTTACTTTTTCCATCACTTCTAAATGTGATCTGTATAGCTCCTTGTATTGATCAAATTCCTGCTGATAGCTGATCCAACAGCCATAGATCTGTGTTAGTGCCCATGGAAGCCTGTTTTTACCTATGGATAAGAACATTTGCATCCTGGGTTATTTGAGTTTCACTTTTCTGTCCAGTAAGAAAGTTAGCTGTGGCCCAAGTAACTGAGTGACACTTGTGCTGTGCAATCACTGGATCCAAATAATCCCTCAAATCTTGCTCACCTAAATGCAAAATTGAAATCAAATTAATAACATGAGGTGGCAGACTACATGAGATAGAGCAACTATTAATATAGTTACTGGAAGCAAAAAGACTGTGAAAGCTTAGAATTTTTTTTTTATTTTTTTTTAATTTTTTTTACTATCAGTGGAGGAGGTTGAAAACTGAAATTATTTTTAAAAGATAAAATTATGTCTTTATTGCTCAGCTTTGTGGATCCATAATACAGATTGTCTGAATTCAAAGAAAATACAGAGGAGAAGTAATAAAAGAATCTACTGGGTTTGCTTCTGAGTTCAGATTAGGTAATACTGAATATTATTTCATGGCCTTTCTCCAGTGGTTTGTGAGTACTTTCCAAAGCCAAAATATACATTTTTGACTGGTGAATGGTCTGCAGTTAAATAAGGGCAAGCAGTGAAATACTCGAGGTTGTTGCAGAACACAAAGACAGAGCTTTCCAGCATAGCTACAACATCCCCCTCACAACAGGAGAAACATTATTTTACTGTCCTTGTTCCCTTTGACTGGGATTTTGTATTTCTCATGAAACTACTGAGGTCATGAGTTAAAATTTAATAATGGTAATGTACATTTCACTTCTAAAGACATACTTTAGGCAGAGAAAATGAGGAAGCAAGCCAGCAACATCATCAGAAAAATCTCCACGAAGTAGGAAAAGTGGATATATGGAGGCATGGGAAGTTATATGCAGTGCATGCATCTGTTTTCAATCATTTTCAAATTTAGATTATTTGCAACACAAACCTATTTAAGTGTTTCAAGATTAATTTTACAGTGTCATGGAATCATAGCTTTTATTTAGCTGCATGAGGAGGACCAGCTAAATGAGCTGAGCAGTATTGCAGAGGAATGCAGAATTTATCTTGCCTTCCTGTTTTTAGCTTCTTTTGGAACCAGAGGAATAACTGGTACAGTTACAGGCAGGGCTTTCCTATGAACACCTAAACTACTTACTTAACTAAGAGCCTGGTATGGAGAGAAAATGTCAATTTGGAAAATGCAGTTTAACATGGGCTATTTTTCACATCATTTAGAAAGAGTTCTCAGGAGTAAGATTCCAGGGTAATTACTCATGTCTGGCAGGAGCCTGCCCTGGAAGCATTGCCTAACTTTGACTTGCTTCCAGCCAGCTGGGAAACAGCCAGGTTGCTCAGTGGAATTGATAAAACATTCAAAGGCTGTATTAGCAAAATTTAAACATGTCATAAGCATATCATCACCCAGGTTTAATTGAGGGCTACCCATAATCCAGATATTTAAATCTGATTCTAGTTACTGCAACAGTTTGGTTCTGTTCCCACTGAAGTCAGTTGAAGTTTTGATACTGAGAGTTTTTTTTTCTTGTCAGACCTGTACAATCTTTACTGAATAATATATTACTTTCAGTGCCACATGCAGCAGAAACACTTCTGGTACGATTCCTGTTTCCCAGTTTTATGAATAGCTGTAATCCGAGTGTAGCACTTTATCTCACAGAGTCTATTTACCTGGGATATTAATGATATGATTGAGGAAAATAAATTATTTTAGAACCAGAAGACTGGATAATTGTGTATGCATGCCGTTTAAAAGGTTTAGAGACTGTATAAATTGCCAGATCACTAAGGGTGGCCCACTGACACAGAAAGAGCAGCTAGTTAGAAACCCTAAGGATGCTGTTTGCCTTAGCGTGGCTTGTGGCTTTAGTGCATCTTCCATTCTCCATTCTCAGGATGTTCCCAAACACTGTCACAGTAACTGCCTGCAGGCTTTTTGCAATATGAATTGAATGGATTTAGGAGAATATCCTGGTTACTCTGAGGTTTATTATTTAGGAAGAGCATAGAGAAGGACATCTGTGAGAATTGTTATGATTTCTACTCATGAGACCGTGGCTGAGAATGATGAAAGCTCTGGGCTGAAGTTTGCTGAAGTTGCCATGGCCCTTTTCCTGATAATGAAGTGTTTCTGTTTATAGAGCTGTCAAATCTAGCATTGCCACTTGCTTTCTAATTCTCCAATAGTATCTAATGGTGTTGTTCTTTCAGTAGTATTCACACAATATCATGGTTTAAACAGGAGAAAGGAACAATTTATTAAAAACAACAAACAAGACTCAAGCCCTCTTCCTAACTCTTTTTATCCATCCCTGCAGGTTTATTCCTACTAGCAGAACCTTTTGAGGTGTATGTCTAGAATTAACTCCATTCACATATTTTAAAAGAAGGCATTGAATGTTGTTAGCAAAAGTAGCTGGGTAAATTAATATGTACATATATTGGTTTCCAATAAATGAAGGTGTTGCATGCAGAAACCAAAGTAACTCAATTTTAAACTAATTTTGTAACGAGAATAAGGAGAGAGCAGCAAAATCAGGCAGTTTTTACTTCACGGTAATTTGATGTAGACCCACGAAGTTTTGTATGCTTCTTAGGGATTTAAATTCCAAGACTCGATTTGGAGTTACTGAATAGGAAGCTATGACAGGTTACAGGTCATTTGCAGGCTCTTGATAATGCAGTGTGATTTAAAACTGCTTGTCCCACTGTAGAAGAAAAGCCAGGTGGCTTCTATGTGCTGTGGACAAAAACTTAGCTGGGTGGTTGCTGTAAGAAAGCCTATTGGGTTTGTTTGTGTGCAAAGTATTTTGAAGCACCTCACGCGAAACAGGTATACAATATGCACAGTGTTGTTGTAAAAGAAACAGAAATGATTAATTGTTCACGACTTGAAAGTAATGTTGACTTTGAGAATGCATGGGAGTGTCTTAGTTTCAGGATCATCTTCATACCTAAGTGAATTGGTAGATTCTTGAATTTCCTGTCATTCTAGGTACAGAACCATCCTTATATTTGTGGATATCTTGTGTGTGCCATTGGGATTAATCACTTCAGCTAAAGGGTGCTGGAGAATTTTCTGGCTTTTTATGAATTTGTCTAGTAGGTGCCTGTGCACAAATGTTTGATTTTGCTAAATAATGAATCACGTTTTGGTTTGAAAAGTCTGGTGTGTCGGGCTCCAGAATATATATCCTGGAAAGTCTCCCATAATGCTTAGATTGGCTGGGATCTAGTGAAGGACTGTTGTGAGAAACTAATGCTGATACCAAAGACTCAGGTTTGGAGCAGTGCAGTCTGTGACTTAAGTAGCTGCACTCCCAGACAGATTGCCACAGCCTAGGTAGGCACAGTGCAAGGCACTGGTCTCAGGCTTGTGTCAGCTCTGGCTTCCAGGTTTGTATGTGTGTATTTTTTTCTGTACTTTTCACCAAGGATCCAGCTCAGTTCCCCTGAAATGCAATGGCAAAATCCTTTGCAACTACACTGGGTGCCTTGCTGATTTGAACTGCACAGTTAATGGGTAGCAGTAAGTGACAAACTGGTGGCTTAGAGCTCCACTGACTGTGCAACTGCAGAGCAGAAGGCATGTGTGTGTGTATGTGAAATTGGGCATCCAGACTGTGAAATGCTGTCAATTGGCAGCAGAGCAATCAGACAAAGAGCTTTTGTTGCTACCTCTTCTCCTGAGAAGCTTGTGATCAATATGTGATTACATATTACTGTAACACATTACTGTGAGAAAGAAGCAAAACATCTAATATTCCTTATTAATTTATTTATACATATATATGTACACACGTGTATGTTTTTTCACTAGAAATACTTGCATATTTTTTCCTGAACATAATTAAACTGAAGTTGGATGATATAAAAAAGTCAATAAACACTGATAATGTCATTTTGTTTATTCACATAACAGTCCTCATTTAAGTGTTTTTATTTTCCCTTCATTCAGACATGAATGCTGGAGGGGAAAGGGATGAATGTATGGAAAAATAAATAGATAGCCCATCAAGCATCATCATTCTTACTTAGTTTATTGAAACCTTCAGCCTTGGGGTCTAAGGAGCTGGGGGCAAGGCAGGGCCGGGTGCAGCAGCAGAGTCCGTGCTCAGCTCCTGGGTATGTTATGTCGGTGCCACTCGATGCCTTCTACAACTCGGTAGTTTGTAGCAGCTGAGTGAGACCTGCTCGGACACGCGCCAGCTTCTGAGAACTCACAGTCCTCTCCCCGTTTGCCAGCCCGGCAGCGATGTCTATTGGATAAGCAGGTCTGGGGACAGCGCTGTTGTTTCACCTCTAGAGGGACGCCCAGGACCGGAGATGAGGCTCTGCCACACGCGGGCGGCAGAGCGGCTGCCCTTTTCCCTTCCCTCCTGAACCTGCTCTGCCTCAGGACAAAGCGCCCCAGGCGTCTCCAGAACAATAACAACGAAATCCTGAAATGAGAGGACCCGCGGGAGGCAAAATTTTTACAGGAATGACACTGGCAACATGTAGTGTTCAGGGAGGTGAGAAATCCCTCCCGACAGGATTCGAATGTCTCCTGCTCCATCTCCTCTTCTTCCTCCCTGTGAGAAGCCAGTGTAGGCAGATGACTGTTCTCATGCCTTATGTAGGCAGAGCGTTATTGCTCTCTATCACTTGTATTTGCAGTTCAAACCACTTTAAACCACCGTTCCTCTCCAGTCTGACCTCTGCCACCTTCGTCAAGGCAGCACGAGCCCTCAGAACACGGTAGGTTACGTGATGTCTGCATGTGCCTGTAACATTTTCGTCTCTGCATTAAGGAGTTGCACTGTGAAATTTCTGCTAGGATCAGTTATGGTAGAAAGCAGCACTTCCACAAAACATGAGAAATCACTCACTGGCCTCTGATTCAGAATAGAATAAGGTGAACATGAGTTCCTGGTTACTGTCTCTCCAAACTAGTCTGAACTTGCTCTTCAGCATGACTCTTTCAAGCAAAATTCTGGATAGTTTCCTCATACTCTTTGCCAAATGTGTCTCCATGGTCTTTGATTTACTTATGTTTGATAACTACTTACAGTGAAATGCTTTGACTACATTTTCAGCTTTTTGATCTTACACCTCTATAAATGGGGAGCTTTAGGTAAATAAATGTAGTTAGATAGATAGAAAACATGCATATGAAAACACTGTGTTGCCAGTTAAAAGAATAAGTAGAATGAAATTTCCAATAGGCGGAGTCCTTCCTCTTCAGCTCAGAGCTCCGGGCTGTGGTTGGATGACCACTCAATGCACATTTTTAAATTATGTTGGTCCATCCTGGCTGTTGACATAGCTGTGTTCTACCTAAGACGACTTGGTGTTGAATTTATTGATATTTGGGGAGTTGTCTGTTTGCTCTTCGTATGGGAAACCTGGACTAAATATCTCACTTCAGATTTACACTGAAATACGTATCTGTGTTAAGGAAACTTTCCTGTCTGACCACCAGGAGCCGCTGTGGCAGTCACAGTCTGAGCTGGGAACAAGGCCCCTTCCCAGTGGGAAGCTCCAGTGAACTCTCCAGAACTCTGACTCCCTACACTCACCACACTCACACTTAGACCAGGTTTCCCAGCCGAGTCTGAGGTGCCTAAATCCTTAAAATAATTTTATCTTGGCTCAACAACAGAATAACAGCGCCAGACTGAGCCTTTGAGGAGGGACCCTGAACAAAGGAAACCCTGGAGTATTTATGCCCTTAAAATCTACGCACATGGAAGTCTGGGGCCACTGGCTCCTGCTGTGTTTGAGTGTCTGCTCCCCTGGCCGGCGCCACAGGTCCCCGGGCCCTTTGTTATGCAAGGGGCTGCGCAGGACAGTGTAATGCTTGTAGCCTCTGCATCTGAGTGGAAAAGACTGAGGGACACTGAAAAACTGGGAGAAAACTTCTACAATTCTACACCAACTTCAGGGACAAACTCTCGTAGGGTGACCTGGTTATTAAGGTGTTAGTCTGGTAATCTGATGGTTTGGATTTACAAGTTAGCTTTGCAAGATATCACTTATCTGACCATGGGCAGGGCATTTAATCTCTCTGAGGTTCCATTTGCCATCACTGCAATGAAAATAATAATACTTACTTTCTGCTGTCTGCTTAGGCAGGCTTTCAGAATACTGTTTGTCTAATGCTTTGTAGAGCTCTGAGCACCGCTAAACCTTGAGCTGGTGTAGCATCTAGGCATTGCTGCACTCACTGGTCAGCCTTGGTCTGCTGGGCATGCTTCTGCTGTGCTTCCAAAGGAGAATCAAAAGACAGGAAGGTGACTTTCTGGTGTGCTTTTATTCCCATCTCTCATCAGATGTCTTAAGTTTGTGGTGCAACAGCCTAATGTAGCAAGTGAGCAGCTGACTGTGAGGGACCAAATACCACTTGGGGGGTTGCAAAATAAGTGATCAGAAACAAACCAACTGCAAAATTCAAGAGACTCCCCAGCCACAGATTTTGTTGTGCAAGTGATAAAGACCAACAGGTCCTCCAACATCTGTTGATCTAGACAGTGAAGTTCATGTGTTTTCACTGGGTTGGATCACATCCCTGGGAAAACTCTCTTTTGGGAGGTCTTTTAGGTGAATGAGCTGTGTCTGCCTGGGGCTTGATCAGACAATTCTCAGCTCTTCTCCAGTGGAAAGGGGTAAAGAGGAAGAGAGGGGACCATTTAATGAAGTAAAGGGATGGCTGTAATTGCAGGAGAGAGCTGGCTGACCAAAGCTCTTTTTTAACTTTCCTTTTCCTGGAGAAATTGCTCCACATAATATAGGCCACCCTCCTGGTCTGTCTTGCTGCTTCCAACAGTGGGTGATGCAGCTTGTCTTTTCTGCATGCCTGGGTGGTTGCTGCTGCTTTCCAGCAATCGGTGTCATCATGGAATGAGTTTTGTTTTCCATGAAACTTTTGAAATTGGTTAATTCCTTCCATGAAATAATCAGCTCTTACTTTAATTTTTTCAGATCATAGTGCCCAAGGGGCTTCTTTTTGCAAGCATCTACAGTTTTCCGCCTGCTAATTTGTGAAAACAGCTCAAGGTTTTCTTTCTTGCAGACAGCCTTACCATTTCCCCATGCTACCTTTTCATCTTCCTACAGCTACCCTTATAGTCAGAGTATTATAGGTTGTCACTCTCAGGAGAAGATGGTGGTGATGAAGTTGGCTGGGTTGTTTTTTTTATGTGCCATCCTGTTCTTGCATCCTGTAGATAGAGAGTAACCAAACAGCAGGAAGCAGTTTCATAGCAACCATGCTATTTTGCTGCCTCTTTTCTGAAGATTATGCAAAAGGAAAGTAGCAGAAAAATTCCAGGGACAGCCCTGTGTAATGGCTTTTTTTGTTCTCTTGGAGTGTTTCTTGGGCATTTCTCCTGCTTTTAATCTCTTATTCATCCTGCTATATAAACCAGCCTTTCACCTCTCCCACCTTTACCAGACCCTTGGAAAACCCCAGACAGTATTACTGTCCATTTTCCCCAACCCTCTTCTGGGGCTGGTGATTTTCAATGGTTTCAGTTATTTTTAAACAAAGGGACTTTACCCTCATTTAGGTGACAGCAATGAGGGTATCGCAACCAGCAGTTTCAGGAAGGTGTTGTAACTCCATTGTTGGCAGCACACCAAAATGGAATGGGTGTTAGGGATGCCAAAGTAACCTGTTCTACTGCCCAACAGGTTTGAAGTCTTCATTATCATGCACTGAATTTGTTACCTGGATTGCTGAACACACAACTCATGCAAGCTTTTACTTGTATGAGTCAGCTTCTACACTCTTGGAAGCGTCTGCAGAATTATGTTCTAAATCAGTTATAAGCTCACAAGATGTGATTTCTCATTGCTGCTGTGAAGGAAAAACATGTAGGCATTTCTGATTGCTTTGGATTTTATTTGCTTTCATATTTAATGTTATAGTCTTGTGATTTTTTCAGGCAGCATGCCCAGACAATTTATTTTTCAAATTTCCTTGTTACAGAACACTGCATAGAGGTTAATTTCCCCCCAGCGATCTCTAACTTTTAAATGCCGAAGTCACTGCTCACAACAACTGACTATTTTATATTGATCTTCCATCTTTAATGCTGCTGCTGCTCTCCTCTGGATACACAGACCTCTTAGAGGGATCAGGGAAGCCTTAGTGAATGTAGGTTTTTGCCATATCTCTCTCTTTTTTTTAATGGTTCCTTCTTTTTCCTGTACCTTCAAGTCCTTCTGGTGGCTTTTTTTTTCCATTTGTTTGTAGGTCTATTGTACTATAAAGCAAATGTCTGCCTGGTATTAGATTACATTATGGTTTGCTCATTTTCCTTTTCACAAAAAAGAGAGAATTTAGGGGAAGTTACTCTAATTTCATGCTCATTTTTGTCCAGTATGCAAAAGTAGACTGGGAGTTAAAACTAGGCCCAGTGACCATAGTGCTAAAATCTGTATGTAAAAGGTTTATTTCCAGTAAAATAAATGCGTCATAGTCTAAAGCACTCTGATAATATTTAATATTCATGCTTCATGCATAGACACACTTTGTTTCACTCCTGTTAATCCATGGTTAATGCTTCTTCCCTGGAGGGTTTCATCCCCAGAATTGAAGTGTCAGATTGCGCTGACACAAATGATTGCCAGTGGGCAGGTCATGGCTCAGCCACATGGACAGTAACCCCAGTGGGAGCAGGGGTGGATCAAGCACTTGAAGTCACCTTTGCAAGAGGAGATCTAACTACATTCCTGAGACATTTGTTTGCACTGTAAAATCTCACCCTGATTTTTAAATTTAGATTTTGGACACATTCACAAGTCACTTTTCTACTTTGTTATTTGCTATTTGTAGCAGAGAGGTGCATTGGGAAGGTATATCCTGTCACAGATAAGATGCCATTATACTGGGTACTGTATAGATACATGCTGAGAAGAGGCTTTGAAGAGTTACAGTACATTTAATTTTCCATTTATTTGTCATTTATTTTAAATATATAGTTATGAAATGCCTTAAATCTGTATTAGCAAACTTTCAAGGGAAAGGAAAAAGAACTTTGCAGCCTGAACTTTGCCTTTTCTCCTAAAAAAAGTTAATGAAGTTAATGCAAATATATTTTCCATAGAGGAAGCTACATTTACTTTCCTGCTGACCCTGTTTTCACATTGTTTCTAGTGGTCTGTGCTTGTTTTCCATCTGCTGCTTGCAGAACCCCAACTTTACATAGGTTCCTGGATCAGCGTTTTTTTCTTCTCTCTCTCTCTCTTTTTTTTTTTTTTTTTTAACACTTACACTGAAAGCAGTAGTGAAACTTGAAAAGTAAATCATTATGCCGGGGATAAAAATGGAAGAAGTAAACTATAGTCTGGCTGAGAAACTCCAGAGGTCTGGGTATCTGGATGACAAAGTAACCAGAATAAGAAGATAGTGTTAGTTGTAATTTAAAAATCTGTTTTCCAGGTTTGAGGGCAGATTTAATATCAGGCGACAACATCCAATGTCCATAATAAGTTCTAAAAGCAGCTGTGACTACATCTCTAAGGAGTAACACCTGTGCTCCTTTCTCCCAGTTATAACAGAGTAACTGGGGGCTAGGTGGCTTTGACCTGTCCAAGAGTTACACTTCTGAAGCACAAATTCTCACTAAGTCAGTTTTATTGTTTTGTGAAACAGAACATGACTCCTGTGAAAATGTAGGAGAATTTGTACTGTGGTTTACATGGAATGATTTGGTGCATTGGGAAAGTAAAGTGGATTAGCTGGAAAGACACCACAGCAATGGCCCCAGGAGTGTGTCACCAAGAGGGATTACATGATTTGATGGTCAACATAGACCTGCCTGTAGAACAAGCAGTGGAAGAGGACTAGATCTCGTGTCACCAGCCAGTGAGAGGAGGACTGTGTTCCACCTCACCTGGTGGTGAGGGACACGTGGTGTATGCCACAAAGCCAAAGCCTCATCAGCAGCACTGCAGAGTAGCTCATTGTGTGCAGGCTGCGTTGCTGCTCAAGGGTCAGTGTGGTGCTGGCAACAGCAGAACTTTGGGCTGGAGCTGCTCTCACTCCTCATTGGTAACACCAGCTGATAATGTGAGAAACTGCTGGCCTTGCAGACAGGGAAAGGACAAAGGACTGGGCTAAACCAAGGCTAAAATAGCAATACAGTAACAAGAGGCACTACAAGACAAAAGATATGAAGAGGGAGTGGGGGGGCACTCCCTGGGGGTAAAAATTTTCAAGGACAGCGGCAGGGATGTGCTGACTGATGCTGAAATTCTCAAGTAAGGATGTAGTCAGCAAAATGGAAACCAGTGGGGAAAGAGTAAAACAGGGTGGGTTGCTTATTTAAGGTGCGTGTGGGGAAGGGATATAAAATAAAGAGACAGGGCTTTTGTAGGGTTGAGCAGCCCCATGCCTGATCACTGTGGCCTGGAGCAGGACAGACCACACATCCCAATAGACTTGCTTTTTTTCCTGCAGGATTCCTGCCTCACTCAAAGCATGGGAAGAAGAATGTTTCCTTACTGAATAGCTATTCATGATGTTGTTTCTTTCTCATTTTTCTGCATGAAACTTCTATCTATATGTTATTCACTGCAGTTTAGTTATACCCCTTTTGAAAAGAGAAGTTTGAATTCTTTCATGGGTCTCTTTGTTAATAGTCATCTTCACAAAATCTCTTTGAGGTAAGTGTTGTCTTCCTCTTACAGAAGTGGCTCTAGGTCATGAGGAGAATCAAACTGAAATTCATGTTGGGTGCCCAGTTTAAGAAAACTGGAAGGTAACTCTTCAGAGAATTCAGCATGATATTTCACTGTGCATACTGACAGTGTTCCCCACTGATGTGGGTGGCAGATCCAACTGCTGCGTACTTCTGCTCACTGGGACTCTAAGTAGCTTTTATTCAGAAAATGAGACACTGAAATTCCAAACAGAAGTAACGTGGTGCTTCAGCGGCCTAGTCAGCATACCAGGGGACTTCTAGCAAAGGCAGGCATAAAACTGTATTCTCCAGCATGCCATGCAGCTGTATTTACTGTGCAAGCTGTTCTTACTATTGCAGTAATCCAGTCCTATCCACTTTGTGTTCCTGGCTGACAGACAATGTTGTCCATCACTACACAGCTCTATTCAAATCCATAGCGAGTTGTTCTCTGAAACTGGAGCAGGAGCTGCATATGCACCGTGAAGCTAAATTAAGGGGTTCAGTGGCAGCTTAGCTGCTGTTTTCACTTCAAGGAATATAAATAAGCTGACAATAGGACAAAATAACACAGTAACCATCACAAGCATAATAATCCTGACCAAGCATTTCTCCTATTCCATCCAAGGAACTAATCTGATCATACCTATGTCAGCAATCCAGCATCCAATTAACACTTAAAAGCAGAGTTTGTCCAAGTGTTGCTATTGTCAACTACTGTTTTAATGCCCACTTTTTTATTAAAAAAATCTGTTCTAATAAACAGATTTTTGAGATGGATGAAATAAAATGTTTAAAAGTCTTAGTTCTGTTATTCTTTAAGTTTTTGAGTTAGTTTTAATTTTGACTAAGTATTTTATAAACATAATTTCCCAACTTCATTAAAAATTCCATAGATGAATGATTCTATCAGAATCCAACATATTGACTCAGTTATATTATCAGTTTGTAGTGTCAGTCTCACACACAAACTCTTCCCTGTGTCTCAGACTGCCCCTCAGTTTTTTCACAATACCCATTCCAATTGTCTTTCCATGCTCAGGCTCTTTATCAGTAAGTTTACCTCTCTTTCACACATTCCTCAATGTAGATTTCTTGTCTCAGTACCTTTGCCTAAGTAATTTGTCAGCCACAATGCCCCATCACACAAAGCTCTATCGTACCCATGGCTTGTGATTCCCGTCCTGCATTCCTCAACAATCACCAGTTTTAGTTTGTCTCTACCATCAGTAGCTCCTAACAAAATCCAAGGGCATTTTGACAGTCCTTCCTCTTCTTTTGCCTCTTTCTTGACTCACCTTTGGTCCTGAACCTGGTTCTAGCTTGATCCCTATGTCTCCAAAAAATTCACATAATCTTTATTTTCATTTAACCTTCATTTTACAAAGTTAAGAAAGCTGTTAAATACTAGTATCAGTGTAAGAGGGAAATGTTATAATTCATTATTAACAAAATTAGACTGGGAATTAGAAGGCTTTTTGCTATCGATGGAGTGAAATTCTGTAACATTCTTTGAGAAAGAAGTGAAAAGAGGCATGCTCAACTATTTTCATCTGTAGCTGCAAGGAAGTTTAATTCTGCTCAGGAATAACAATCTTTAAAATTTTAGCTATTAATCTCTAATAAAAACCCACTGAGCATATGTAAAAATAGATATTGCATAAACTTATGGATTGTAAATTCTTGCAGGACTATTGATCAGGAAGGCAATAGGATTATCCTTGACTCAAACCTATGAACTCCATGTCCCTGCCAGATTTTGTGTTTTTTTTTTTTTTTTTTCTTCATTCAGGCCCACAGAGCCACTGAATTGGTGAGGTTGGAATGGAGCCCTGGAGATCATCGAGTTCAACCACTTAGTTTTGCTAAAGTTCTTGAGAATCCTGTCTGCCCATTTCTCTAGGCTGTCCAGGTGTCTCTGAATGGCATCACAACCAACTGGTGTATTAACCACCCTTTCCAAGCATGACTTGCAAACTTGCTGAGGGTGCACTCTGCTCCATCATCAAAGCCTTTAATGACGAGGTTACACAGTACTGGACCCCATATTGACCTGCTGGGGATGATGTGGGACTCTACCATTTTATTGCCAAAGTGACTGAGCCTTTCTTCATCATGCCCTTTATTTCTGCTTGCTTTTTCCCCTTTTTTTTTTGGTTTTGTTTTGTTCCTTTAATTTCTTTTCTTTTTTCTAAATTAATACTAGAACAAAGATTGACAGAAGAAAATTTAGGCTCAGTTCAGGAAAATAAACTAGTTGCATGAAAGGATTTTGGGATACACCTGGCAAGAGGAATTTCCTTGATGCTATAAACTCACTAGCATAGGATCATTGGCAGGTGTGTTAGGGCTAAATGTGGCCAGAATCATACTTCACCTAAGACATTATGAACCCTTGGACTTGTCTTTTCCAGTTGCGTAGAACTGATCCTGTATTAAAAAACTGCACATAGTTCATCATGGAGGCAGCTGAGTCTGGGCCTATAAATCTAATCTTTCTAATCAGTTAATCTGATAAATGTCCTTGCTGGAAGTGTAGGGGAATGCTGGGTGGAAGGGAAGAGTTAGAATTCTTTTAAAGCCTAATTGCCTCATAACCACTATTATTTTAATGTATGATACAACCAACAATTGGACAGGAGATGTAGTTCCTAGTTCACCTCTTAGTATCAGTTTATCCTCGCCAGGAAAGAGAAAGAAGGTAATTAATCCTTGACTGTGTTTATATGCATAGTATTTGACAATAATAATGCAAGCCTGCTCACCATTATTCTAACATTGCTAATTGGGAGGAGTTCAGTAGACGTGTCTGATATTCTCTGAGGCCCAGCTGGTATCCAATTTCCAGCAGAGTTAGCTGAGAAACATGAAGGTCAAGTAACTTCCCCAAGGTTACACTATAAATGGCTCAGCTGGGATTAGGACCCAGATTAGCCTTGCTTCTAATCTTTTGCCTAATTAATCACTGTAGTCTCTTTCTGCAAATACTGAACAGGTTCATCTTTGTAGTTTCACCAACAAAATGTTGTGGGCAAACTTACTTAATTTAGGGGAACAGATTTCATAAGGGAAATAATGAAATAGCATTAGCAAAGCTAACTCGTAACTGAAATGGAAAACAATTAGGACTGGATTTTGCTTATGGGAGATATTATTGTAATGGCTGTGTTGTACTTCTCTTCTTGATCTCTTATGTCTCAAAACTGTGCACATCCGGCCACCCTCCCTTATCAATTCTCAGTACGTATGCCATCGAGAGCATGATATTTGCTGGAATTTTTTGACTCTCTATTTATTTACCTTTATTATAACTCATGGAAATTGGCTGACTGGAAATGCAGAAACAGTAACAAGATGGCTGTCACATGGTTTATTTGTCTTTTTGTAAAACTCTCTGTGATGCAAATACTTCAGCATTTTGGATATAAAACTGTTATAATGCAGTTCTTTTACTCATCTCTTGTGTGGAATGGAGTACTCTAAGAGGAAAACCAGCAACAGAGTTTTAGGTAGGATGAAGAAAACCCCTGATTTTCTCTATCTCTAACTGAAAACCATGGTCAGTATTATGGAACATGAAACATTTTATAGTGCCAGCTGGTTATAATTAAAGGCTTAGTTTCTCAGTACAAAGACACTTCATTACAAATCAGCAAATATATTCACACCAGCAGTCTTCCTGTTTCTGTGAATAGGAATAGGTACAATGTACAAGTCTGGAGAACTGCTTGGAAAGTCTTGTGGGGCACACAACTAAAATGATAGCCAACACATCTCACATGGATTAAGGAGCCAAGAAAAACAAAAATGTCTTTATTTAGCCTGTTGCTAAACTACATCATCACAGTGTAACTGATCTCCTGCCATTAGGCAGTGAAATCCAAAGCCACGGAGCACAATTAAAAGGCAACTTGACACCTGCAGTCTCCAATACTTTTTGAAATAGGTAGAAAGAGAATATGCAGCTTATCAGGGTGTTGAGGATGGTATATGAAGTATTATCCTTGGTAGGTTCCTACTTTGAAGTTAGTCCAGTACTATATAGCCTGGACTTGTACATAAAGGGAGTTTAATCTCTATCTCCAGTTTTCAGAAGTTACTACTTGATATAGTAATCTCAGCAAAAGTGCCAAAGATGAATGAATATGGAAGTGGGACTCACCTAGTTCTTGAAAAAGAAACGCAAGCATTTCCTAACTGATATGAAAGAATGTACAAAGCTGCTGGTCTGTTGAGAAAAAAAACAATTAATCTTAGAAATAATTTTTAGGACCCTCACGAGTACACATCTTCAGTCCAGCTGATGGATACACTGAGGCAGACAGGGTAAATTTACAGCCTGACCTGAAGTGTGCAGGTGTGGACATGTGCATCTAGATGGTAAAAACTCATGAGAGGGCTCTACTGACAGATATTCATTACTATTAGAAATGCAAAAATGGACAGAAGTTATAGTGTTATAGAATATATAATGCCATGTCTTATGTTATGGCATAGAACAACTTGTTGGTTTAGAGATTTCCATTTATCTGCACCTTCCAAAAGGGAAATTAGTGCCCATCTTGCTAAAGAACACCAGCCCAGTATTCAGGATGTATTTTGCAATGTTGCATCAGGACAATATGTGCAATGGTGTGTGGTTTCTAGTTTGTTTGCTACCAAGAGTAAAATCTTCCCCATTTTGAGAAAGGCTTGGGGTTAATCTTGCTTTCTTAGCATTTATTTGCATTAACGGATTATTGCAATTTGCTTTGATTCAAACTTTTCTGGGTTTGCCAGTCTCTCTGGTCTCATCTGGGCAATTATCATCCATCTTACTGCTCATGTGTTGCTTCACTACCGATAAAAGGTGTTGTGATCATGACTATCTGATGATGAAGAAGATGCTCCTGTCACTCAAGACATCCTGCTAGCTCAGCTGTCGCTGAAAGCTGTGAAGTCAAGATGTCTCCCACAGCCAGCTCAGGCATCTCTTTGTTAGTCATCTGGTCACAACTAGTTTTCCAAAGGGTAATGGCTTCACCTCTGAGAGACTGGTATAGCCTGTCTCGGTGTATGTGAAATAGGGCCAGATACTCTGGGAAGCTTAATGCCTTTAGTTGTAATTGTGCACTAGAATCTTGCTCTTGAGTGTTACTTCCTGTCTAAAATCCTGATCCAATTTTCTACTTTCTACACCTTGTCCTAGTTCCTCCTACTGCGTGCGAGATCCTAATCCTGCCCTTCACCTGTTCAGCCTTGCTTCCTAGATCTTGCCTCTTTTCCAGCTCCAGTTTCTGCTTTAAATTAGCTTGCCTGAACTTATTTCAGCATGGACTGCCCATGATGCTGAAGACACTTGCAAACATTGAGACTAAAATTATAATGAGCCAAGTCTGATCTTCATTTAACCATGCAAACCTTAGTTTTCAGAGATCAAAACATTTTCCAAGGACAGTGACTTTACTATAGTCTAATCAAAAAATAAGATATGTAGAAATTCTAGTTCAAGCTACTCACGAAGGTGAATCACATCTTTCAGCACATTATCAGTAACTGATTTATATGTGGCAGAACCATAAATACAGTGATAAACTTCTTAAAAATTTTGTTTACACATTTCTAAGAGTGCTTCTTCCTTTTGATATCTGGCAACACTCCCCCAATCCCAAATTATAACAATAAAAAGGTCTATTACTCATTTCACACATTGGGAAGGCAGAGAGATGCTTTCTCCACAAGTTTCAAAAGAAGACTCAATATGTTCCTAAGAATATCTTCTCACTTGTACAACAGACTCTTTGTATAGAAGTGATGAGAAATTGTACTTGAAAAAGCTAGGCTGAGAATAACAGTATGCAGGATATTCATTGTAACAGGGCATTTTAAATGGATGTGTCCATCTGGTGGCTGTATTAAAATAATTAACAGAGGGAACTGATGTACGGAGTCTATTTAGCAGAGCATCATCTGCCCAAAAGCAGATTCCAACAGAGCTGTAGAAGGGGATGACAAACGCTGCTATTTCCCCAGCTGACTTGAGAAATGTGTGATCGAATTTTGGCATGGTGTTATTTCACCCTTCTTCCTGTAGAAAGAGAAACTAATTTAAATTCATGTTAGATTGAATGCTGTGGCTGTTTTAATTTGAACTTTTATTCCTGAAGTTTTAATAATTATGGTTCAGATAGCCCCAAGACAGAATTGTGCCATGAAATCCACAAAGAAAATGAAATTGTTGACTTCTTTCACTGTTGCAATATTGTTCTAGATGTGCAGGTGAAGATATGAAAAGAGTTCACAGATGTTCTGATGCTAATAATGATACCTTTAGCTGTCATCATTAAGGCTGTTATGTTTATATGATAATATACCTTGAAAAGGAAGCCTTAACACCATGCTTTCCTGCTATTTTGACCTAAATAAAAGTGGGCTATTTAGCATAAGAAATACAGAGTCAAAATTACAATGACATATGTCACTGACAGTGGCATATAGGCAACCATACATTGCTAAATACTTCATCGTCAAAACCAGTAACGTAGTGTATCAGGAACTGCTTAAAAAGGCAATTTTCTTATTTTCACAGTGTACTGATGTTTCATTTTGGAACCATGGAGCTTCTCTTACAGCCCTACAGCTTATTCATGAGCATTGTTTGAAGTACACTGTACTTTGTGAAAGAAATGAGCTCTGCCTAGCCAATGTATTATTTATTGTAGTGAAAAGCAGTTTGGACATTTTTGTAAGCAGATCAGCAGATCACTATAAAATACTAGACTTGAAGAATGAACTCAAAGGCCCCACCAAAAGGCTTTTATGTAAGAATTCATCAGTAAAATGTTTAACACAGAAAGTCAAGTTAGCACCTTTAAAGAGTTAAGTGGCATGGAACAGAAAAGAATGGCTATATTTTCTTTGAACTCTCCATTTATACTGTGCTGTTTACCTGTAAGATTACACTTTCTATTTATAGTCATTACAAGAATTTAAACAACCATCTAGCAGTAAGATTAGTTGACTCAGACTTATTGTTACGATCACAACAGATGTTTTCTAACTCTGATATTCTTAAAAAGAAATAGAGTCTTAATTCTTTCTTGCTTATAATTCAAAGACTGTCCTGATGGGCAGTTTGCCTACTAGGCTAAGTAAGACCTGTCAATTCCTAAACATAATTTCCCCACATCTGAGTATGTTTAGCCCCAGGTTCCTTCCTCCATGAACTTCCAGCCTCTGCTACCTGTAATATTGCCCACCCAGTTGTACCACGAAGACAGACATATTTTTTTGTACACTTTTCATGGAAATATTCAGAACTTGCTGTTTTCTGGAGAAACAGATAATCATTGCAGCTGTTCTGGTGATACTGAGTAGTAGCTGTAGCTGCCAAGCAGTACATAAGAATATGGTTTATAATCTCAATACATACAAGCCAGGAAAGAAATATGAATTAATTATATTTTATAAAGTATATATTTATTAAATGCTGAAACAGAAAAATGCATGAGATTAAGTTTTATTTACTATCACTAAAAGCCAGAAAGTGATTCAGAATTTTCTCTGCTACAATTATGGAATGATTTAGCCCACATCGTAAGAAAACTGTCAGAAACAGGAACTCTTCCAGAAAACCTGTACAGCCAATAGATGAGCACTCAGAATTTCAAACCACTGGAGAGAAACCAAAATGAATTTGCATCTGTAAGAACAGACTTGTAGAAGTTTCTGCATTAACACTCTTCTTTATGAAGTGTGTGCAAAAGACTGTCAAATTGTCTCCAAAGTGCCAGTAGAAAAGATTACAGAAAAAATGAACAGCAGCAAAGTCAGTATGATCACAGTTAGGAGTTCTAGTGCAATAAAGAATGAGATGGCTGCATTATTACATCTGAGATGTAACTTTTCACTTAAAAGCGATGCTTTAAGTGAAAGAATAGAAGAAGGCATACAGGACATCAATTTTTTACAGGCTTTATGAGTTGAACGAAAGAGGTATTTACTATTACTTAACTCTTTACAGAGCAAAGTCATAGAAACACACTAAAAAACATGGAATACATGAATATCTCGATTTATTGTATAGTATTTTGTAAACTTTTTAGAACTCATGTTAGATTGTGAGAGAACCAAGACTAAAAGTTGCCATAGATAAAAAACTTTTTGAGATTTGGCTGCTACACATAGCAACACTGTGAATAATCACAAATGTGAAAATTTAGCTGAAACAACGTTTTCACTTTAAGCCAGGTACTTCCACTTTTTTGTAACTGAAATATGGAACACACTAGCAGCAACACTATTATTTCTAACTCAGGAAGAAGCTCTTTCCCATCTGTGACCAAATTCAGTGATTTCAGGCAAACGCATGATCAACGTCACATTAAAGAGAAGTGTTTTTCCTTAGAAAATGAAGAGTTTGTAGAATCATTCCATTATCCATGGTTGGTATTTGCCTTAGCATTCACTTTTGAAAACACCATTTTTCCCCCCTCAATGTTTCTGAGGAAATACTTCCATCAATCCCAAGTATTTGGGACAGATTGATTTCTGATATAAATAATTTCTGATAGTACAGCACATTATGAAAGAAAACTGTTCCAATCCATCCTGCTACCCATAAATGAGTTGGATATGTAACGGAAACCAGGGATGTAGTACTCCTGTTGTTTGTGAAACACCTATATATTAGAGGAAAGCATTAAATTTTCCTTTTTAGAACATCACAAATATAGAACTAATAGCAACAATAATAAAAATGACATTATAAAGGCTACTTCTTTGCACCCAATTGCCCTACCAATTTATAACAGACAAATGCTAATGAGATGTAGTAGGAAGCCCTGCCATTGTTCCTAGGTCAGATAGCTAGGAACTAGCTCCTAGATGCACAAAATAATGTGATGTAATGCACACTGGGACAGTACAAGTACCTTTAAAGATTCCAAAATACTGCTCAGCTTACATATTTTTTTGACACAATAGCCAATGCTCAGCAAAAAAAACCCCAAACCAACCCCAAAACTCATCAAACCCAAACTGACTGCAGATGTCAGAGCAATTTTTTTTTTTTTTTTTTGGTGCAAAGTAAAAATTGTTGTGGGATATTGTGTTTTACAGAGCACAGACTGTCTTGCAGCTGAACATCATTTTCACAGGACGTCACAAAGAAAAGGGGACCAAAGTAAATTTATCTTCTGAAAAAGAATGAAGGACTAGAATATTACGTGGATTCAGTCTTTGCTTTTAAGAATTTGGAAATTTAAGAGAAATCATGTTCTAGGGATAGAATAAAAATACTTAAAAATATGTAGGTTTGCTCATGTCAAAATTCATACTACATGAGGTTCAACTGTCAGCATCAGGATCACTTGGGAAGACTTTGGTCTTCCTTGGATTTCCTTGATGGCTTTTTTCTTCTCTGAGCATGGGAAGAAGGGATTTTTTTGCCTTCTTTGCTCCTCTCTTCAGTAAAAAGGCAGCCTCTCATGTCATAGGTCATAAGTGGTTCCTTGTATTCCTGCATATGGGAAGGTTGTGGACTATTGCTATTACTGAGAAATTTTTGAGAGCATTTTTGCAGATGCTTACTCTCATGATTAATGAGCTCTTTCATGACTTTTGGGAGAAGCTACTATACAATATCAATGTTTTGGGTGGGGTTGGCCGTTGCTGTAGTTTTTCATTGGATTGCCACTTTTTTTCCCGCATATATTCCTACACAGATTTTAATCCCAGTAGAAATTTATTCTTTAATAGTGTGTTTTGATGTAAACTTTTTTAGTTCCTTGAGCAATGAAGAATCTCAATGAATATGATAAATTAGGCATTAGCCTTTCTTCTTTCATTCTTGTCTGCTGTTGGTGTTATTCCACACGTTTTCTTTTTCTGTCTTGTGCTTGACACTTTTATGTGTTCTAAATTTGAATCACAATGAGATAAAATACAGATATTTGTTTCCATCTGACATGTACATTTGGTGGGATTAATAGTTGGCAATATGACGTATATTTTAATTTCACATTAGGAATGCTGGCATTCTAACACAAATTTGATACTGTAGCTGCTCATTAGACTGAAGATTTTAATGGATCATTCTTCTCTGTTATCTTTTCTGACTTTAAAGTTTCAGACAGAACTATGCTGTTTTTCTTTCTTTTTCTTCAGTTGTAGTTAAGTTTTCAGATCCCCTAAAACACTATGGATATGTATGTACAGTCTCCACTTCTGACTACTTAGAAAAATGTAATGGATTAGAAACCAGAAGAATACATTTCTCTGCTTGCTTTTGGCACAGATCGTTTCATTCGGGTGTATCTCATTATGAGATAATTCCTTCCTTGAAGATATTCTTTAGGGCCAAGGAACCCACCACAAAATGGCTTCTATTAATTTTCTTTTACAGTCTAGGACACAAGGGAAATAAGTGATGTCAGTGGGAACAAGAAATTAAAAATATGTTAATGTTTAATGTATCCTTAGTATACACACACACACTCAAAGACATCAACACTCCTCCTTGTTCTCATATTTAATAACGAGTAACTGTTGCACTTATTAAAATGCATTGCAACAAGTAAGGTATCACAAGTTTAGTGGAGAAAAGTTTAGCTGAATTTCTCAGCTAAACTGTTCATTAGGTTTCCCAAAGGAAAAAGCTCAAGCTTTCTCCTCTTTGCTTTTGATTTTTGATCACTGTTTCGTAAGCGGAAAGAGGATTTCCTTTTCAATGACCTCTTAATTCACAATTCATCTTTACAGTCTACTTCTGTCACGGGCATTTGCCCTTTTCTGGCCATAGTGCAGCTGAACTTCCTACTTCTCACATGCCTTCATCCTCTTTGGTGACCTTACTTTGGGTGGTCTTCCGTGTGCATTAGAATTTGGCACAAACATGAAGAGCATGCTCCTACCAACAAGCACCCCTAAGCAGAAATGATACTCTGTCTCTAACAAGGCAAGCACTTTGTTTCTAGTGACTTTCAGCTTTGATTTTTTATGTTTTTTGGAGCCTATTAAAACAAATTAATTGATCCAATGCATGTGTAATGTTCTGGATGCTTTCACTACTGATATCTCTTAGACAGCCCTTATATATTGTGTCTATTGCTGTCTCTATGCAGGTCAGCGAAATCCGTGGATAACAAACAGCCCGGGCCAGGCCTTTGCTTATGAGTGTTTTGTGAGGGGAAACCGTTCTCCCTGCACAGTGCCATTGGCGGCCATTCGCCAAACACGCCGTTGAGCGCAGAGAAGCGCCGAGCCACTCAACGTAATGGCGGGCGGAGCGGCCGGGCCGTTCCTATGGCCATGCCATGTGCCAAGGCCCACATCCAAGGAAGAAAGAGAGGAAGAAGATGAGGATGAGTAGGAGGAAAGCAGCGAAGTCTGCCGGCGCCATCCGAGCCCCTCCCCGCTTGGGCCTCCTCGGCCGCCGTACGCCCACCCCTTCAGGTGAACACGTATCCCTCCGCCGCGGCCGCCCCTCGGCCGGGCTCGTACCCGGCAGTCCCCGGATGGAAACTGTGATGGCGGCCGGCAGCGCCTCGCCGGGCGGTGGCGGTACCCGAGGTAACTCCGCGGGGGGCGCCGGCCGGGGAGCCCCGTCCGGTGCGGGAGGGACGGCCCGGGGCAGCTCGCAGTGGAGCGGGCGGGGACGCGAGCGGCTGCGGCGGGGCGGGACGGAGCCCCGTGGTGAGGGTGAGACGTTACATAGTCCGTGGCCGCCGGCTGCGGGAGGGTCGCCGGGCAGCCGGGCTTGGGGCAGGTGAGTCCGTGGGGTGGGCGAGTCCGTGGGGCGGGCCCGGGGCGTCGGGCCCGGCCGGGAATGGCCTCGTGTGCTGCTGCCGGGCCGTCGTGGGACCGTATCCCTCCGCCAGGCTACGCACCGAGAGTCGCGGCCGCCCCGCGCGGCCGTGCGGGCGCCCCGCGCGGGCGGGCAGGGGTGGGTGGCGCTGCCGCAGGGCTCCCGAGGAGGAGCCGGGCAGCGACGCGCCCCGCTCGCCCCTGTCCCGATATCGGGCAGGTCCCGCTGCTGTGCCCGCGGTCGGACGGAGTCCGCAGCTCGACCCTGAGGCGGTGGCAGCTCGAGGGCTCCGTCACCGGGCGCCCCGCGCTTTGTCCCGGCGCCCATCGGCCTCCGCAGCCCCTGGCCGGCTCCCGGCACCGCTGCTCCCCCGGCAGCCCCGTGCGGGTGGAGGCAGTGTCAGACCGCAGGTGGGCTGGCGCTGGCCGTGTGTCGCCGCTGCGTTCAGCGGCTGTATTCGTTAAATAGCAAGTTCACCCCTTGTCCCGGGCTGTCTGTGTATGTGAGCTCTGAGAGTGATTCGGTGATTTATTTTCACTTTATTTCTACAAAAGCAGTGTTGTGCTGTGTCAGATTGTATCTGACCACTCTAGCTCTGTGGGTTTCTTAAGAGCTAGTTCTGTAAGTTCCTGCATGTGTCCAGGTCTTGGGAGAGATGAAGGCACCGCTCTAAATTTGCAGGCATATAGAATGGGACTAATCATGGGGTGTATTTCAGTATAATTTTATTTATTTATTAAAATTTAAGTAAGTCTAAGATTTTGCAGAAATCTCGAAAATACTGCCTGCCGGGATACCTATTTTGAATTTAGCTCTAAATAAAAAAAGTGTAAAAGTTACTTAATTTTAGAAGGGTCTAACTCCTGTCTGTTATTTCTCATTAGATCAAAGTATATAGCTAAAACTTTATTTCTGTGTGTATTTTCTTTAAACAAAATATGGACATACTGCAGCATTTTGGGGGGAAGAAAATTCAGGCTGAGAGCCTCAAATGGTTACTTGCGCTTAGTGAGTGGTTTGGGGTTTTTTTGAGTGAGAGTTAACTGTGGCACATGCTTACGTATTTTCAGTGTTTGTACTCATTATATCTGCATTTAAATCCACTTACTTGTTTCAGATACTGTGAATGTAATATTCCGCCTCCTTCCCAGGCTTCTGCACAACTTTATAGAAACTTATTATTTGGTCTTTGCCATAAAAATTTTTGCTTAATATAAGTGTCTTTTGAGTTAAAGTTAAAAGTTGATGGACAGAGGTACCAGTCACTTCTTTTTATGCTGTTTTAAAGTTATCAGATGTTTATGCTTCCCAGTTATGAATGCCTGAGGTGTAGTGGCAAAGCTAAGGTTAAAATAGGCATTGTTATATTGTGTATATATACAATATTTATATTGTATTTGATGGTGCGTGCTGGGAGAGAAGATAGTACATACTTTTGTCTTCAATATATTAAAAATACACATAATGTAAATTCGTGAGGGATTTGTACTTTTCAACTTATTCTTGCAGTTATGCGTGTATTTATACCATTTAAAATACCTTTCCTTTTGTTTCCAGAACGTTTTTTAGTATTTTTCCTGACTGTGGCCTTTTCTGAGTCTTGCAAACTTACCTCTTCTCTGTGTGTGGAAAAAAACCAGCTGTTGAAGAATTGAAGTCAAATCTTTTCTTAATGTGTAAGTGAGACTTCTTTGAAAATGTACATTTAAAGATCCATGGGATTTTTTTTTAAAAATGGTTGTTTTGAGTAAATATTTTTATTTGTCATGCAGCAGGTGCTTGTTGATGGATGCATGCTACCCAGTAATAACAAAATTAGGTTGTAATTTATGAGGTTAATTAGTGAAAGAAGATCTCAGATCGAGTTTGAATATACCCTACTGGGACTCTTTGCCAAACGTAAATACTGCCTAGTTGAGGACCACATTGGCCTGGTGGTGAAAGCCTGAGTCTTGGTCTCTGCAACACTTCATATGCTTCTGATTTCTGTCGTTTTAATTGTGAACATACTTCAGGTTTCAGTGTCTGACAGTGTAACATTTTAATCTGAGGGATGGGCAGCTGCCATCGGGATGATGTATTGCATCATGCAACCTGTAATCTTTGTGTTGCATCTGTGTATTAAAGAAGTTGTCCAAGCAAACACATCCAAGTAATTTTTAGTTACTTATTCTTCATGTGGAAGTTCAGCTTGCTTCTGTTCAAATAAGGGCTATACCAGGGGCAAGAAAATGCATTTTAATGCAGTACTCTTTTGGTGGAAGTGGAGTGTAAATGCACGGTTTGTTCTCTTCTCAAGGCTCAAAGTAGGGTAATATACCATGTATTAATCTTTCTCGTGAAAGATGGGGAATGTGTCATTGAGTTAAAAGGAAAAAAAAATCGCGTACCCAAAGTGTTCCCATTTGGAGAGACTCTAAGGCAGGAGTCTGTGTCTCTGTGGTTTGTTGTTTTGGGGTGTTGATGTCAGATGCATAGTTCAAGTCTTGCAGGTCTCATATTTGGAGAACACAGTTAAGTGAATTTACTCGATATTAGAGTCTGTGTAAAGTGTCAAAGTCTGTTGTGTTTATTATTTTCAAGAATTGTGCAGAAATGCTAATATCTTCTCCAAAGCAATGCAGTAAAGTTTATTCCTAAAAAAACGAAGTGTTTTGCTTTTCTTGCTACATGATACAAGAACATGGACTTGTAAATTTTTCAGTCTCCATTTTCTTTGTCAAGTGTTTGCATGTCTAATACTAGATACTTCCTTGTCCCTGTACTATGGGAAAATACTTGAAAGACCTTAGGGCTAATGCTTATAATGGCTTGGAGATCTAGAAACAGCCCTTTTACTTAATCACAGTGAGGGAGAGGATGTGATCATTCTTTCAATTTGAATGTGAATAAGTAAGATGATCTAATGAGTTCCAAGTCTATGTTGCTTCAGGTTGAGCATGAGAGTAGTGGAGAGTGAATTGCTGATCAGATATCAGCTAACAATTTACTACCTTTTTTTAGGAAAGAAGAAAGTGACTTTGTGACTTCTACTGTGGAAAAAGTTTTTAGTCAAAAGTGTTATACTAGTGAAGAAACGGTTCTTCTTTTCCAGTGTTGCTTTTCCAAATTTTAGTTATTTTCACTGTTATTCCAATTCTGCTGTATTCTGTGTCAGTATTCTGTGTGGGAGTGTTGTTCAAGCATAGACTTGAGCTGCTGTAAATTGTTGCTGCAGCCTGTTATGGAAACACTGACATGAAGTCTGTAGCGAGACAGTGATGCTGACCATAACTATTTGAGCCTTTTAATCCATAGAGGACTACCTGTAGAGGATTAACATGTACCTAGGAACATACAATGAGAAATCTGAGAACTTTTATCTGTTGAATACTTCAGACTTGTGTGGTACTAAAGGTAGGCATGTGAAAAATTCGTTGTAGGTCAGTGTGATTGGTTTTTTTGGTGTTGGTAAACGTCATGTCTCCATTAGTAAAGTAGATCTTTTGTCAGATTCTGACTTTACTTTGTGTTTGCTTTTTAAGCACAGTAGTTACTAATAGAGTAGCAGACTTGAGTAATAAAAATATCAAATCCTGCTGAACTTGACTTGTTTTTAGTACTTGAGTTAGGTTCAGTTAGTGACACATGTCACAAAGCAGTGTTTTTATTTGCTTGAAATCCCAAATGAGTAATAAGCACAGGCTTCATTTTAAAAAAGTAGGTCTTGTGATTTCTTACGCTTACAGGGTGGGAGAAACCCAAAATTTGATGACATGTAATTTCAATTTTGTATCTTCCAGTAGATGTTGTTCTTTAAAACTTACTATTCAGGTTTTTTTTTTTTTTTTTTTTTTAAACCCCCAAACAAACCAACAAACACCCCCAATGCAAACTAATAAAGGTTGCAGTGTAATAGCTTTGGTTTTTTGCCTCATCTTCCCCCCCCAAGTGCTATTATAAAAATTAACAGCTTCAAAGATTGGCATGTATTTGTTAATGAATTGTAATAAGTGTTCTAATTGCATTAGTTTTAAAAGTAATATTTGCTTTGTTTTTTTTTAATTTCAGGAGAATGAAATGGGGAAGTTGTAGAGGTTTGAGAATAACTCTGTGTGGTTGTCTCATTTGCTGCCAGAAGTAAGACTAAATCTCAAGAATTCACATAAAGAAAAATAAAACCTAAAATCATGTCATCTGAACAGGAACAATTTTTTTGTGATAAAAAGCAAATCAGTTTCTTAAAACACAATGCTATGAAGAATTTTTCTACAGATATTACTTTGAAAAAAGAACTGGTGAGTGATCCCTTAAGTATGACGATTCGACCAGCAATTTTAGATGTCAATCTCACTTATGGACTAAAAAATGTGAAAATTGAATTGCCCAAAGTGAACATTCCAAATGAAGTATTAATGAAACATGAAGTTGATAGGTTTAGAAAACTCTTTCAGTGTAAGCAGCAAACTGCAAGGAAGTCCTTAAGTCTAGAGAAAATAAGTGGAAGCAATCCCGTTTGTTCTGAGGGAAGCCACTTGCAAATTACACCAGAAGTGCAATTTGAAGAAGGGTTGAAAACTGCAGCAAAGATACTGAATTTCACTTGTACAAAGTGCAAGGATAACATTAGATATAGCCCAAATGATCTACAGAAACATTTTCAGCTTTTACACTATGGCGAGTTGCCTTTGTATCCTTGTGAGATGTGCAACTTCTCAGCGAATGACTTTCAGTCATTTAAACAGCATAGACGCATCCATCGTAGCACTTTAGTAAAATGTGAGCTCTGTAACGATGAACAGATATACACTTTGTTGGCTTTGACAAAACACTTCATATCAAAGCACTGTGTAAATGGACACTTCCAGTGTGAAAAATGTGGGTTTTCTACCCATGATGTGGGTACGTTTGTTCAGCACATTCACAAACATAAAGAGATTCCCTATAAATGTGGAAAATGCCATCAAGAAAACTTTACAGAAGAGGAGCTCCAAAATCATCTTCTTGTTCATACCAGTATGTTTTCTTTTGGTTGTCCTTATTGCAGTTACAGCACATCACGGAAAGATTATCTCTTAAAGCACATCATCGCTTTACACAGAGACCACTTTGTTGCGAAAGAAAAACTGGAAAAGGATAAATATGAAAAAAGAATAGTAAAGACTCCAGCAGGACTGAAGCTTGTGTTAAGAAGGTATAAAATGGGGACATCAAAAAAAGCACTCTGGAGAAGGAAGAAAATAAGCTGTGGAAGTGACAGTGCCGGAGGAGAAAATACACAAGTGCTAAGAAGTGTCAATAAAATTCAGACAAATGCTGAGGAGCTGAACCAGTGTATGAGAGATGTGGAAACAAATGAAGAGAAAGATCAAATTAAATACACAGAAAAGCGTCATTTCATGGGTGGAATGCTCTCTGCTACTACTGCACAGTACAGTAAGGCAGATGATGGAACAAGTTATGGCCTGGGATTATTGAAAAATGCTGTTCATGGGCCAACAGTATTGATGGTTAAAAACAATAAAATATCTGTTCCAGCAAATTACAGTGCTAAATTTATGGGCTTTAAAATGGTAGATGGAAAACAACATATTGTTATAAAATTACTACCTACAACTAAGCAAAATGAGTATTTGTTGGGTCAGAAAGTTGATGCTGTTAAAGATGGTTCTGCAACTCCTTTGCTACAGACTGCTGATCCTTGTGGCTTGTCTTCAGGTGCTATACCACATGTAACTGATCAGTCAACCTTAAAGAACAATTGTGTTCATCCATTAACCTCCCCTCTGTTTTCTTGTCCTGCTCGTCATTCAGGAAAAACAAAAGTGGAAAAACAAAATAACTCTACGTTGTATGGTAGGAGTGTTTCTGAAACTGTAGCACCTTCTAATATAGCTGTAGGAAAAAGTTCAAATTATTTGCCAACAAAGCCGGACTCAACTGTACCTCCACGGGAAGAGGTAACAAAAGTTGGAACTCAAAGTAGTATCTCGTGGGGAAGCGTTAGTCCTTCAAGTCATCCTCAGGTATTACCACCAGCTATTACAAATACCCTTCATTATGACCCTATGAAAATACCCTTCTTTCCTGAACTGAAAATGCAAAATGGTGGCCTGCATAATAATAGTGGAACTAATAATCTCTATTATTCGACTTCGGTGGATTCATCTAATGAAGGGTTGTTGTCTTTTCACAACTATTCCAAAATGGACTCTTTGGATAATCCATGTAGCATTTGGACATCAACAGATGACAGATACAAAGAATTTAGCAAAACAGTATCTTTTCAGAACATTAGAAGTGAATCTGCATCATCGTATTCAGAGTTGATGAAAGACTTAAAAGCAGAGAAAGTTGTGTCAGCCCAATCAAATATTAATAAAACTTACGAACACAAAAACACTAAGAATAATTCTGTGTCTTTTAAAAGCCAATCTAAATGTGGTGTTGACAGCGATTGTTACATGGAGGACAAGCATAATGGCCAGCAGTATTTGGACACTAACATAGATCAAGGCTTTCAGAACATAGCTGAGAAATTCCAGGAAAATGCCTCTGATTGTGTTAACTCTTCCTTAATGCCTAAAATCACTTCTGTTTTCTCATTGCAAAGTGAACAGGCAGCTAATTATTTATCGCCTGAGATAAACCAGTTACTGCAAGATGTGTTAAAAGTAAAAACAACTTCTCAGCAAGAGTCCCACAGCAAGATGAATAACTGTGTAAAACTTCATTCTGATAAGCTGCTTTCGGGTCCTGAGACTGGGAATGCAGCCTGTGTGCGTTTAAAAAGCTCTGCAACTGCGTGTGGTTTTCAGAGGTCTCCTTCTAATGTAGACTTGCATTTATGTAAGAAAGAGTGGAACACAAGATGTAGCATAAATGAAGGTACCCGTTGTGGGAGAGAAAGACGCACACCCAAAACAACATTTGATTCACAGGACGTGGACAAATTACCCAGAACTCTGGGTGTTGGTACATTGCTAAAAACTCACACAGATGAGTTTACACAGCAGTTAGCAAAAGATAAAGTACTGTCTGCAGCTCAAAATCCTAGCAGCTTTTCACCAGTTTTGCCTGTTCTTCAGGAACAGAAAGCCCTTTTTGTTCGGTCCCTTCCGTCACGATTTTTTGTTCCTTTCCACCTTTCTAACCAGTCTAGACAACAGGTGGTTTCAGGAAAATCTCTTCCATCAACCAGTTCATCAGATGGGCACGTGACTAGAGGTGTACCTGCCTCTTTCGTTTCAAACAAAGGACCTGGAATGATTTTGACTTTTAGTGGGACAGTTGGAACACTTACAAATGCCGCTACTGATAGTTCTCAGGTTTTAGGGGGAATTGCATCCAGAGAATTTGGGAAAATAACCATATCAGCTTCAGAAATGAAGGGGGAAAAGGACAGTTTTGGAAATGTAAGAAGTTCCTGTAATGGGGAAGTGCGTAGTACAGTAAATGACTCGTTGAATAGTATGCCATTCAAAGCACCTCTTGTAATTACAAACTCATCAGAGTCACCTGTGAAAGTAACTACTTCTGTGAAGGTGTTACCAAAACACCAGGATACTGTCTTTGGTTCTTTGGAGTCTGTAAAGCAACAGGACATTAAACAGGAACAACATGTTCATGCACTTTTGCCTGATGGACAGCAGGGAGTTTTTCTGAAATGTATGACACCAAACAAGCCTGTAGTTCATAAACCAATTTTTTTTCAGGATAATACTCATCAAAATTATCAACCAAAGAAAACTGGAGCCATGCAACAGCAGCTTTTGCTGAAAATTAAGACTCCTGCTTCAGATACACTGTCTGATACCACTCAGTCAGTAAGCAACTCGGTGCCCTCACTACAGGTGGATAACTTGCAGTTCCTTACTCCTGCACTAGCACAGAAACAAACCAATCTTAGTTTTAATGATGCCTTAAACTTACCAGGTGGGTTAATGCCAGCAAATGCCTCTTTGGCAAGCTCTAATCCAGCATGTGTTCCTCCTGTAGAACCTGTTTATTCTGCTAAGTCTGCAGGGACACAGTTGCAAAAATGTTCTATTGAGAGTACACAGGTAATAACTTCTAACAAGAGGAATAACTTTGGCTGTCAGAAGTCCACATGGAACACCCAAAACCGAACCGCAAAAGTAAGACCTAGTTTAAAACAAGCTGAGCCTAAAATTTCAGAAACTGGGGGTGTGCAAAGAAAAAAGAATTTGAAACGCCACAGGAAAGCTAGTTGCCCAGAACCTCCAAGAAAGAAAGTAATGCACAGAAAGCATAAGGAAAAGAATCAGGCTGAAATTGTTAGTCAATTAGGTAGCCCTTACAAACCAAGGGCATCAAAAAAAACTGTGAGGACTTTGAAATTACTCCCTTTTAATTCTAACCAGCTTGTAAAATGCCCCCGGAGAAATCAACCGGTTGTTGTGCTTAATCATCCTGATGCAGATGTTCCAGAAGTTGTAAATGTAATGAAAACCATTGCTAAATTTAAGGGACATGTTCTTAAGGTTTTATTGTCAAAAAGAACTGTTGAAGCTCTTCTACAGCCAGACTTCTGCAATCCTTTGCATGTAACTACTGATGGTTTTTCTCAGAAAAGGTACAGGACAGTAAAACCCATTTGCCCTGTAAAAGAAAGATTTGTCTTAAAATTGACACTGAAAAAGACTAGCAAAAACAATTACCAGATTGTGAAAACTACCTCTGATAATACCTTGAAAGCTAAGTTTAGCTGCTGGTTTTGTGGTAGAATATTTGACAATCAAGATAATTGGGTAGGACATGGACAGAGGCATCTGATGGAGGCTACTCGAGATTGGAATTCATTAATGGAATGATGACCGGTGAAGAAAATAATTATCATTTATTAAAGTTAAAAAAACCCAAACAGTTGAATTAGGATACACAACTTGTTCTGTTTTGCATGTCAGTATTGTAACTGAAGTTGAAAAATGATGCAGAGTGCTTGTGTTTTAAAAGAGCATATTCCCTATTGCCATCAGATTTGAGAAAGATCGAGGAACTTTCTGGTTTAAATAACTTGTAACTAACTGCAAATACAATTCCATAAAAATATATATTATTTTTTATTACTGCTATCTTGTGCTATATTTTTATTCTATTGAATGAGTCTTCAGGGCTTTTGTTCTGTACATACTTAAAGATCCCAAAATATGTAAATATTTTTATATTTTCCAGTTACTTGGTATAATTCTTGCACAGAAATTACACCCCTCCCCCCAATTTTTCAGTTCTGTGCATGCACTACTAAAACCAATTTTTAAGATCTTTTCAAATACACACAGCTGTTATCCTGGGATTTTTGTTATTTTCACTTATTAGTTCTTGATTTTGTTTTTCAGGGATTGAACACTATTGTTAGCAAGTGCCTCAAAGATGTGAAACAGTTTACATTATGTCGACTGTGTAACCATGGGTCTGTATAGGGCCATTTCCCCAACAGTTTCGTTTAAACAAAGCCATATGTGAATGCTTTAAGCTATATTGCTATGCACATGACACTTGTACTGTTTCTGTGCAGTTTGTCTACTTTCTTAGTGAAGTATTTTTCATGTAAATGAATAAAACATATTATGATTGTGTTAATATGGTGAGTCAGAGTTAAATGGATTGAAAATATACAGTATATATATTCGTAATGTATATGGTGTTAAAGAATGGTGAACATTCCTAATCTGTATTGATTTTGTCACTATTAAATTTGCTATAACTTGTATTTACAGAACATGACTTTGAGCATTTATAGAAAGTATTTCTGTCTTACTATGTCTGCCACAAATCCTATAGGAAGGTCAGGATATGGGGAGGTGCAGAGCACCATTTCAGGCCTGTAACTGCATTATAGTTTTATTTCAGGTGGATGTAATTTATCCCATAATGACTTAATGTTTTCTACTGTTGCTTACTCTGATGTACTGCCTTTTAGGACACCAGGGGTTTGGCAAAACCAAGGCTTGAGTTATTCTTCCCTTATTTTACCAGCCAGTAGGGTACCAGCAGGTTCTTAGGAGCCTGCTTGCTTTCTACTTACAGTTTTAGGGATAATGAAGAGAGAATACGTTTCACAGTTTTTAATGTTTATACGAGGGTATGTAAACAAAAGATCTTCTCTTAATCATAGTGACTGAGAGTATACAGATGCAGGTCCTTATTATCCAGAGTAATTATGTGTAGAGCCTTTGTCTTCCAAATTCTTAATGAATCTGTAGGCTAGAAGTTTTCTATCTTAAGTGGGATTGCCTTTACTGTATGGCTGGCACCTTTTGCCCAAGTATGGAGGTGTAAGTCAGCTTCCCAAAGTACTGATGGAAAAACTGTCAAAATTGAATACTAGACTTGGAGAGGACTGGGGCACTTAAATCTTGGGGGGTTTAGACTGTCTGCAAGCCCAGGTAGTTTTCAATTACTGTTTCCATAAGGTGAAAATGAAGATTGCTTGCTACCAGGGAAACAGTAGGAAGTCTTTCATGGATGTCACAGGCATATCACCACTAACCTGAAATCAACTTATGTTTTAAAAAGTGTTAAAATTATTTAAAAGCAATCGCTTCAGTGGCTGGGTACATTTTTCTTTCTTGATATGTGTGTTGGTAGGAAGATGCACACTAGTCTTGCAGCTGCTGAGTTATGTTTAGAAGTCAACTGAAGCAGTCAAGGCAGCATAGTTTGGTTGAATTAAAACACAGTTGGTATGTGTTGTGTATCAAAACCGGATCATTTTGTGCTGCACAATGGGCTTGAGCTCTGATGTTAATTTGGGTAGGAACTTCGAAGGAGCCTAGTGGTGAGGAAGCAAGTTGGAAAGAAATAGCATTAGGAAAGGACAAAAACGTGTTAAGGTTTTTTGACTAGAAGGATCTATTGTCCGCCTCAGCTTGCTCTCCTGTAAAGTGTGAAATTGAACCTGTGAATTTTGGGCATTGCCTTTGCCTTCTTTGGAAAAAATAGATGTGACATTTGTTTCTAAACCTACTTGGTACAATTTCAGCAAGGATAACCAATTTTTATTGACAATTACTTATCATTAAGGTGGAAGTTCTGCTGTAGCATTAGGGAGTTTACTGTATATTGATGAATCATGAGAGTGACACTGGAATTTTTTTCTAACTGGTTTGTTTTCCTATGAATTGACCTTAAACAGTACTGTGAAAAAGAACATTATAAAGCTAGGAAATGGTGAAATAAGGTTGCTTTATATGATCTTAATTCATTGTCATGTGTCACTTTTTCCATGGCTATCCATCTCATTCAGTGCAGAAAATTGTTGCTCCCTCCTGAGTAGTGATTTAATATTTTGTTTCCCCACCCTTAATTATGTCCTTGTATAATTTAGTGCATGTTGTTCAAGTACTGTTCTAAATATATAATTCTTTTATGAGCTTTCCCATAATACTTTGTTTGAGGTCCTAAGAGTTTGGCATTTCTGCAGATCAGGTTTCAGAAAATCTCAGGTGAGACTTCACTGAAATTGAGATCACAATTAATTACCATCAGGAGAAAATTCGGTTGAAGTGATCTGACTAGTGTCACAGTAGATGGTGCACTAGAAGATGCAGGGACAATATATTCAGTTCTTCAGTGAAATGTGTAACTACTTTAACAGTATGAAGCCACCTTTTTACTGGCCAACTCCTGCAATGTTGGTGCATTTCTCAGCATTTTCAGTAAGTGGGGAAAGGTATCTTACAAATATCCTACAAACCACAGTCTTTCATTACACAGCTACAACTTATCCCTGTAGTATTGTGTGAACCAAGTGAAAAACATCAATCCATATGGAAAACCATTCAGTGATCATATATTTAATTTTTACATGCTGAATAAGATATAGCTGATGTGACAAGGTTACACAGGTAACTTCAAGTGTCTTGATTTTGAGTGCTTGACTTTGCAACCATGACATTTTAAAAAAGCTTGTAACATTGCACATAGCAAGATAAGAAACCTTAAATTGATTATAGTGTTCTGGGACATCCAGAAATCGGTGCAAACATAGGGCCATCAATCGTTTGTACAGTGTTTGTGTTAGGCCTTGAAGATGCCTAAAATCGAGCCCATTGTGTATTCCTGGCAAGGTGTGTATTCACCAGTAAGTCATGGTTGCCCTTCCTCAGTAATTCCAGTGTTTTAACAAAAGTTTGTTACAGAGCTGTTGTTATGTGAGACTTTTTTTTTTTTTTTTACATCACTTTGTAATAATCTCTGCTGCTGGTGCTTTTGATTGAAGGAGGAATGTAGTTTTGTAACCTGTGTGTCTTGTATTTTTGAGAATGCAAGTTCTTACTCCTTCATGGAGAAACATTGGCAGGAATGATATGCAGCACTCACTGTACTCTCCGTATCAGATACGCAGACAACATTTCTCCTTTGTAGATTATTAAATATGATACTTTGCTCTGAGTTCTCAGACAAAAGGATTACTTCATTTTTAGTTCTAGGTTTAGGGTTTTTGTGTGTATTTTTTTTCTTGGTCGGTTTTGTGGTTTTTTGTGGGGTTTTTTTTTGTTGTTGTTTGTAATTTTTTGGTTTTTTGTGGTTTTTTTTTTTGGTTTGTTTGTTTGTTTTGGTTTTTTTGCTATTCAGTGAATGACAATTATATGGAAATTAGCTAAAAGTATCAAAGATGAGGGGAGAGTTATGTTGCTATGTCTGTCAGGTCAGATTCGATATACCTGTTACCTGGTACATACACATGCCGGCATTAAGATGACAGCTGGCACTGCAGCAGCTGCCCCAAGTCACCATTTCCTACATTCCGTAATGGCTTTTCAATCTGCAGCATTGGGATTTTTAACACAGCAGGCTTCATCCTGAGCGCCAATTTGTTTTATGTCCAGAATGTAGGAAATGGTAACCTGGTACCATCTTATACCTGAAACTTGCTTAAACCATTCTCTTCTCCAGCTAAAACTGTTTCAAAATATGTCTACACCATAGTCCTGCCAAGCTATGACAGATGTAGTTTGGGTATGGAAAGCAGAGTAACCAATCTGCTTTCTTTGTTCCTGTATAAAACATCTAGGGTAGTAAAGCAGGTGGTAACCTACTGGTGTGTTTGTGTGTGTGTTTTGGGGTTTTTTTTTTTTTTTTTTTTTCCCCTCATGGAGCCTTATTTTGTGCCTAGGAAGTTCCCATCTCAGGCTGATTGGATTATTTTGTGGAAGGTTATGTTGCCTATCAACTCCCTGCCTTTTTTTGTTGTCAAAACTATAAGGTAGCCCTATAATCATGTAGAACATGGATAAAAAGGAAGGGTTTGAGGGTGAATGTAAACTGGCAGGTTTATCTAAAGCATATTTGTTATTTGTAGGTCAGCCACAATATTACATGTAGTGCTGAGCACTTAGAGCTGAGGGGCAGTAGCAGTGTTTTAAAGTGCTGTGGTAATTGCCTTTAAAAAGTGATACCTAATCTCATATATGAAAGTCTATAGGTATACACCTGAATTTCACTTGTTCACTCTAGTTTTTTTCTCCAATTCTAGAATGATGGAGATACTGCACATTTAACTTGGAAAGCAATGTTTCAAGAACCTAGACATTTTGAGGAGTGACAGAGAAAGGTTAGCAGACAGAAAGACTTCGTTAGTACCAAGTTTAAATACTGTGCAGTACACAAGTGAAAGGCAAGGACTACGTGAATGCCGAGGAAGTTAAATACTGAGTGGCTACTTTTTCACAGAGTACTTCCATTGTGACTATTGCTTGAAATAGCTTCTAAAGTGATGCATAAAGTAGCTAAATAATATAATAGTACACATATAGAAGGAGTAAACTAAGCTTGCAGACACTACTGTTGTTAATTTTGAGGCCTTGATTTGGCAATCTGAATGTACCAAACATAGTATTAATATAACGCTAATACCAGCTGAGCAATATACTAAACATAGCCCTTACGTAGTACTGTGAACAGTCTGTCACAGACAGGCTTGTGTAAAATCTGTGTACATTGCTTACTTGCCAGTGTCTTACTTGCTTTACCTGAGCTAAGTACCTGTGTTGCAGAGGGAAGACAATGAGATGGCTCAAGGTATGTAGGTAGCTGTGTGCTGAACATCATATTAGTATACAGCTCTTTTTAGAAGATGGGTGCATTCCTTTTAGAAGCATTTCATCAAAAGCACAAGAAAAAGGTTGCAGAGTATAGCTACACTATGGCCCTAACAAACGTGCTGAGACTTTGCAAGTCTTGACTCAGTCTTGCATTTAATGCCTTGAATATAATTCTAGAGAACACTGCCTAATTTGGAACAAAAAGAACAAAACAGGTTTGTATCAAGCGTTGATTTTGTAAAATACCTTTAAGATGGAGGGGTTTGATTTCACTGGACCTGAAGCCTCATCTAGAACTAATTAACAATTGCTCCTAAAAGTTTCTCATTGATGCAATTTATATATTCATCAACATTTGTGGAAGTTTACTTTGTTCACAATAATACAATAAGTAAACCACTGGGATAGAACAGGCCTGAAAAAAGAAAGTGTTTTTTTTCTGTGTGTGTTTCCATAAACAGTAATTCAGCAAGAACTGAGTGGGTAATCAGTTTAGCAATGAAACAGTGCACTTGGGTCACCAACAGCAGTCAATTTGGAGAGAAAAGATTTGAGTCATTAAGCCAAATATGTGTAGGTGTATATGTATATATATATATATATATATATGAGATAAAGCTGTAAAAAGTGATATTGTTCATAACAAATTGTGAAAGAGCACATACAACATTAAAACATCAACACTAATGAAACTGATGCATCCTTCCTGGAAGGGTGCCAAGAAATGCAGTCCAGCAAAGTTTCCATTCTATTACTGACTTTACAGTATTTCAAAATTTTATTTGCAGATTTGAAAATACAACAAAAATATCAGTGAAACTGGGTGAAGCTGAAGACAACACATGTCCATAAATCTAAAACATTCAGGTGGATTTATTGCCACTAATCACGAAGTACAGTCCTATTTTCAAATTGTGCACAGTGGTATGTTAGGTCAAGTTGCTCTAATTTCTGGGGCTGTGCACTTTACAAAGAAATTGCTGAAAGCAGTGGTATGTGATAAACATAAATTGAAAGAGCAGATCACTTTCATTTTAAAAATGAAAATACCGACAATGTCCTACATGAAATCTATCTTCCAACAGTAGTCAATGGACCAGGCTGTGGTATGCAGTTCTTCACGTCATTTTGGATACCTGTGTTGTCACAGATGACAGTGCATCTCTTTTGGCTTCTTGTGTTAAATGCGAACACTTTCCTGATAAAAGTGGTGTGGGGTTGAACTCTACGAACTGCACTTCTTACTACTCTGTAGGTGCTCTTAAAGAGTGTTTCCCATCACTTTGGATTTTCTTCTTTTAATACCTTATCCATGTCTTGGTATGTTGAAAGAAATTATTAAAGAAGTCTTCATATTAGCAGTTCAGTTTGATTAAGAAACTCTTACAATATGCTTCAGTTTTGTTGAGTCTTTTGTGTTGTTTTGGCTATCAATTAGAACCAGGGAGGTGCGCTGATGATTCTCTACTATTTCAGCAACACTGTCAAAGCGCTGGATAAAGAAAACAGAAAATAATTAATGCTGGCTTCCTTTAGTGCTGTAATATTGACAGTAATTACTGCATCTTTTTATCTTTGCTTCTCACATAATTGAAGAGAGGTAAGCTACAACTGTTATGAAGTGAGATGCTCTGCCTTTTAGTGAGAGCACTGAACCTTCTCTTAGTTCTGATTTTAGTCATAAACAGATTAAATTTGGACAATAGAAGATATTACAGCCACCAGCTGTCTCATTCTTTCCATTTGTGATTGCCACCTGCACAAACTGAACCACTGGGTTTGCTATGGGCCACAGTGAACTGTCATTTCATTTTCCCTTAATGTATAGCAGGCTGCAGACTGGCTGTTCAGAAGCTGTGCCAGATGTGGTTCAGCCACCTCAGAGGGAAGGCTTTCACCAGGAGTAACATGGTATAGGCAGCTATCAATGAGAATTGTTCTTAGTTATGCAGTTTTAATGTTTGTCACTGTATATTAATATCCAGAATCTGCTAGGTCTGTTGCTTTTCCTTTTGGTCTTTGGTCAAATAAAGACTTAGGACTATCTATTTATTCTGAGGTAATTTTTCACCATTTGTTGAAGACCTGGTGAGCTCCAGGCTATTATATTTTCAGTAATCTCAGTAAAAAATTATTATCTTTTCAGTAAAAAATGGTGCCTGGGAGGCAGATAATTAGGCTATGGCAAGCCTACTTTCACACTGCTGAAAAGTCTACTCTATACAGTGATAAAAAAACCATTTTTATTGGTATTTGTGTTCCAAATTTCTGTTTTGCTATCAGAGTAATTATCTGTGTGGCAGAGTAGCCAACCAGTAATCTTTTCACTCCAGAGCTAGAGTTTAACATTTTCTTTACTGTTAATACTGTTTTCACATAATGTCATTCTCATTTTTGATAGTGTTGGGGTTTTTGTTTTGTTTTTTTAGCATGGCTGTTCTTCCTTTGCAATTTTCCAAGAAACTTAACCAGAGTCTTAGAAGGTAAATGGAGGACTATAAACAGTCAGAAAATCCATCTAGCAGCTGCAGCTCTTGTTAACTTTATTCAAAACAGCTCTATGAGTATGTTTTAAATTTGAGCTGTGGTTTTAGTTACAGTGTACAGGAGCTGACAACACTGGTTTCTCTAGCTTGACAGATCAGTCATTATAAAGGATATATTTTTATTTTCATACATGAAGAATCTTTTTGGTCATAGAGCAATATATCTTAGTCCTTGCTTATAAAAGGTATATAATTGAAAACTGTTAGGAAAAATACCCCCACATCATCTCACCTCTTCACCACTTTTTTCTCTGCCCAGTGCATATTGTCTTGTTGATTCAATGAATCGTATAGGAACATTGTACACTCTTCTGTTGTAAAACACAACCAGTGTGTATGGTTGCCGTGAGTCCTGTCCAGAACTCTTCCTTATTAGAAAAGATCCATCCTAAAGAGAGAAAAGTAGTCAGTGTATTTGGCTCATTTTTTTCCAACAACTTAGTTTAGTTTTGACTTAATATTTTGATATATATTAGCAATATACCTTTTTCTCCCATTAGAAGAGCAGAATAGCAGCAAACGAGAAGTAGCATGTATTCCTGCTAACAGTAGCTTGCAAAGGTGTCATTTAAGAATCACCTTTGCTGCTGCTGTTCTCTCTCTCAACCAGAGAGAGAAAAAAGAAATAAATACACAGTGGCAGCCATCTGTTGAGGTTCACAGATTGTTAGGGAATAGTTCCTATCCGTGGCAGTAGGCAGGCAAGAAAGCGGGAGAGGTAGACATACTTTTTCTCCAGAGCTGTAAAAAGCATTCTCACCACAGTCCTGTGCTCACTAACTCACAGTAGCCTTCATTCACCTGCTGATAGCCCTCATGCTCTGCCCCATTATCCTGCTCTGTGAACTTGGGCAAGAGTGGAGATGTACATGATGCTGAGGATGCATCTCTACGTGTTACTCTTCCCTTCCCATTCACTGCATGCTATTTGTACAAAGAATAGTTGAGAGAATCCAAATTCTCCAAATACTTAAATGCACAGTATTGCTATTTCAAAATGCATAGCAACATCAGCCTTTCCAAATAGCTGTTTTCACATGAACCATTGGGCAGTGGTGGAGACCACTTAGAAGTCACTGGGCTTTGCACTTTTAAGGGGTGTGTATGAGCTATCAGATCTTCCTCAGCTCTCTGATCTGTAATAGTTTCTCTGCAGTGCTTTGGTCTTTGAGTTATACTAATGCAACTTTGTCCTGAATGAAAGCCATAGTTAACTAATGTCACCACAATAATTTCAGGTTTGACAGTACTTGCATGGCAGTTATTGCTCAGAATGCAACTGATGTTCTTAGAATACTTCTAGTTGTCTTTTTTTTTTTTTAAATTTGAAGGGGGTTTTTCCCCCCATAAAATAGACATTTATTTAAAAGTGACCCACCTGGTTTGATCGGTACAATGCATCTTCTGCCATTTTCCTATCACAGGTAGCAGCATACCATGCTTTACTGTGAACACCAGCATCCTAAAAAGAGAGGAACAGTGTTTCACCTGTAAAACAATAATGATAATAATAAAGAATATGGCCTGTAGGGGAGTTACTGCTAAATAATGGCAGCTGTGAAGAACTAAAATGCAGAAAACACAGTTTAAAAAAGTCTTTGCCAGGAGTTCACTGTTTTAGTTGGACAGAAGTAGGGCAAAGGAAAACTGGAGTGTCAAAACGGTGGTAACAGATTTGTAATAGAAGGCTGATAAAAGACAAAAGAGAGATACCCTAAGGAAAGCAGTCAGATTCAACTGTGGGATAGTTTTAAAGTTGGAAGCTATTCCAGTAGAATTTAAAGAAGAATAGATGTTGAGGAATAAATAGACCATTAACAATTTAAATGCTGCTCAGTTGTGGGCTAGCCATGAGATGTTTGGATTTGGCTAGTGTTGTGTCTAAGCTTTGGGAATGAAGTTACTTAATGCTGTTTGTGAACACAATCATGATTGTCTCCACCTGGACACCATGAAGGTTGGATAAGTTTTGCTCCGGCTTTACAGTAACAAGCTTAATGATGAAATTAATTTTTACACAGGCTTTGTCACCTCTGTACAAAATAGATTAAAGGTGAAGTTGCACATTATGACTGAACTGGTCTAGCTGGCTTAATGCTGCCAGAAAGGGGGTGTCTTAGCTTCTCCTTTGTGCTCATGTTGTTGCCCATCTGATCCCATGGTGAGATAATTCACTTTATTAATCTTGCAGAAAAAGAAAAAGAAAGTTTCCCTTTTTGTTTTGCCATTTTTTTGGGTTTGTGTGACTGCCAACCTGGTTTTCTGTCAATTCAATGACTTGGCTCAACCCACTGCAGGATCAGAAAGGAACACCAGAGAAGCTGGGAGGGGAGCAGACAGGGAGGAGAGAGCAGAACCTCAATTTTAGGGGCATTGCACTAAATTCTTAGACTGACTCTAAGCCATAACATAATTTTACCTTTGAAATTTTTCCATGTATTTCTTCAGTCACACTATTCATTGGAAAAAGAAAGGGTGAGAGGAAGTGCAAGTATGAAAGGTGCTTGCCCACATTGAGAATGAGTCCAGGAAACAAATCTTTGTTCAACCAAACAAGGAATCAGTGGCCCCCAGACCTTTCTTCTACCACAATCTGAGGCCTATAATGTAGAAGCAGACAGCTGCTGCCAAAGTTTGGATGAGAACCAAAGACTGCACATTATGGGAATGAATGACATCTGTGAGCACCTGTATTGTGCACGACACTACAGCAAATGACACCACTATTATATAACTGCTGGGAAAATAGCATTAACAGTTAAATTTTTTTTTAACAAAATGGATCTTCTATTAAGCTCTATATTTGTCCATGGCTGTTACATAAAAATTGCAAATGTAATTGCTACAAGCTGTTTATTTAGAGTCTGCTGGATTGCTTATTTGAAAGTAATTTTTATAATAAATATCCAGTATGACATACAGTTAAAATTTTCCCAGAACTTCAAATCCTTTGTGTTCTTCACTGCTGTATTATCTTTGTCATGTCAGACTTCAGAACATTTAATGTTACTGGCTCTGCATGATAGAGCCTTTGTTGTACACTGCACAGAACTATTTTTACCTTGTTTGTGACTACTAGGCTAATAAGAATGACTTTCTGCATTTTGTAGTCTCCTTTCATCCAAAGTGAGAGTAAAGGGAATAGCGCTGAAATGAAAATAACTTTGCATTTGCTTAGATAATTTAAAGCTTAATGTTGCAACAAAACACATAAAAAAAGAATTGGCAATAAAATGGACAGCATTAACTGTTGATCTGTTGATTAAATGAGATCTGTTTAAAGGAACAGAAAGGAGTTGGACATGGGAGAGCCTAAAACACGTTGGGGAGGCATCACTGCATCATTGTATCTGCTTACTGCACTTTTTTTTCCTGTACACACATAAGTTAGAGAAAACGAGGTGATTAAAAACCTCTTTCTAACCATCTCTATCAAAGACTTGACTTAAGTACATCACCACACATTTCCTTGTTTCAATAATGTTGAAAGTATGAATGGGGGAGTCAAGAAGACATGAAACTAAAGCTTTTTTGAGTTTTATTTAAAGTGACTGGTAGAGTGTCAAGGTTTGATATAGTACTATTTGCATATTTTTCTACAGTTTGTTAAACCTCTCCTATGCTCTATGTTCTAAACATTATTTTAATAAAAATTAACATTCAGATTATTTGTGCTACAGAAAAGCCTCATTGCAAAAGGGATCATAGATGTCCTCCACAAAAGGAGTGTAATTTTTCTTTTGAAAGGGGGTTGGGGTGAAAATACTATTTTAAAATAAAGGATAAGAAGACTTCTGTAATATGAATTTAGCTAATATTATACCTGGTCTGCAGAACTTGAAATAGATAAAGTGCTGCTGTGAGGGGAAGCACCCAGAGAACGGTTTGCAGCTTCTGGCACTTCTAGAAAAGAGAAAGCACAACATGTATAAGTTTCCAAAGTATGTTTGTTATGATGTAAGAAATTGATTTGTTACAAGGCCTTTGGAAGATGTGGAAACACTTGACCTTTGATATCACTCAGGAAGGCTTTCTACTGGAAATGGATGGGGCCTATATAAGTGCTGGGACACTTGCCTGTCCAGAAGCGTAGCCTTGCTTATGAAGAGAAAACCAGTTTAGGTAACAGTTTGGTTATTAGCCAGAACTAGACTTCGAATACAGGAAAAAAACTTCCACCACTAAAGTGAGTGAATGTAGCAGTAGTTAAGAAAATGCGGAACACAATGCAAATAGCGCTCAGTCCAATGTGAGAAGCCGTCTTACAGGTGAGGGAGTCAAGAAAATTAATGTATCTCAGAGATAATTTTTCACCAATTTAGACCACCTGAGTTGTTTGTATGCATGTGCAAGAAGTCCAGGCAGCTAAATGGAGAAGCAAAACTAATAGAAAAGATTATGAAGCTTAATTATAACTGGAATTACAAAGTATAGGAAAAAATAGGGCTGAAATAGAATTTAAGAAATCAGAAGCAAAATGTTTGACTAGTGTTGCATAGTAATGATATGATAAAAATAAGTATAGATAATTGCTTTCTGGTAAAACAAAATTTGGCCCAAGAGTGTAGGTATCTGCTACAGGTACTTGTGCACACATTTGGATGCAAATCAATATGCTAGAGAAGAACATTGTAGAAAGTTGAGCATTACTTATTTTCTTAGTATGGGAGGCTTTTTCTTCCCATGTATTTTACTTATTGGGGAAAACAAATGCTACTTGGATTGTTAACATTCACCTGTTTCTAAATATGGTGCTCTCCAAACTGCATTGGGTAGCCTTCACTAATGAAATTCTGATTTAGATTTTGGTTTGGGAAGCAGTCAGAATATCATAGAGAAGACCATACAGTGACCAGAATTAAAAAATTCAGTTGGACTAGAGAGCTCAAAGACAATTGTGTGAAGTATATTTAGAACTTCTTTTTTGTAGTCAAGACACAAATATCTGGAAGCTGCATCCCAAGTGGAGGGGAGACATTGTAGGGAGCAGTTCAGGCCCTCAGTGAATAAATAATCACCGAAGAAAGCTACTCAATATTAGGAATTCTGGTTTTCCTGTAAAATTTTGACTGATCAGCTGTTAAAGCTACAGCTGAAAGTAGATTGTATGTATAAAGCAAGAACTGCCAGAAGTCAGTCAGATTAGTGATTTAGACTTGACAACAGGACATTAAAATAAGTAATAAAAGATGCCTTAGCTATGTTTAAAAATTAAAGAGAGATGGGGCTTTATGCAATAAGAATTTTATTGATTTAAAAGAATCTAGGTACTAAACAGTAGTTCTGGCACAGAAATGGAAATTTCCACAATCGGATTGGAAGCAAAGCTTAAATAACTTTAGTGCAATTGAACTGATGAGCCCACATGATCTTTACCTCAGAAATTTTTAAAACTGGCACATGAAATTCAGGAGTGGTAACAGTTATCTTAAGTAATTTTCAAGTCAGGATGGTACGAACTGATTAAAGAATACCAAACATAATTGCTATACCTAAAGTGGAAAAAGTGACTTGAGCATCTACAGGGCTTTTTGTCTGATTCCACAGAACACAAGGCCCTAGGAGAGAATTTGAAGGAAATAGCATTAAGATTTGGAAGTAAAGGTACAACAAGCAAGAGAAAATCAGAATCTTAGCCAAGTAGATAAAATGTTACAGCTCTTCCATAAAATAACAGAGTTCTGCAAAGAGGGAATGGGGCACTGTACTTAATCTGGACTTTAGCAGAGCATTTGATACTGTGCCATTTGGGAAGTAAGTATTTTTAATTATGAAGATTAAAGTCAGCTCTAGGCTTGTATGGGGACAAAGAAGAGATGGCAGGTTATGCTGAAGGGACATTAGTGATTGGGACCAGTGGTATGTACTATAAAGTTGTTATTGGATCTGGCACAGAATAAGATGATGCTAAAGAAAGTTTACTAATCAGAGCATCATTTAGCACCAAATGGCCTTGAAGAATAGTTACAGTTCTGGGAATAGTAAGAATTTATGCTTCAAGTTGAAGCAGATCAGTTGTGGGACAGGAGCAGACAAATTTGAGTGCATCAGTCAAGAGCATTAATATGAACCATATTACACTTCCTTAGCATAGGAGATATAATTGCAACATGCATCAAGCAAATGTTTCCAGGAAAGAAATACACTAATAACAGCATATAAGTTTAAGCTACACCAAACGTAGATTTTGTGTGCCATTTGCACCATCTGTTTACAGAGTGAAAGATATGTTCAGATTGACTATGTACAGTAAAGGGCTTACAGGTAGGTCAGACAAGTGTCTGCTAAGAAGGGACTAGAAACATGTTAAATCTAATTTACACTTTTGTACAAGAGAGTTTATATACATATTACCTAATTTGTTTTTAACTGTAAACTGAAACAAAGTCCCTTTTGAAAAGTACTACTTAGCATTTGGTATTACAAAAGTACCTTCTTTTTTTTCTCTTCTGTAGAAAAAGAATAAATTGGATGCAATAATAATGTCTGTCTTCTAGGCAACAGAAGCCTGGAGCAGCCCAGAAATGTCATATTTAGGATTCTTCTGTGACAAGGAAGATTGATGGAATTTTTATTACGATGGGAAATGACCCAAACTGCCTTTGCTAGAAATTTCCAGTAGTCATAAATGTAAATGAAACACCCATTTCCCATCAATAATGCTGACATACTCCCTTAATTTTACTAGCTGAGCTAAAATCCTGGATACTTGATCTCCTCTATGCATTACAGATACATTAATTTCAAATTAATTACTTTGCAAAGTATTTTGAAATAATTTTAATTCAAAGATTAATTTGAAATTACTAGTTAATAAAATTTTAATTTAAAAACTGAATTATACTTACTTGGCAGAATTGAGGACTTTTGGAGCAGAGGCCTGAAATAAATGTTGAGAGATTACAGAAAGATCTGTGGGAATCTCCTCAGTCCTGATAATATGAAAATTGTGTAGTTGAAGCATGCAGTGGTAGAATGTGTTCCATCTCACCCATTTGTTCACTGAGAAATATGGGTCTGATATAGGTATTTAAAAAAAAAAAAAATGATGCCCCACTAGTAGGAATTTAAACATATTGTTTAAATCTCCACCACCTTATTACAGATTATATCTTCTCATGTTTTTTGGTGATGGTTATAATATTTGTGTGGATTTATTTGCCATGTTTTATTTTTTTGCTACTGTGAGGCTTCAGGAATTTCAGCTCTCAAAAAGCAACAGGAAAGCTACAGTGAAAAGAGTGCTCCCATCTGAGCCTCTCACAGCTGTGTTCAGACCAAGCAGTAGGTGCTGGTGCATTTAAATATTCAAAAGAAGATGGAACAGGATCTTACTTTTGGGCACCACTTGGAAGAGGTGGAAGTGGAAGCTCCTGGTTGGAACTTCGTCGTCGTTCTGGTGCTATAGGTTTTTCTGTAGTTTTGGAAAACAAACGGTAGAGTCAAGATTTCTTCAGGAATAATTATCCCAGATTAGGTAGGGATACCAGCAGGTGAAGGAAGGTTTCTTTCACTATAAATTTTGGAGTTTTTCCGTACATGGCAGCTTGCCATCGTGCTGCTTTTTTTGTTAACTAATTCTAGACAAATATCTGTGCTGTGGATGCCTGCAGGGCTCGGTGAGACACTCTCCATGACGCCAGGGGAGGACGCTGGGGCTGGCTGCCTGCAGGAGCTGGGCTGGCCGCTGCATCCCACCCTGGAGTCAGGCAGCAGCTCCTGCTGAGCCCTTGCCTGGAGGAGCTGCCACCTCACACAGACAGACATGGGATGCATTTCCTCCTGCCTGTGCCACAGACTGGCTCTTGCCAAGAGTCAGCTCCATGTGAGATGCTTCTAGCCGAGTTCAGAACCCGTCACTCCCTTCCCCCTTCTCCACTTACAGGGCGGTATGGGCATATTGCTGGTCCATTATTGTCTTACATTACCCCGCCAGTAACCTCAGTAGTTTTACTGTGACTGCTTTTAGAGAACAATGATATTCAGTGCAACTGAAGCTGCCCAGATGGAGTTGGAAACTGCTAAAACCAAACATCCCTCAAAAACCTAAAGTAAGTTGAATGTGGTGTTGTTGTCTCATGTTTTTAGTAAAATAAATTAATTCAGAGAAATGTCAACCTTCTCACAGCAGTGGCTATAATTTACCTTCATTTGCAGTTAAGGTCTCTCTGGAAGGTAAACATGGTTTCTGCAATAAAAGAAGGACAACCAAGTATTAAATGGCATGTAAAGTAAATGTTTATAATTTTATACTTCTTGTAAAATAGTTTACATTTAGAATTGACAACATCCTGGAAGAATTAAGGAGGCAGCGACATAGCCATTCTGTGAAGAACCTCTAAATTGTATGACCTTGAAATTTGGGATTTTGCAAAGTATATTTGGAAAGAATCCCAGTTTGTGGGTGTAAACAGATGGAAAAAAAAGTAAAATCTAGATGGCTCGTTCTTATCTCAGGCCCAAAAATGAAAAGTCTGTCCCAAATACTTGCAAATAAAAGTTTGGTTTTTACCCTTACCGAGCTATATACACAAATGTCTGAACACATTTCTTTTTACTGAAAGTTAAACCATCAGTTTAGCTCAGGTAAAACCACAACTAATCTTCCAGTTTTTTGTTTTTTTTTTTTTTTCATTTTGAAATAATGATAATAAACTGCCAATTTAGAAACATTTTTAAAATTACTTTCTTTGAAAATTTCAACCAGTTCTCTTACTTTGTCGCAGGACGTTTTGGGATATTTTTCTAATGACAAAATACTTACTGAAAAACCTCAGACAAATTCTGGTAAAATCCTGCATATTTCTTGAGTTATCACTTGCAATGAACTCATGTTCCCCATAGGCAGCCCTGTACATTCTGGAAATATTTCTGAATTGCCTGTGTTCCCATTTATTTCTCATTTATTCAGTTCATGCACTGTGTTTATTGTTACATCCTAGAGCATTGAATTCAAATGTTGCTTTGATCAAAATATTTTTCTGCTTTAGCAGAAAGATCTCTGGTCTTCATTCATGTAATAGCACCAAAACATTTCCTGTCTTTATAACTCTTTCCCCTAGTCTTTTAATGCATTTATGTTGTACCCAAACCCATGATAAAATTAAGTTTTACAATAAATTAAAAATCTAATAGAATTTTTGTTTGATTATGCAATTATAAGTCAACTTACTGGTGAAATTACTGCATTAGAAGTTTTCTTGCTGCAGTAAGAAGGAAAAAGAAAAATAAAGAATATGGTTACTTAGCAGATACATGGATTCATTTAGCAACTAAGCATCAGTTTTGCTGGTTCCCAGGGTATTTCTAAGATGCGATTCATTGGATAGTGGTAGCAGTTAGAAACAAACAAGAATAAAAAAAGAATAAGGGTATCAGATGCAATGTGGGTACCTGGGAAAGGTACTTACACAAGGAAGCTACAACTCTGCCCAGTACTTAACATGACTTGGGTGAGGCACAAGGACTTCGGTGGAAACTTTCTGCGCTTCTAGGCTTGCATGTGCTAATGCTGCAGTATGGGACTAAATTAGGCAAGACAGCCAGCACCTGCCATCAGTGGCAGGCAGTGAAGGGCAAGGTCACTGGCATTCAAACAGTATTCCTCCAGAAATAACAAAATAACAGCTTGCATTTACCTCGTCAGCATATCTTTCATGAACAGGAATAAATATTATTCCTGAATTAAAATTGCTATAGGCAAGAATAGGAGCTAGCTCCTAATACACCTATTAAACCCATCTCCATCAAAGTAGTAGTTTTATAGTTTTTTACTCACAGCCCCCTTGGTAACGGAGATGGAGCTGCTCCAGTGGGAAATCTGGATTCTTGTGTGTTACTGAACCTCTGACCTAGAGATGCAAGCAACATATTTAGTGTGCAATGTGAGCTATATCTGAACAATGGATTTTCCTCACTGCCATTTTAGTGTTAATGTAATAAACGTAAAAATATCCATTGGTTTAATTTTTGTCTTAACATGTTTTTAGTCTGATTACACAAGAGAACAGTTCAGTAACACTTCTTGCTTATTACTGTAACAGATAAAATTTACATGACACACTACAATGCCCACTATATTACGGTAACTGGTGGCATATAAGTCCCTCTCATATTGTCATGTTTTCATCTGAATACTTACTTTCATCATTATTGTTTGCTTCATGGTCCTGTAATGGAAAAACAGGTTAGATTTGATATGAAGGAATTAAAAAAGGAATTACTGTGCTCAGTTTTAAGTCCTTCACTACTGGAAGGACATGGAGGTCCTGGAGCAGAGACAGGCAACAAAGCTGGTGAAGGGACTGGAGCACAAGTCTTATGAGGAGTGGCTGAGAGAGCTGGGGGTGTTTAGCCTGTAGAAAAGGAGGCTTAAGGGGGCCTTGTTGCTCTCTACAAATACCTGAAAGGAGGGTGTAGTCAGGTGGGGTCAAGTCTTTTCTCCCAGCTAACTAGTGACAGGACAAAGGAAATGGCCTTATGCTGCACCAGGACAGGTTTAGATTACAGATTAGAAAACATTTCTTCACTGAAAGAAGAAACACCCTGAAAGGGTGGAACAGGCATTGGAACGGGCTGCCCAGGGAAGTGGTGGAATCACCATCCTTGGAAGTGTTCAAAAGGCATGCGGATGTGGCACTCATGCATATGGTTTAGTGGTGAACGTGGTGGTGCTGGATTACCAGCTGGACTGGATCTTAGAGGTCTTTCCCAGCCTTAATGATTCTTTGAGTATTAAATGAAAACTGCATGAATAATCAATATGGTTTTCATACCAGTAGTAATTTTTTTAAAAAATATTTGTACAGAAGGCATACAGTATCCAGAATATTTTCATGATGTCATTTGAAAAGTTTTAAGCAACCATCGAATTTTGAACTTTCTAATAATTTTGAGATTGCTTGTAGGAAGTATTGAGAAAATTTGGCCTGAATTTTGCAGTGAGACCTTTTGGTTTTTGTTTAATTTCTGAGATGGAAGACAGAAATTTTGCAGCAGATTTCAATATAGTATAAACACATCTTCCACTGAATGGAGGAAACTGAGTAGACTGTCATGTCACCATGCTAGAATGGCAGTGATCCACCCAGTTTCCTTGCTTCTTTTGAAGATGCTTACATTTGGCTCCCATTTCTTGTCTTTTAGGGAATCAAGACTCCCATGTTGTAAGTACCTTTCAAAGTTATTAATTTGTCTGTGTTCATCTACTCAGCTAATGGATTTTCACTAATGTTGGTGACAAATGTATCCATTTTCTAGCAGGAGAGGTGTAATCCATCACCCAGCAGGTGGGGAAGTAAGACATGGAGAAATTTTTCTCCCAGTCATCTCAGGCCTTTGAGAGGAACAAGGGTTACAGCTCTGTGCACATGATCGGTGCTGGTTAGTGTTGACAGGAGATTGAATGGGAGCAGTTAACAGATGTTTCAGTTATTGTTTGGCTTTGTCAATGTGCATAGTCAGGGATGGAAAGGAACAACAGAGCACTGGATAAACAGAAAGCTCATTACCATGTGTTTGTTTAAAACTGTAAGGGCTGCCATTTACAAAACAAGCAAAGACTCCAACATTTGGACTACACTGGGTAACTCTTTCCTAGGCTGACTCTTGTGACAAACTGGTGAACTGCAAATACCCAGGAGCAGAATACACCTGTGGTACAGGGGAGTGTTTGGGAGCTTCATCTTGGAGCTGTAACGCACTCAGTGTGCAGCTCCAACAAAAGAATAGTCTCCTTTTATTCTCTGCAAAGTTAGAATGCTATCCATCTTAGATGTAATCTCTGAAAATGCATTAATGGAGAGGATTCATCTGCAATATGGCACTCGACCCTGTTCTGAAGCAGGAGTATTCTTAGTGCTGATCACATAGTGGAATTTCTGTCCAACATTCTCCTTTCAGATGTAAGTTTTTTTTCTAATCTTGTATTGATAAAAAAAGCCGAGAAATCAAACCGTTTCATAAAAGAGAAATCCTAATTTTGGCACTGCTTGGGAATTGGTCAGCATCCCACAGGATACCGATCTAAATGGGAAGAACTTTGTGATGAGGTAGAAGGGAAACTAAAATGCTGATGCTGTTGTATGTATGAACTGCTTGGTACATAGAGAAATTTAAAAATTGAATTAAGACTATAAGATGCTCATATACCACCTGCATTATGTTACCATAACATGATATGACCCCAAATTCCTAGTTTTAAGTGTCTAATTTCTCTATATAGTTATCGGTAGACTGATTATTTATTGGGGACAATTCAGAGCATAGGTCTGGGACAGGGTCTCATGCATGTAGCTTTTGGCACAGATGCTGACACAGTTATGTTGCTCTGTTCCTTGATAGTTGGCTCCTCATTCAGACCCTCTCATGCTGGCACAACTGTGAGTAGAGCTATGATGCAAACAAATTTATGGAGCTAATCCGGATGAAAAAGAATCTTTTATGCATTTGCTTTTGCTCATTTCTGCAGCTGGACAAGTTTCTAAATAGTTTGCTCAAAAAAAAAAAAAAAAACCAAAAAAAACCAGCACAGTGGAAGGGACAGACTTGGGGATAAGAGCAGAGGGAGAAGAGAACTGACTGGAACACAGCCTTAAGGACCCCAAGCTTGTAATTAGTCCTTAAAGGACTGCATTTTCCAGTGATACTGGTTACTCAGACTACCCAGTCTGACATTTTAGAAGGTTTCCATTTTCAGAAAGCATTAATCATACACCATCTGAGAGGAAGGAGGCTCAAGGAAAAGTGCTTCAGATTGGGCAAAATCATCCTTTGTTACTTAAAGTAAGGTTCCTGAAGTTCAACTGGTACTTTCTAGTACAAGAAATTATTTTTGTTGGTTGAGACATGTATCCCTAAAACATATGAACTTTTTCTTGGATCAATAGAGATGTCCAATGCTCTTTTGTCCAAAAGATTAAAAGCAACAATCAAAATACTAGATAAATCTGACATTCAGTCATTTGCTTCTGTTATTTAATCCAGATAATAAATAGCATATGTTTATATATAAAACACAGGACTAAGTTTAATGCAGTCTTTTAGAGTGACCTGTTAATTACTCACTGTTTTTGGATGAAGACGACTTCTGGGGAGAGGCAAAATATTTCTGAAAAACATACACAGTAAGTTATGATGGATAGGATTTATTTATTTAATTGGCTCAGATATGCTTTTTAAGATCTAGAGAGGAGGTCTGCAGTAAATGGATTTAATTTTAGCTATGCACAGCTACAGTGGTTGTGGTGATGATGTCTCCTTGGTGCGGAACTACTGTAGAAAAGCTTCTGTCCTAGACCTCGGGTCCCCTCTGACTGTGCACAGGATGTCACCAAACACCCTCACATGCAGAGCACTGTGGACGCCTCTTGCTCTTCCTGGGACATATGACATATTTTGTAAACTAATGTCCTGGAGATGAGGCAGGGGTTATGAAGCAGCTTTCTATGCTTCTGGGAACACAGAACTGAAGTAGACTGCATACTCAAGCATCATTTTTCTCTTTTCCTCCAGAGACTTGGAATATAAATCATAGATTTACTGTGTCTAGTTTCTTTACAAGCAATTCTGTACAACTGCAAAAACATCTCATTCGCAAGGGTGCAGAGATGGCTAACAGGACCTTAAACTGGCTTGCAGAGATATTTTATCCCTGTACTGGATCCCTGAAGGGATATTTCAATAAATACTATCCAGTTGGCAAACTGGCTTGAATACACGGGTTCACAAGGAAATGAGAGCTTTTAGTTTTCATCTTGTCCCAACATCCTTAGCATTTGAGTGTCCTGACAATTGTTTATTGTCTGTAGGCTACACATTAGAGAGAAGAAAATTTTTTTCTCTGCTAATGTTTCCTATTGATCTACGTTTCTGGTAACTTACCTGGAAGTATCCTGCTTAGGTGACTCTCTGGTCATGGTGTGCATGTGGGAGTGCTCTGTATTCTGAGCAGGCATAGACATGAGTGGCTTGGTGAACCTAGTAAAAGAAAGGAAAGTTACATTTAAGAACCAGGAACACAAAGAAAGCCTCTCTTTCTTCTCCCCTTCCCCCTCAAAATTCTAAAAAATACCCTTAAGAGTATTTCTTTTTAATAGGTATTACATTTGGGGTATTGAAATTAACATAGAAATGGTTGATAATCTTTCTGTAGATAATCTGAAGAGATATTTACAATATATATTTCTTACTTCTGTTACTGTATTTTTTCTAGAGAAAGAATTATCAGACATGGAATCTAGAAGAGAAGATTTTTTTTTGACAGTTTTAAATAATGCATAAACATTCACAGCAATGGGTTACCTGGTTACCAGCGGGGGTGATGGTTTTTCCTGTAAGAGAAAATGCACTGAATTTTTTGGTCACTTTTTGATTCCATAAAATAAATTTGTATGATTCTATTTATGTTACCATATGAAGATATTATTTTTGCATTGCGATATAGATTTCTACTAGAGCTTTGTCTGGTAATCTGCACTAGGATGGGAGAGGCAAGAATTCAACATCAGTAAATCTGCTTTGGCCATGTTATGTCAGTACCAGAAAACGGGAAAAAATTGTGTCAGAACTGTCACTGCTCCTCTGTCACAGTTCTTCTTCTTCTGTTAAACATTCCTTTAGGCTACTGCTTCACAGATTGGATCACTATCAGAGAGGACTGGATGGGAAACTTCCCCCTTCCCGTTTACTCTTTTGAAATGGTTTGCTAGCTTTTCTGAAAAGGGAGTGTCAGAAAAGTTTAAGAGCAGAAAGAGATTTGTTCCCAATTCCCCCTTTTGAAAGACTGATTATCTTTTCTCACAATCACATTTGTACCCTGCCTGAGGGCAATGGGAGTCATACTGCAGAAAGTCCTCACCTCTTCTTCAGGAACCTCGTAGACTTCTGTAGGACAGGGAAGAAATAAAAAGCATTCTTTAGTTAATAAAAACATACTGTATGTTACCATAAAAACGGATCTGAATTTGTATCAGGTGTACTTCTGACTCTGGAAAAATAACTTAAGAGAGCCTGCTTAAACCTTGAATCTGTTACCAAACCCCTGGAGTAGCAACATCCCCTGTCTTCTAGTGGGAACTTCAGGTGAAGTCACTGGAATTCTATTAATCAAGTTTCCTCCCACCCCAAAACCTTTTTATTGCTATGTTTTTCTTCCCCTCCTCCTCCACCCACGCACCCCCCAGCAAGATGAATGCTTGTGTTGTTAGCATTTAGACTTTCCTTGACTCAGGGAGGAAGAAACCAGATCAACCATAAATACGTATTTGCATGGCCAGCATCCCTCCCTGAGTTCTGACCCACAGGTATATTTTAATTCATAGATCTTAAAAGCAAAAACCACCAGCACCTTTATCTATGCCCAGTTTCTTCAATGAAAATAAAATCCTATTTCAATAAATTTCATGTCAGGTATCATCACTTTACTGCACCCAAATGTCCCAGTTCCCACCAGGGGGAGACGTTTTATTTTTTAGTAACATCTGTCAGGAGCTGGTTGTAGCTAGACACTGATTTACAGAAAAGCTGAGATTAAAAAGGACTTTTTAAAATGTCTGGGAAATAACTCATGAAATCTTAAGTCATTGAGAAAAAAATTTAGTTTATGACTTCTTGTTTGCGACTTTAAAGCTAAACACATTGCTAATGAATATGCAGAGCTTTTTAAAGAACTGTGCCATGTCTGCAAATGTTACATCTGAGCAATTAATGAGATAATGAGGATGCAAAACAACTCTAAGGTGGCACAGGGAGATTAAACAAGTATATCTGCACTTACAAAAGAAAATAGGATTCCTTGTATTTACTTCTGCTTTTGTTTCTTTTTCCAAAAAAACTGCTCTTTACAACATTTCAATGGGAACATTGTTGTGAAAGGCCATGCAAGACATCAGCCTGTACAGGATTTCTATATGGTTAAGTCTAATGGTCTAAAAGTATTGGGTCTCGATTCGTGTGGTGAAATGGGATTACTGACCTACTGAGTCCTATAATTCTTTTTGCTGTATTGATCCATTTGTGTTCCTCCACGAGAGCAAAAGACTAGAAATAAATTAATTGGGGCAAATAACTTGTTCTAGTTTTATTCATGCTTAAAATGGATTTACTATTCAAGCTAGATAAAGCAACTGCTACAACACAGAAAAGCTAAAGGGGAACATATTTTTGTTTTAATTTAGTACGTCACAGGGTTAGTGTAGTGAATACCTCACGCATAAATTAATATTCTGAAGTCTTAGATTATTTTATTCCAACAGTGATACAAGCTCCACATACCTTGCATATCAGAAGTCAGAGAAGGCTTTGGAGAAATAGTGGGGGTTGGCTTTGTTGTCTTCATAAATCTGTTAACAGGAGCTAAAACCATATCTTATTCGTATACATATTTAGTTGTGCATGTGTGTATATATACACACATGTTAACAAACTAAATGTAACATTTATACAATAAGAATGAACGTTAAGTAGGTCCAAATGACAACTTTTTTGTTGACCTTGAATAAATCAACCAAGTCAGAAACCAGCTCCCATTTTAAAAGGGAAACATTATTCAGTATTCCTGCTTTCCTGAAGAGGTTTGATACTGTCAGTGATGAGAGAGCAGAACTACATACTCTTATCTGTTTACTTTTCACCTTTGGGCTGTAGTAGTTTCACTCTCCAGCTAAATATACTTGAAATAGTGAGATTTAAAAGAAAAAAAATGTCAAATTCTGTCTTTATGTAGTGAAATATCTTGTTTTCCTAAAGCACTTCAACAGAGAATTTTAATGTTGTGGCTTCTCTGGATGAGGAGACAGGTGGTATGTCATGAATAGCCTCCTGGTTGTTGTACAAGGGCTGGACTTTGAAATAGCTGAGTGTGAGAGGCAGAAATTAAACATGGCTTCCAATAAAGTTAAAAATAGTTTTCCTTGGCCTTGCCATAAGCCAAAGGAGCCAACTGCTTTTTGCAGGCTGTGATCTCTAATAGCTGCATCTCTACTCTTTGAACCCTAGAAACAGACATTAATTTGACCCATTTTTTTTTTCACCATTATTCTTAATAAAGCAATAATTATTAGCTTAAATGACTAAAACTCACATCTTGCAGGTAGTGACATGCTGCTTTCTGTGGGTTCAATATAGTTATCATCATCATTGTCCACTGGCACAATGTAATTATCCTATGAGAAATGCAGGACAAAAATCTATCAGTTAAACCCCCATCATGTCAACAAACTGTTGGGATTGAAGCCCCGGCAGCAGTTTACAATAGCTGCCATTTCACAGTGACTCCTATTTCAGACATTTATCATCCTATGCGGAAGGGAATCCCAAAGCCTGAAAACCCTTTACAAAATGATTCCAGTTCTGACTGGTGGGTGGAAGCCCTCCCTTCCTTTTGGTCCTGGAGTAGCCTTTGAGGTCACTCTCTCCCTGTTGCCTGCAGCTTGTTACAGATGATGAGGAGCTATCCCATGGTCTAAAGAGTCTCCTTGATACTCAAAGCAGGCATACGTCCCCTAGGAATCAGCATGGTACTTGCAGGTCACTGTGATGTGCAAAGTGATTTGTTCTAGAGAGGCTAAGAAAGAGACCAGGCCATGGCATTGCTATGATATTTACACAGTTAAAACAGGTATGTCTGTAAACTTTACCTCGTCATCACTGCACTCCTTAGGCTTTGGTGGCACTTTTGGTTTTGCAGCAGGAGATGGCAATGGCATGGATGGTACACATGGTTTCTTTGGTCTGGACATGGCTGGACTGGGTGTGCTTGGGAGAGGTTTGTTGATGGGAGGAAGCTGCTGGTGACTGGTGCGATTGTCTTTTAATGTGGTAGAAAACAACAGTTTTAGTAAGAATTACACATCTGCCTCTGCCCTTTCTTCTACTGCCTGTGCAAACAAGCCTTTACTGTGGCTGCAGCACAGGTCAAAAGGCAGACCTGAGCATAGCTGGTCCTGATGTTGAGACTTGTGTGAAAACAGGTCCTGTTTCATTGCTCAAGGTAGCAGCCCAGCCCTCTGTATCAGGCTGCACAGGGTGCCTAGACACTGACTATTGTGGTATGAACAACTGTTTAACTCCTTGGGGAAAAGGTGGTGGCTGGGTGGTGTATGAGACACATGACAAAAACAACACTGGGTGGGAATGGAACATAAATTATGCCAGATTCTCTGGGGTGTCATTCTAAGAAGTCCTTCCCTTTTCAAAGAACACACAGGTGAAGTGCTGATAAACTTCTTTGAGTACATATGTGGTATTTTAACAATTTGATGAATATTCTACAATCAGTAACAGTCTTGTATCTTACAAAAATGAAAGTAGGCATCATGTCAATATTTCTCCTTGCCATGTCTCAAATCTTCATCTAACTGAAGCTAAATTTCATTCACTTCAGTGCAACCTGTCCATGGTTGAAAATAATCAAAACAGAAAGAAAAAAAATCCCTTTAAACTGGGCTGATGTAAATAAAATCTTGATCCCATACTACAGTTTTACAGGATATTTATCATCCTCAGTACCAATTTTGAAGGACAATAAGAAGTGAGTATTTGGGCTACTGTTTTACTGCTTTTGGTATAATGTTTGGAGAAACAGTGAAGTTTAAGAAAGGACCCATCTGGTCTTATGTGCCTCATCTTTCATAGGAAGTCCTGCATCAATATATGTGGATTAATCTGGAGCCAAGTTAATAGTATCTTCCATATCTTTGCTTGAATACTGTAGTTAGTAAATGTCTACCATAGTCTCTAGGACACATTATATTAAAATGACAAACATCACTACAAGCAATACTAATCTGTTTCATGCTGGGGGAAAAAAAAAAAGAAAAAAAAGAAAAAAGTCATATTCCTGAATGCTTAAGACCTGACTATCAGAATTAAAATCAAACTCTTGAGGAAAGGACAGATTAGTCCACTTGAGGCCACTTCTCTTCTGGTACTGATCAAAAAGTAATTATCAAGCTGACATACTCAACTATTCTATAACTACCTGCATATTCACCCCTAGAAATAGGGAATGCTGAGGGAATCTTCTTTTTCTCCTTCTCACTTGGAGGTGGCTCATAGCTGTCATCAGGATTCTCTTCACTGGGGACCACATACATCTCAGAGTCAGAGTGGTCATCTGGATTTTCATAATCACTGTCCTAAAAAGACAGAACTTCCCATTTCTCATCTCATAGCATACTTATGGCTTCATAGCAATGCATAGCAGAAATATCCTTGCACAAGTATGATAACTAAATTACAACAATCTATCCTTGAATGGACACATCATATTCTCTTTTGGTGCTTACTCTTTAAACAAGGAGCAACTCCTGCCTCCTCCCATTCTGCTCCTCCCAAGAGCTCCCTGTCTACTTGCTATCTCTGAGGAGTCCTTTCACCTCAAGAGCTCAGTCTTCAAATTATGGACCAAGAGCTTGTTTCCCTTCACAGGACAGTTCCTTTCTAGATCCAGCTGTGACCTGCTGCATGCTGTCACTTCCTCTCCCTCTCCTGCTAAAAGGGTACTCGAGATATAACTCCAGAGGGAAACTGGTCACTTCAGGCTGACAGTTGCACTATTACTTTACATGGCTGACAACCATGACTTCATTCTCATGTTTTCTAAAATCTAAGCAGAAATTTTCATTTTTAGTAAGAAGTGGCTTTCCTCTCCTCACCCCTTCCCCTCCAAATAAAGATTCTTACTGATTTCTGAAATTATTGTTCTTCGGGAAGTCCCTCAAATTGATGCCATGTGCTTACTTATCCAAAAACCTTAGTGTTCATGGCTACCATTGACGGTGCTTCTGAAAGGGCTTCTAAGTTGAATGTAAAAAAATTGAGGCATCTAAAAATCAGTGGCTATTTGTGAATAATGCTGATGTAACAAATAAGATAACATCTCAGTAGTATTTAGTTCAACCACAAGTAGATGATTTAAGAAGAAACTTTTCTTATTATTTCTTGTGCTAACTTGTTGCTACAGTAACCTCCTACTGGCCCAAAATATGTACTTACAAAATCATCTGACCATTGTTCATCTTCATTGTCCGCATGTTCTAAACCAAACATAAGAGTTATTTAAGGAGATGTAACAGCGAACATAAATGTTTATCTTACATTGGTTTTTCAATCTATACTTATCATATTCAGTCAAAAAAGAGTGAGCAGAATTTCCAGTCAGTTCTGAGCAACACATCTGGTTTTGGCTGAATAGTAAATTAAATATCTTCTTGCTTGTTTCTGACAATTTTTTTCAGAGCTGTTGGGAAATCATTAGAAAATGGCAAACTGCACGTAGTCTGAACAGCAGAGCATGCATGTTACCCACGATGTCCTGCTAATGCATCTCATTTTTAAGTAGGAGTGACAATTTCTAGATAATGGAATTCTTGCTGACCTCTGGGCCCGATACTTTTCTTATTTCTTGGTTAAAGTGCTGAGACAGCACACTAATTACAAGTGCCTATGTTAAACAGGGAACAGTTACTTGATAACTTCCAGACCCTGTCCTCTTTGCTTCAATTCTTGTCTTAACAAGATGGCTGTTATATTGTGAAAACAGCCATGAACTAGTTTCTGGGTGGTGCTACATGATAAGCAAGTAGAGGTCTACCTCTAAGATAATTCATGATGTCATCATTACATTAATAGTATTAAGATTTTGAATCTGTACTGATGCATTTGTTCAATGACTTCCCTATTTACTTTCACATCACAGTTTCTACAAGGAGGGTCTGCATGCAAATTCTCCTCTGTTTTTACAGCAGCCCAGATATAGAACCCCGATAAAGACAGATTTTGAAAGAGCAGTTACGTGCTACTCTTAATGCCGGCACAATTCATCATTTTTTGCTTGCCTTTCATTTCAGAGGTGTGACCTATCTTCAGAGTCATTGCTAATGGTATCCTGTTCTCTCATTAAAAACAAATTATGAGGCAATGTGTAACTGAAATACTGTTAGGCACATAGGTAGCAAATTAACACAGACATGGAGTTTAAATTTACATCAATACAGCCTTACCTGAAGCATAATCCCTTTGTGGTAGACTTGGTGGCGGCTTTTTTTTAAGCCTGTAAATGATAATGATTATGTTTATGATCTCATAAGTAACATTCACTAGAAGGGAGGGTTAGCCAGACACATAAAAAAGCTGGTAACAAAAGATACCTGCAGCTGAAGAAATACAGATTACCATCACAGATGCTTAGCAAATGGCTGAAGAAGAATGCTTTGAAAAGCTAGAAACTGATAAAACATTAAAACAGAATCCAAGATTTTAATGTATTTTTTCACTATATGTCAAAAGGACACGTCCCTTGCTCACCCCCTCTCCTCTTCTCTTCCAGAAAGAGATAAGATAGAGGGCAGAGATAAATGATGATCTCTTGGAAGATGAAAATCTGTTCAGGTTCACAGAGGCTTTACTAAGATTATGGCATAAAAAAGTGGTGTAGTACACCATTTGTATTTTTAGAACTATAATTTTGCATGCATTTATTTGCTGATTAATGTGTAAATGTACATTGGGTCTCTCAGTGCCAGATTCTGTTTCTACTTTTCATCATTTTATGATGTTATGTCCCTTTTTTGGTGAAAACTGGTACAGTGGCATTTGTAATACCAAGTGAATCAAAGGATAACTTGTAGAAATACTGAAAAGATCTTTATGGCTATACATCTTCATATATATGTGCATGTATTTATATCTAGCAAGCAGAAGTACACGTGTGTAAACACACACACATATATATGTGTACATATATGTGTGTGTATTCATGTATACTCCTTACTAACTTGCAGCTGTCCAAAAAAGACACTGAATTACAGCCAGTTGAATTATTTCATTACCCTAAAATGAAAGAGAGGAATTTGGGTTTAAAGTCAAGATGAACAGTGCATGCGTGACATTAATGGCCAGACTGATGCCTCTGCAGAGGGCAAAAACTACAACCCTTTGGGTTTTTTAGCCAGATAATACATTAAGATAATTACAACATTAAAATTATTCTTTAAAGTGACTTTTGAACCTGTCTGACAGCTGCTCTGTAGCACTGATGAGACCTCACCATGGACCTGAAGATTTGTCCACTGAACTGATAACAATTCATTCCTCAGTCAGGTTCTAACAAATTCATTAGCAAAAATAAGCAAATAATTTAAAACATTCACAAAGACTTTAAATATTTTCTTGGGATTCTTGGGCTTTACCACAAGAATTTGACACTCAATATTTAGGTCCTGAGCTTGCTGCCTAGGTATTATTGTTCAGGTACCACTCTAACTTAGGGTGGTGGCAGGCTGGCATCACCACATCAGCTTACAAACTTTTCCTGTCTGTTTTGAGAAATGCTTTGGCTACTTCTGAGTTGAATTCATGGAATTCTGTTATTCAGATAGTCACCAAAAGCACCCCGTGCACATGCATGAATCAATGAATAAATAGGGTGGACATTGCTAAAACTAAAAAAAGCCCAATCCCTGCCCCCCAACAAATAAACAGAAAACAAACCAGGAAGATAATTTTTGCAATGTTCACCTCCTTTGTTCATTACTAACAACACTAATGGTGTATAGCTGCCTCCTCAGAGGTTTTAACTTCCTGCAGCATAATATAACTTTGTGTACAAACAGTAAATGAAAAAGCATTCTCAACAGTCCTGCTCTGGTCTTCTGTCCAGGTTAGCACAGCCATGTTAGAAAGAAAATCCTAGGGCCACTGCCAGGGCACATCTCAGGTCTTAGGGAGGGGAGATCAAGATCTCTTGATGTATTTTGCAACATGTCAGTTGTTCAGAAATGGTGGAGACTTAGAAAATAATGGAACTCAGGCAACAGTAAGAGGCTGTCTGGGTCATGGTATAAAGTACATGGCTTAAGCAACATCACACATTTCTAAGATGTTAAGCAGAAATCTTCCACACTTGGTCCCAGGCCCTGTAAATCCTGGCAGTGGCCCTGGAGGAAAATGTAAATATGTTATAACAAAAGCACATGAAGTACAGAACAGAGGTCTGTGTCTAAGCAGTCTATCATGCTATGGTGTAGCTATGGAATAGCATACCGATCCCAAGTATCTTTCCCAGTTTTGCAAATTAAGGCCATTTGTTCATTTTGGAACCTGAATATCAATAGAAGAAAAGAAATAATGTTTCTGTCACAGAGCTGAAACAGTTCATGGCCACATCTATATTTGCTAGAATCTCTTCAAATATGTTATTTATTCTAAAATTCAAATCCACTTAAAAAGTAACTTTCACTGTACTGGTATGATTTTCTGAGAGCCAGAACTGGAATCCAGGCTCTTTTGAACTCAGCTGGAGCTTCACTTTACAGGAGCCAGAACTTTACCCAATGTGCAAACCACAACACAAGTTCAAAAGACACAGCCCTACACCAAGGCAAGGTTACCCAGCCTCTTGAAGAGTCTGATGTCATTGTCCACACAGATCCTTGCAGAATGGCACTTGACTCTGTCCTGTTCCCTGGAGTTAATGAGTAAGGACTGAAGAATCAAATGCCATCCAACTGAGCGTGCATATTTAAATGTGTTTAATCCTAGTACACACATTGTAGCTTCAACAAATAACCAGATAGCACTTGAGACATTTCATAGAATGGATTATAGATGCCTCTCACACAAGAACAGAATGCATGGTACAGAAATTCAGACCAACTTTTAAGACAATAAACTATTCCCTTTTAAAATAAAGTATTCCAAGATTTCCCCTCTATAATATGCTGAGCTTGATCCAACAAAACATTTAGGCATATACTTCACTTTTCTCACATATGTGGTCCTGTATGAACAGCATCTATTAATAACATAGTTTGAATCTGCAGCACATTTTTGTTTTCCTGCCTTAAGTGAAGAATTTTAAAATAAACTACAGCAGAGGTCTGGATGTTTTCCTCTAGTAACACTCGTTTTTTTACAGGCTACACCCAGAAAAATAATGAAACACACGTATTAGTAGATGTTTACGTGTAGCACTTAGATTTTCCCAAAGGTGCACTTCCCCACTAGTGTTTCTGCTCACTCTCCCAGCACTTAAGATATGCCTGAAAACTCTTTGTTTTCAAAAGTCCTTTGCTTTTTCTATTGTTAAGTCCGTACAAAGTCCGCTCCCTTCTTAGAAACCATTTTAACGTATTAGTTTTTAGAAAAATTATATTGCTCTTTTCTGAGTTGAGTATGTATAGTATATATTAGCTTTAAGTGCACAAGGTCATCACACTTGTGATTAAACAATAAGTTAAGTTTGCCAGAAACATTTTCAGAGTTCCAAAAGGTGTGATGCAGCAAATAGATAAACTTCTCCTGAACTGTGTTGATCATGACCTAGTGGAATAGTTTGCTACAGATTTGGAATTACGTGGCAAGATAAAATTAAACTGAAAGAGTTTTTACTACTCTTTCACACATGTTCTTACAATATGCTATGGCAGTTCTAGTAATAAAAATCCTGACACTCAAAACATTCTATTCAGCTACACAGTGATTTTCATGTTTCTTCAGAATACAGTTAAAATTAGGTATTGTACTTTTTCCTGTTTTCTTTTTCTAAGTGTGGTACAGCTTGATTTTAGTACTTTCTCTAATAGTTTGGTTCATAAAATACCATTTTTTCCTCTGCCAAGGATTTGATGACAAATGTCTTTTAGTTGCAGCTATTCAGGTTGAAGAGATATTTAGTGACACAATGACTATTTTTCTGTCTAAAGTTACTGCCTAAATTATAAATGGAATAGAAAAATGGACAACGCAAATCTGAAGCTAAGACTTACCCAGCTAAAAAGCTGAATAAAGCATCTTCTTTCCATTTTTCAGGTCACATGGCAAATGTGACTTCAAGAAATGGACATATTTGGATAAAGTGCAGTCAGAAACATGACTACAAGTGCATGACTTCTGATGGCTTTGTGAAGAATGTGAAATCCTTCAACAAGGGGAACAAATTGAACTTCTTGTTTCTTATCCAACACGGTAAGTCAGCAGGTACCAAAACTTTAGTGTGACTTGGCTGCACATGCAGTATGACTTTTAGCACTGACTTCAGTGAAGCTGGGACTCCACTGAAAAAAGCCTCTAGGCTTTTTACAAGTAAGTGCTATGTCTTTACAGCTTGTTTCAAGCATAGGCAACCATCCTACATCATGAAACCTATGATTTCTCTGCTTCCCTGTTCTGTATTATCAAGGATGTGAATATGAAAAAAATGCCCCCAGCTCTCATTGTTTACACAGTGCTGGCTACAATCATTGCTTCTACACCCGAGTACATAATCCTCCTTGACACCATGATCTACACAGCAGCTGGGACTCGGTGTTGTAAACAGTTTTGCATGTGATGAAGGGCAAGCAGGTGACTGCTACCCTGCAGTGGCCAATATTTTTACTGCCAGAAAATGTTGAATTGGAATGGGGAACAAACAGAAAATTTGAAGCAATGAAAAAACAACCTATCAATTTCTTTCCTGTTACCAGGACTGTTCAGCCTGCTTTCTACAGACCTTTAAAACACACATGAATAGTAGATGAATCCCTCTCCACCTGCAACCCACAGATGAACTAGATCGGAGAGCAAGTCCTGATGCAAGAACTTTTACATTTCTGCATTATCAAGAGCCAATCCAGATTTAAAAAATATTTTAACAAATACTGCTAATAAGTCCAATGTATTTATGAATACTTGATAGTTCTTTCAATTTGCGTAGCAGAGGCTTACAGTATACATCTGTGTGATAACTTTAGGCTTCAGATAAGCAAGTACACTATTTGAATTCTCTAGAATGATTTCTACTGATAATAGGTTTGATTTTGATTTTTTTCCCCCAGTATACAGATTAATCTATGCTACATAAAGCCCATGTAAAATAATTTTTTTTTCTGCTTCAGTCATGTTTAGAACCTTGATATTTAAGAAAATAATCCTTTAACTGAAATGGAAATAGTGATCAACTGGATAACCATACGTTTTAGAAAAAGCATCTACAATCAAACAAAAAGCCTCCAAAGGGCACATAGTGAGGAACACAGCCAGTGTAAAACTTAGCACCTCTTGTACATATCCTTATCAGTGTTGTCGACTCATGCTTTTATTGCAAGTCTCATTATGTGCTGGGTTCAAGAGAATTGAGCTCTTAAGTCGTGTGCAAATATTAGAAATTCTTCAATTTTTAAAAACTAAATTTCTGATCTTAACTGCAAAAAAGATTACTGTAACTCAGGTGAACCACAGCAGCACAGAAAGATTATTATGTTTTTATACCTCGGTTTACGTTCTTATAACTGGGAGAGTTGAAATGTGATCTTTGTGCTGCAGTCACTCTTCAAGAGAGTTTTTATGGGTCTGCTCTTTTTTAAATATAGATTTTTTTTTTTTTCATCTTGAGTGAGTCAAAGAATTGCAGGGCTATGGCAGCAATCGCGTCTCTGACACTTAATAACGACCTTCCCAGCTTCTGCTACATTTGGTTCATGTTACTTCTCCCTTTTCTGTTCTTCCCCTCTTTCTCTCTAAGAAGGACACACAGTAAGAGAAATTGATCAACAACAGAATTCAGGTTCAGGCAACTACGGGAGACACTTTGTAGCCTCAAATGATAAACCTTAGATGCTTCTGTTATTTCTGTCACCTGCTTTCCCTCTCTGAGGCTTTTGAACTGAGCCCACTGGAACATTATTAATTACACTTAGACTACTAATGTGAAGTAGGAAGACACCCTTTATTAAAAAGCAGCAACTGTTAAGAAACCCTCTTTAACCCCTTCCCCTCCAAAACCCCACCAAAAGCCTTGACAGCCTAGCAGCTCTTCCCTGTGAGCAGGTCCCAGGTGAAAATGAGTTTTTTTGTAGATGGGTCTCTGAATACAGTGGTCACTGTGCTAAAAACAAAAACCCACTTGAATTAAAACCTCAAATGGTTGAAAGAGGGTAATTTTAAGGGAAAATCTCCTTTTGTGCTTGTGTGGAAATAACTAAGTACATCAAGTGACAGTGATTAGATGTGAATTGCAGCAACCTTCGAATGAAAGAGGATGAATAAAGGAAAAAAATCATCTCAAGAATCTGATATATCAGGCGTTCTACCATCAGAGCCTGCTCAGGGTCTGTGGATAGAAACACAGCCGTGGAAACGAGAGCACAAAGAAGGGCTTGGAGCCCAAGATTACTCCTCCTGCGTGGGGAACAGGAGAGCCAGGCAGTCCTGCTGCTTCTAGGAGCATATCCCCCTCCTCTGGCAGGCCCAGCAGCTGCCCCACAAGCACCATCCCTGCCTGGGCTGGCAGCAGGAGCCAGCCTGGCTTTCCAGAGCTCTTGCATAGCCAAACTAGGCAGGGCCCTATTGCTTCTGCCAGTAGCTGACTGATCGCTTCATACATATCGAGAATTAGCTCTCTCCTTTGAACTGAGCCATCATGTTTCCATGTGTCTTTTATGTACAAGAGCAGTATTTCTAGANCTTGAACTGAGCCATCATGGTCCCTCTTTAAGAACGATTTAAAACAATGTTTCCATGTGTCTTTCATGTACAAGAGCAGTATTTCTAGAATTTAATGTGCGTGTCCTGGAAACACCACAGATAGGGTGTAGTAATTAACTTCTGAAATTACTTAATACTTTTGTTGCCAATCACCCATGTAAAAAAAGACATCTGAATGAGAAAATCGCATCCAAATAGAATTCCAATGCAAATAAGCAGTTGCATTAAGAAAAGTGTGCTAAATAGCTAATTGCTTTAAATAGATGTTTGACTGCAAGCAGTGAAGAGTGTATTCATTTGACAAAGATGCAAAATTACTGGATTTTCTTTCTCTGTATAAACACACATGAATATTTTATGATACTTTCACGCACGTGACACCAATCTGCATGTTGTTCAGCCCATATTACTGGAATACAGGTGCTAGGTAATGCTGGATTTTGTTTTATGAAACTGAAACACAGTGGGACTTAGAATTTTTATGGCAATTTTAAGTATGATGCCTGACCAGTTGGTTCAAGGTGCAGCTCAAATTCAACTTAATTGCAGCGGGAAGCCTAAACAGTTGCCTAAGGAGGAAGGCACACATGCAAACAAAAAGTGATGACCATTCCCAGACAACATTCGAGAAAAAGACTCTTCACAAAAATACTGTTTTTTCAAGGCTACATATGCAACCTGTCATTGGACTCCAGTTCTGCAACTATTTTATGATAGTCTTAATACTGATGACAATTCTACATGTTACAGTCTGAACTGAAGCTCTTTACATGCACTGAAGTACATCCCTCTGGAATGGCATGATCCCATCATTAAAGTACAGTACAACGCTATGCTCGTAAGCCAAACTTCACCACAATGATAAAACCAGGGATTGGCATGCAAACTTACTTTTTGAACTTGTTTATTATCCCACTTTCATTTTTCTTGATGTCATGCACCATCTTTTGAAGCTTCCTGTAAGATATTAAAGCCAGCATTAAATTACCAAGTGGTTGAACAGTCATCGATATAAATTAAGAAAAATATGCTTAATATATCTTCAGTAAGTAGTTTAATTGTTAAATCATCTGTGCATGAAGTTTTCCTCCCTTTTTAAGAGCTGTTTAGCATTATTTGTTATCCTTCTTCTTAATACAATTAAGTACAGTATAAACAATGAATTCAAGAGTAAGTGAATCAGGAAAAAATAAATCATTGTCTAAATTAATAGTTTGAAATATTTAAATGTTAATATTTTACCTAGAACTGACTTTACAACACTGCACAGCTATAATGGGAATGCCCTCTGATTTCTGACTGTACAAGGGACACATAAATATAATGAGAATAATGGACAAATAATTGACAAGCACATCTTCAACTCCTGCTGAAAACTCAAACTATTAATTTACAGCAAAATGATACAGTATTATCTGCTGATATAAAGAACTGAATTATTTACAGTTGTGAAAAACAGGTGTACAGAAAAATACTCCAAAGTTTCCAACAACAATGTACTACGCCTATAAGAGTAGCTTGGATTATTATCTAAACTAAACAAATACATTAAATCTGAGGTGAAAAGCTCAGAAGAACTTCTGCTTTTCTGAGGTATTTGTTGGGGTTTTTTTCCTAACAGATTCAGCTTCTGGTTCTGCTTGAAACATCACAAATAGCCATCATCTGCAGTTTGCTGTTTCTGTGTTGTGCCCCAGCTGGCACCTGGCAGTGTCTATAAATGAAAAGTAATGAGGAATGAAAAGAATGAGAGGAGATCTAAATGGTTTAGTTCTAGTCTGGGGAGAATGGTTGTCTACAAGTGTTTGTGTTTCTTTCAGAAAGGCTTGCCAGACTTCAATTAGGGATGCACGTCAGCATGAGTTACATTTCTTTTGTTGTTTGTCAGCGACAGGACTCAAACATCAACAGCAACAAAAATCTAATTGTAGATTTCTATCTGAATATTGCTTATGGCTCATCACTGACATTAACATATCTTTAGCAAAATTATGGCTTTATTTTGAAAAAAAGATGGGCTTTTTTCACATTACTGTTTTTATTCTATATTGTCATTTGGTAGCTAAAACAAAAAGTCTTCACACACGCATGCAAATAAAACCCACCACAAAACTGACAAGTACAAGTACCTGAATTAGTTTGCTTTTCATTTGATTATATTTAAGTGAATTGATTAGCACATAATGGGTGTTCCATGAACCTTGAATCTGCTTATAGTTTAAAAGACCATTTTATTACATGTTTCTATTAAAAAAAGGTGCATTTAAATTATAGTTAATCACATGCACTGATGCTATTATGATTTTTTTTCCATGCAGAAGGATTGAAATCAAAACATTCCCATTTTTTGCATAGACAAATTTCTTAAAAATCTGTCTCTTATTCCTTATTCTTTTTATAGAGGCATTTAGATTTCTTATTGAAACTTTGATAAATTAGAGATTACCTCATATGTGTTTATGTGAATCTTTCCAGTTTTTAAGATTATGTAGCTCTTACAGGAGCTGTTAGAACACTTGTTTGTTGCCCCTAGAGAATTTAACTTGTCTGAAGCCTGTGAGAGTAAGCAGATAACCAGTGCACTGTAAGTGGGAAGTGTAGGAAGTCATCAAGCACAGCTGATCTCCAGTTCAAATGGAATCTCCTTTGACCCACAGAGTTGAACAAGCTGCAAAAACCAGTCTGTCCAGTTAGCTGGAGGCTGAGATTTCTTGAGGTGCCAGGCCACATAAAAGGCAACAACTGAAAAGTTTTACAAAAAGCTGTCTGATTTGTGATCTTAGAGAGACAGAAGATGAGAGGCAAATAGAAAAGTCCATAGCAAGAGGATTCTCAAGTGTTAAGGAACTCAATCCCAAACCCAAAGGCCATTCCAGAGTATGAGGGAAGTGAAACACAGAAGGACATTTATAAACCTGAAGTTTTGCCTGAATCTACATATCTATCTGACTAGCACTAAAATACTTGTTGTATGGCTTTCAAATGCCTGAGATTATACTCCAAGAAAAGAGGTTCATTGGGGGAGGACCTTACCAGAGCAGTAACCCTGAGACTACCTAGGAACTGGGGGCTCCCGTGGCCCAATGCAGGCAGACCTTGCTTCAGGTGCATAACTACAACCCCCTTTCTTCACAACATATCTGAGTCAGTACCTCATTACCAACTCATGTTTATTCTCTAGTGTTCTCTTGGGATGAGCAGATACTAGAAATATTCAAGGACCTCCATCAGCTAGTACTGTAAATGAAAATAATGAGTAATGCTAGTCTTACCTTGCATTGCATCTAATTAAAGATAATCAAGAGGTCAAAGTTACTTCTTTAACTACAAGCTCCAACTCTTCATTAAACCTGGTTGAGATCTTTTTATGCAAAATCAGACTTGCAGATAAAGGTGCAGTCTGTGTTACTGCTAATCTTTGAAAACACATTTCAGCAAAAATTAGATATTTTGAGATTCAGTTTAACTGTAACTGTATAGACTGGATGGGACCCTTAGATCAGAATCTCACTGCACAAAGAATAGATTTTCAAAGCTCTGCAGATAATAAGTTTGGAAGTCTTGGCTGTAGAGGCTTCTAAATAGTTTTATGTTTCTTACAAATACATTTTAAATTCTACATGTTGGAAGGAATAACAAAAACAGAGAGAAACCTAAAATAAAATACTTTTTAGCCCTGTGTTGCTATTTTTCATATCTTATCAATTTGAAACTCCAGTAATTCAGAATTATTTGATCTATTGACAAAAGGGTCACTAGCTGTGATATATATATGAATGAAGGTGGAAAGTTTTACCACTCTAAATACCATATATCCTGAAAGAAGGATTTGCTGTGTCACATAATACCTTGCTGCCCTCAAGGACTGGCAGTGCTGCCTTGAGATAAAAGAAAATGAAACAAACCCACCCTCTCTTTGATCTGGTCACAGCTCAGCTTATGAGGAACTTGTGATGATTAAGGGAGGATGATGGGAAGACCTGGCCTGTGACACATCACCACCTTCAAACATCAGCTGGGAGCCTTTGGCTCTTTTGTATACACACTATCCTACAACAGCTTTCCAATGGTAAAATAATTTTTAAGAGAAAAATGAAGAATAAAGTGCGCAACAAGCTTTCAACTCAGATGTGAAATGAGGTACAGAATGCCCAGACTTAAGAGATGTCTGTTTAAATTTCAGACAGATCTGTGTAATATGGAATTCTCCCAGCATTTAGACTAGTTTTTGAGAAATTGTATTTATTGGTATTATAAATCTGTGAAGACATTTAGCAATATGTATTATGTAGATACATGTATTATGGCTCAGAGCAGTCAGCATGAGTGGCTCCCCAGTGGTTATGACCTCTCCCTGCTCCTGGAAACAGTTCTCCCTGTACAGTTCACCCACTTGTGCACAGCGAATCCAGTACTTTGCACCTTGAGTGCACACGTTGGTTGTCAGTGTTTAATCTGTACAGCTGTCTGTGTCCCGTGGGGAGGGACAGCCCACAGTAAGAGTATTTTGCAGGGTCTCTGGAGTGGGCAGAATGACACAATTGTTTCAGGGTGTCTGGCTGTGAACACTTGCAGCTGAGAGGGGTCCTCCTAAAGTTTTTGGAAACAGGGCTGACTGCAGCATCAGTGGGGAGTGGTGGCAAAAGAAAAACCAATTTAAAATGATTTACAGGAAATTTTCCATATTACAAGCATACCTATTTCTGTTTATCTGGGGAATGAGAATTATACTTTCTTAAATTACTGGCATTTACAGGACTGTCTGAATTATCTATTTTGCCTCTTCAAAAATCCCCATTTGTACTCACAAACCATTTTCTTTAGTTAAAGAAGGGCAGAATTTTGAATATGATATATTCAAACATGTTTGCAAGGGCAGCTTTGCAAGCAATATTGACATATTCAACAGTAAGGGACCTGTATGTTTCTTCTCCTCCTCCTAACATCAGTTAGGTCTTTAACTGATGAAGTTGAATTGGTTTTAAAATAGTAAAAATAATTTTAAAAATAATCCCACTGTAAATCAGACAACTTGCATGCCAGTTGCAGTTCTTACATCTTTTTGGGTACGTGTTCCTCACTGACAAGACAACCTGTAGTTCTGTGCCTAGAAAGTTACATTTTCTGAAGATTACTACATCCATTCACTTAAAGTAAGACTGTGGGTAGATGTAGAACTCATTTTTGTCTTAAGAAAGGCAGATCACGTTAAAACAAAAAATAGCTGTTTCTCACAGTTTTTGTTTAGTTGGTTGGTAGGTTTTTATTTTCAGGCAAATTCAAATGCTGAGCATTAGAAACCTAGAATGGGACATAGTAACTGCAAATCTAGACTTAAAACAAATAATTGCCAAAAAAATCCACTTGCCTCAGCTATAAAGTTTACAGAAAAGAACCACAAAACAGAAACTGAGGAAGAGTATAATGAAATTTGGGGATTCAAAGCTAAGTTATTAAAAGATAAAGACCAAAACTCAAAGAGCAGAAAATTAAAAATCATCATAGCTACCTCTGTTAATTAAAAAAACACATTAAAATATTATGCTGGTTTTGCTTGGCCCAGTTTTTTCTAGTTGGGGGGGGGAGCACAAAGATGGCTCCTGTGTGAAGCTTCTCGAAGCCTTCATCATGTCCAGCAGAGCCAATCACTGATGGCTCTAAAGATGAGGGACATGCTGCTGGCCAAGGCTGGGCCAATTAGAGATGTTGGTTACGCTTCTGTGAAAACATATTTAAGAAGAAATCAAAACAATGAGTGCACACACTTCTTTTTAGGCAGAGGAGGAGGGGAGAGTATGTGAGAGAAAATAACATGGAGAGACCAAGGTCAGTGGAGAAGGAGGGGGAGCTCCAGGCACTGGAGCTCTGCAGCCTCTGCAGGCTGTGGTGAGACCCATGGTGAAGCAGGGGGTGCCCCTGCAGCCCATGGNCCATGGGACAGCAGTGTTGGGCGGGCTACTGCATGTGAGACCCATAGCTACGCAGAGGAAAAGAGCCTCTCCCCAGGCAGTGGAAGAAGATCTGGGTGATGAACTGACCTACCCTCCCCCCATGCCTTGCTTCCCTGTGCAGCTGCTGGGAAGGAGGGAGGGGGGTGAGTGGAGAAACAATGTCTTTGAAGGGTTTATTTTACTTCTCATTTACTCCTTTGACTCTGTTAGTCAGTAAAATCACCTTTTGCAACTTAAGTTTAGTCCTGTTGTACCCATTGAGTGCGTCTTCTCCCAGGTTTCCTTAACTCATGAGCCCTGTGTGTGTGTGCTAATTTGTGGGTACCTGGCATTTGGTCAGGGTCAAACCATAACAAATATGAAACTAAAGAAGGAACAGCAAGTCCAGACCCCTCCTTTATGGCTTCTCACAGGAGAATTATTCCACCAGCATCTCCCCAGCTGGTCTTTGTTTTGTGTTTCTATTACCGTTGAGTTTTATAAACAGCTATGCAGGTGAGCAAGTTAAGAAAGAAAGTTATTGTTGCTGGACAAAGGGGAAGACTCCTGATTCCTTCTGGGGGGAGAACCGGCTTACAGAGAAGGGGATTTGTAAAAGTACCACTTGAAATTTTGAAAAGCTTGAAGCTCTTATCTTGAAATATCTTCTCAAACTTAATTAACAAACTAGAAAAGTACCACCTTTCCTGTGCCAGGCTTCCAAGAAAGCAATTCGCCTGACATGGTCTTTGTGGAAGAACATGGATTTTGGTGAATTGGCTGTCTTCCTAAGATGTATTTTCATATTATTTGTCATATATATTATCCAATTAAAGGATATAAAAGTACTTTATCCCCTTCCACCTCCCTTCTAATTCCTCAGTAGAAAGCAAAAAGAAATACCAAATACAGAAAGCATCTAATTTCTCATTAGACCTTGCTTCAGATCTCCACATACAAACACCCTTATATCATATGCTACCCGGAAGCACAAGAGTGGGAGTCCTTTGCAAGGAAATGCCAGGTGGAATCAGCCACCTTGGTTGGAGCTAATGTTTTCAATGGCTGTGATATATGTAAAATGCATAAAAATGTGTAAGAGAGACAGCTGAATTACTGAGGTGCAGTCAGATTAACTGCTTCAGTAGCTACTGGTCCAAGATGGGGCCTTACAACACCTCATCCATTCTGGGGTCTTATTTGCTCTCTGCAATGGATTTTGTGCTGGGAGAAGTGGAAGTTTGGAGCTGGAGGTGGTAACTTGCGACACCAAACCATCCATTCAAGGCACTGAGCCTTTGATACCTATCTGTAAAGCTATCTCAAAGCTGTGAAGAAAAGTTCAAAGAAGTTTGCTTATCAGGAGAAATCAATTACTACCTATCTGAGAGGAAGAAGGAACAAGGAATTATTTTCTCCAGTGTTTGGGAGATGCATAAGGGGAAATGACAATGGTTTATAGTAATTTTGACAAGAGTATTGATTTTTTAAAAAGTCTGAAAAACATCCTATTCTGCTCACTTTTGAATCATCCACTATTTTGCCTTAAGGCAAACCCCATATTTAGAGCAGGTGTATGTTTACATGGTACACACAGAGGCACAGAAAGGCTAAATATTGATCATATTTTTCATCTTCATATGCCCTGTACGTAATCTTCACAAAGAAGCTGTCAGTCCTTGTACTGGTAAGTACTAACATTCACTGAGTAAATAAAAAATGTAGCATGTAAAGGGATAATACATCCTTGACAGAAATCAATCCTAAAATGAAAGTAAATAGTGAGGTGATTTGGGAGTTCTGCATATTGAAAGAACCAATTACATTGGAATTTGGAAACAAACAAACACTGCAAGGTTTGGACACCTCTTTCCTCTTAACCAGATTGCTCTTCCATTTATCCCAACTGAATAATAGTGATACTGTAAGGAGTACAGAAAATAATTATATATTATGATATGCTAAGTGAATATTACATGTCACTTCTTGACATAGAAAGGTAAAGTATATTTTCTGTTCTGTAACTGACCTGCTCTATTTTGAGCCTTTTTTTGGTTTACTGTGCTCTTTTTTGCACCAGATCTCTTGATATAAGTTAATGCATTATAAAACAACAACAACAAAAAAAAACCCCACACAGAAATCAATTCAGAAGACTTACTCCGCTTTTCTGAAAGGTTTGCAAGCAGCAAGAGGAAGCTCACCACATTAGGCTACTTCAAAATACAGTTCTAGTTAAAACTGAGTGCTGTACCTCTCTGATGAATTAGTACCCTACAGCCTGGTCGCTGAAGGAGCCCAAGGGCAGAAATTTAAAAGAGTAAATTGGATTTTATATTTCAACAAGAAGAGAAAGCAGAAAGTCATTTCGGGGAAATGAATAAAGACAGGATATGGTTATGGACCCAGAAAATTACCATTAACCAAGACTGCTGTACTTGGGCTGAAAGTGTTCTTGCTCAAGCTACAGAAGCATTATATCCATCATAGATGTGGGGTGGAACTGACAGGGACCTAATGGAGGCTACTCATGGATCAGTTTTGATCAAATTTTATTACAACTCTGGAGAAATTCCCTAGCTGGTCCCTAGGTCACTTTAATGGAGCCCACACGGGCTGTCATTGAAAGGGGAAATTCCGCTCCTCTGCCCTTGGTGCTTACCCAGCTGTGGTGAATCACGGGACTTCCAGCTGGGAAACTAACTTCTTTTTTCTTTTGCCAATTTACATGTCAGCAGGATCAGATCCAGCCTCATCATGTGGTCATCGGAACCTTAGTGCCAGCGTGAGGGCAGAGAGGGGCAAGGTAAGCAGGGGCATTGAGAGGGTGAAAGAAAAGGAACTGCTCTTTTGGCAGCAGCTCAGACTTATGCCAAATTAAACTAGCCATGGAGCTACAGCTTCAGTAGCACTTTGCTGCTTCTGTGCTTCTTGCAGAGATGCCTATAGCATCCCTATTTTAAGATAAGAAGGAAACATTTAGCCACATGGTCTAGCCTCTTTTATTAATAGCCTACTTCACCTGGTTTCTCCTTGTATTAAGCTTGAAAAATCATATACTTATGTTTTTCATATTATTGCTCAGGATGCATTATTTCAATTCTTTCTAAAGTATTTATTGTGTAGTACTTGATGTTGAGGTCACAAAGTTGTAGTATCGCACATCTGGCTTTGCTTATGTCTAGAAAATGAGCTTGTCCAAAATGGATACACTAACAAATTAGGATAAAGATGCTAACAGAATTTTCAAGCTTCTGTTGCTCCTCAGTCATTTATTATGGCTGGCACAAACCAAACATATTTACATAGTATGAAGTCCTTTTACGGTTTACAAAAAAACTATGATAATGCCCTAGAGCCAAATGGGAAAATACTGTCCCTTTCAGCCACTGTTTTCTGTCAATTTTTCAATTCTCTTGTCTGCTGAGCATATAAACTAATATGGTGTTCCAGTAGGGCTTTTTTTTGCAACAATTTATAATTGTCATATTTGCCTTCCAAAAGCAAAGCATCTATCACATTTTAATGTTCTGTGCAGTATGTAGGTTTTGAATGATTCTGTAAACCACAAAACTGTACTGTTCTGGGATCAACATATCACTGAGTACCTGCAATATCATATTATGATTTAATATTTAGCACCCTACATAGCTGTATGGAGTATATTTATAAACTAATGGTAAAAAATGGTTTTGCCAAATTTGCCAGAATATTGGGTTTTTTCCCCATGGCCATGAAAATTAATTTATTGCGTTATTTGCTTGGATATTCATAATGTATTATCTTACCAATAAAAAAAAAAAAAGCCAGTCATTAGAACAAATCTAAATTACTCACTTTTGCTGAATAACTGACAGCTGCAGGCCAAGGACAGTGTCATTTGTGATTGCTATGGTTGACAAATGCTCCTGCTCTGGACAGTTATTTCGGCAGAGCTGCAATGTCACTACAAGGCCCTATTTTATTTGGAACAGTGTGCGTGCAGAGCAGTCGTAGAAAAAGCTATGCCAATGACCGAACAATTGTGCCGGCATGAGTAGAATGAAGCTATAGGTACTATATAAGCATAGTTGATCTGATCTTGTGAACAGATTACACTCTTACACTGCTGTCTACATACAGAAATTAAAGCAGGGCATCTCTTGATAGTTTCAATATTACACTGCATCATTTTGTCCAAATTGCCATATTTTTGTTTAAAACACATGTAGATCACACTCACACATAAACATACTTTTCTATAGGCACTGTCATTATAGACAGGAAATTCTGTGTGAGAATAAATCCTACGTGGTGATTTAGTTTGTTTTTTTTTTTCCCTTCAGTTTGTGGATGAGTTTTTGTTTTGTTTTATATTTGTCTTGTAAAAATTAGCGTGTTTCAGGGTTGGTTTTTTAGCTTGGAGATTGGTCCAGGTAGAATGACATAAGTGGGAAGAAGAAAAGAAGCTTTAAAGGGATTGGTAGAATGAAACGGTTGTGCAGAGAGAAGGGAATAAAGAAGGACAAATATAGACGGGACAGAGGATATGCTGTGCTGAAGCGAGGTCAGAGGGAGAAGCAAGAGGATTTGAAGTCACACTGAGTGAAAGAATAGATTTTTGCGGTGGTATTTGGGGAAGTTTGCATTTCCTATCTCATGCCATTCCAAAGTCCAGAGATGAGAGAGATTCATTAACTGTTTAAGCTGACAGAAAACTAGAGGAAATAGAGATTATAAAACTTTATCTTTTAATCACAATTCTGTGCTTTGTATGGCAAACACGACCTAACAATCCTACAGAATGAATTTCTGTTTGTGCTCATCAGCATGGCAAATGTAACTGGTGACCTGCGTTCCCTGTGCCTATGAAATTCAGCCTTGAAGACTGCAAACCACTGAACTGTGATTTCATGTGACCTTACATTCAACCTACATTTTGATGGGCCAAAACATGGGTGTGCAACAAAAGCTGCTGTCACCACAGAGTGATACTGCACAGTGGAAAGTTGTCAGGAGACTGGAAGATGAGACAGGAGGTTGCTGTGGGTGGCCATGGGTGGTGTTCCAGAAGACCTTCACAGCTGTGGTGTCCTTAGGGCAGACTAGACTTTTGCTAGAAAGAGGAAACACCAGAGCAGGTAGAAGATCCCCTCTTAGTACCTGAAAGGGGTCTACAAGAAAGCTGGAGAGGAACTGTTTACAAGGGTATATAGTAACAGGACAAGGGGGAATGGCTTCAAACTGAGAGTAGCTTAGATCGTAGGGAGAAATTCTTTACTGTAAAGGTGGTGAGGCACTGGAACAGGCTGGTTTGAGAACTTGTGTCTGTCCCATCCCTGGAAGCGTCCAAGGCCAGGTTGGATGGGGCTTTGAGCACCCTGATCTAGTGGGAAGTTTCCCTGCAAGAGTCTGCAAGGTTAGTGCAGAATTTTCTTTTGAGCTGCTAACTTCCTGTTACCCATGCTGCCAACTGTCCCTGATCATGAGTGCATCTATTTCTGTATGGTTGCAGCATAATTTTTTTTCCCTGAAGTTCAGTCTGAAATCCAGGCACACTAGAGCTTGCCATGGCAGCATGGCTATTGCTCATGTATTCACTCCACACTTTGGGAAATGATTCAAAATACCAAACTACTTGTATGCACCACAGATTAATTCCTCTCACAATAAAAAATAACCAAGCCTTTGAATTAACTTTTCCTGACTATAAGGAAGCAGTTAGAACACACAATGTACTCTGAGGGAAAATTTGTATAATACTGTCCATGCCTTATAAGAAACAATATATAAAAATCAATACTGAAATTCCATGAAGTTCCAGCATTCCAGTCGAACTGTTACTGAAGTTAGTTGAGTGACTTAACTGCAAACAATGTACATACGAAAACATGTTAGGTAAACAGGCATGTATGAACACTTATAGTTCTTATTACTGCAATAAACTTAACAAATGGACCACGTCAAGAATTCAGATCTGACATAAGATTTGTTAATGCAACAAAAAACTAGGTCTGCTAGGCTCAACTATACCCATGGAGAGCAGTTGAGCTTAGCAAAACCACATAATATCGAGCTTTTCAGGTCTACACTTA
>VZRN01001324.1:3225073-3279325 GCA_013397935.1 Dasyornis broadbenti
CACAAAAATATCGAGCTTTTCGGGTCTACACTAAAAAAAAAAAAAAAAAAAAAAAAATCAAAAGATCCACTCTCAGACACTGACTCAACAGTAGTGCTTTTTAAATTTTTGCTGCTACAAAGCAGAAATTTTAAGAAAGCTGTCTTTAAAAAAACTGCAAACTATAATCACTTCAATTGAAACTGTTTGGCAGGAAAATTTCTTGGCATTGCATCTTAGTGTATGAAGAAAAGTACATTTTTAACATAACCATTTAGTTCATGTAACATTCAGCTCAAACTCTGAGCCAGCTGTGCGTGTTCCATACAGACAGAGGTGGTATTAGGAAGTGAACTGCACTGTCAACAGGTCACAGAGCACAAGGGGTATCCAGCTGTTACAAAGAAGGAGGAAAAGAATACTGCCATGTTATGCTGATCTCTTTCTACACATGCACATCTTTCTTAAATGTATCCTATGAATATCTACTCATGGAAAATTCTGCCTTAGTGTTTTAAAATTCTGATACCACAGTAAGATTTTGCAGCCAAATATTCAGGTTTCTAAGGAGTATTTCAACATGCTCAAATCAAAGCATGCATGTGTGGCCACTGTGCATGGTGAGAATGTATATGCTCTCAAGCATATGAGCATATGCTTGAGAAATGTGCTCTTACATTCCCTGCACAACTAAGTTGAATTGGCCAGGAGAAGGAGAGCAAAAGTAACTTTTAATACTTCAAGTTAACACAGGAAAGCAGATCTACTTCTTTCTCTTCCCTATTTTACAACAATATTAAAACCACAGACAAGATGAAGAGTGTCCTCTATGTGAAGATGCAGCAGAGGTGTGGTGCTGCCTTTCAGGTTTAGGGCTTTTGAATCAGTTCAGAAAGACGTTGGGGGCCATTATAACCCTCACGTATAGACCCACTTTGGATACTTGAAAGTAATCCTGCTTTAATTGTTTGCAAAAGTGAAGAAGATGAATCCCAGCTATAATTTTTGACAGCAGAGAGTGTGTATTTATTTTTTTATGTACCAGTAAGTGTCTTGCTAGAATCAAGCTTTCCATCTTGTTTCTCAGCTTATTGTTTAAAGATAGCTAGTTTAGACCAACACTGAGCTCTGACACCATTTAAACCAGTTTAGACTATATAAGACGGTAAATTGCAGACAGTGAGGAAATTCACTGTGTTCTTCCCTCTGTCCATTGAGCCTTCCACAGAGTTCTTGCCTGTGCTGTAGAATGCAGCCTGATAGTCTTTTATTAGGTGTGCCTGGCTGAGGAACATAAGTGTCACTGCAACTCTGCAAGTACACACCCCCCACCAATATTTCAACGGTATGGAAAGAGTAGCTATCAAAAAACTGCATTCTATCAAAATTAGTTTTACAAGGGATTATTCTGGTTTGCATAAAGGTTTCTGGAGAGAGGGAGAGAGACTTGAGAAGGGTTTATAAATTAATATTGAGTGCTTAAACATGAGTTATTTTAGGAAAAATATTTTTCAGTATTTCATTCTTATTTTTCAGGGGAAGAAAAGGTTTTCATGTTGCTTTAATCTGAAACAGAACTTCTTTTAACTATTCAGAAAAACAAAAAGTCATGATGAAAGAGCCTCGAGGTGCCAACTGTACCAAGCACACCAATCGAGACACACTAAAAATACTTCAGTAATGGTCAACTTCTGCTTTTTTCCTCGCAAACCCTGTATTTAACATTGTTCTCCTTCACTTAGGAACATTTCCCGTTTTCCAGTTCCCTCTATTCCACCAGTTCTTTCGAAGATTAGGAAATATTACAGAACTTAAATGCAAAGGCCATCTTCATAAGACATTAAAGCATCAAGCAATTAATTAAGTTTTTCTAATTTGCATAAGACTCATGTATCTCAATGAGTCACACACTATTTCCTTGCAGCTTTGAAAATAGACTCTTTGAAAATATTCCTCTTTGCACTGCAGGTGAAGCCGACACACATTTTACTTTGAAATCTGTGTCCTATTATCCACACCAGATCCGTGTTTACCTCTCGCACTTCCCCGCAGCGCCCTGGCCACCGGTAATAACTCCGTTTTACTCTAAAACTTCTGACAACTTCCTCGTGCCTCCCAATCCCCCCGCACTCCGCTGCGGGAAGCGGCTCGTCCCCTCGCTGCGTTCCCGTTCTCGGAGGAGACCGGGAACGGACCAGCCCCTACCTGAACTTCTCCCCGGCCGGCACCGTCAGCCTGTTGAGCTTGTCCATGCCCGTGAGCGCTGCCCCGCCGGGACGCGCTGTCCTCGGCTCGGCACCCGCCGGCGCCGCCACTTCCCCGGGCCGGGCCGGGCAGGGCAGGGCACGTCTCCTCCTAAAGCCGGCTCGGAGCCTCCGGATCCTGCCGCACTGCCGGAACCTCTCCCCGTCCCGCCCGCAGACACCGGCAGAGGAGGGACGCGGTGCTCGGCCCGGCCCCGCCCCGCCCGGGGCGCACACAGGTGGCTCGGAGCCGGGAGCTGAGGAGGAGCCTTTGGGAATGGGGGCTTGGTGCTGGAGCGCCGCCGGGACGCGCTGGCTTGGGAGAGCTGAGGAGCAGCGCTCGGATGAGGATGAGCCCAGCGGGCCGTGCCGGGGCCGGTGGCCCGCTCGCTGTCACCTGCGCAGCCCAGGTGACTTCGACGGCTACGGGGAGAGAGGAAGGCTCTGGGTTCCCTTTCCCCTCCCCTCTCCTCTACACTTCTGGTGAATTTGTGCCGGGTGGGAACATACTGTGTAGGAACTTTTCCTTTCCCAGAGGTTCTCCAGCAAAATCTAGAGAAAAATCATTATTACGCTCTTTTGAATGTAATCGTAAAGAAAAAACCTTTCTTACCCTGTTTCTTAAACTAAGGCAGGAGGAAGCCCTGATACTTCCAGGGACACCGAGCAAGGCTGTTCCCACCCAAGATGCAGACTCTTTTATGGCTCTGATATCTCTGAGCCTGGGACTTCTTGCTTAGTCTTGAGCTCAACCATGTTTTGCTCTTTAAAGATGAACTTTGAAGGCTGCTGGTTGCTTCTGAGGGGCAATGTAGGCAGTTGTTCACATCCAGGCTTTATCCCGAAGGACTGATTCATTTGAATTCTGCACCTTTGAAGGATGACCCCTGTTGCTCCCTTTCTGTATCTTTGGCCTTTCTGCAGCTTAATTTATAAGCTAAGGCTGTTCTAGGAAAAAAACCTAGTAGTTACTTTTTAAAAAAGTGTACATCTGCATCATGTTAATATGTTTTGATAAGTACATTGTGTTTTGAGGACACACAAAGGTGTTTCCTGGTGAGATTCTCATTGCCACTTGGCTAGGTTTTCACATGGAATCCTCCCCAAATTGCACTGACTGATTTTTTTTCTTGTGAAACTGAAGCAGCAAAAGAGACTTTCCCGATTAGTGCAGGTGGCTCTGGGGTAATAGCCTGCCATGAGATTTGTGTCTTTGATAACAGTATTGCTCTGGTCTTGGCAGGCTGGTGTTTTTGGTCTCTGAGCTTTCAGCATGGAAATCACTTGACATTTGAATACAGTATTTTTCTAAGATGGGCCGATAGTGTACAAATTGCTTTTTTTGGGGTATCTTATAAAGTTTGTGGGCTTTAAAGAATAATACAATGTTGAATGTCACGTAATACACAAAACTTTGGAATTCCATGTTGCATTGTATCTGGCTGTGAACCGGTCAACTTTGCAATTTTAGTCCCTTCAAGTTATTTTGAAAATTAAAGTAATTTTGAATTACTTAAAATTCACACTCTGACAATGTGAAGAAGTATGTATGAATAAATTGGCGTGTCACTTTTCCTTTTGCTTATATAATCTTTCCATTTATCTGAACACATACCAGAATAAGAGATTTGTTTTGTAGGCTCATGCAGTGGTTTCCCTTACACAACAACTGCCTCTTGCCTGGCTGTCACAGAAATCCTAGGCTGTGTCTCTTCAGGATCTTTGGTGACAGCCTGTCATCTGCAATACCATGTTAGTTTCACCTTGTTTCTTCCTGACTCAAACAAAGCTACAGGTTTAAAGCTCTGCAGTGCCCAGTGCAGAGAATTTCTCGCCTGTCCTTGCAGTGCTGTCTCCTCCCTGGTCCTGGGAAGGGGCGGCTGCTGATGCCTCGTGCTCAGGGCAGTCCCCAAGTCCCGTGCGCTCAGGGCTTGGTGACAGTTTGACTCATGCAGGATTTCTCATCCTGGTCATCTTCCAGTCCCTGTGTTTGAGTAGCTGCGCAGTGACATGGACTGGGGAAGGAGTTGGCTACAAACAATCTAGCAAAAAGTCACCAAAAAAGGGGGTTTTAACTGCATCAGTTCTTTAATTTGATTTGGTGCACACAGATATTTGTGAGGGCACAGCACAGAGTGGGAGGCATAGGGCGTGTCACTGCTTAGACTGGTACTGTTGCCAAGAGGTTACTCTTAAGAAAGTCTTCATTACACAAGACTTGTTCATCAGATTTTGTGGCACCTGCTTAGCTCTTTCTGGTCTGCCTCCAAGTCAACCTATCTGGCCATCTGCCCTGGTGCTGAGAAGGCTTGTTTGGGTACAACAACATAGGAAAACCACTAGAGAATAACCTTAACTAAAGAAGAGCATGGTCAAGCCCCTCCAAACAGCCCTAGGCCTCTCCTTTCTGCCCAGCAGGTGTTTTCAGAGTCTGAACTCCTGGTGCATGTTGGGACTGATCCTGTCTGTGGTCAAGTGGGCCTTTGTACAGCCCGTATGGACAGGGCCACACTGCAGTGTCTAGCTGGCAGGGTGGTCCTGCAGACCTGCGCCAGGACTGGGGTGAACAGTTTCTCCCTCCCTCCAGCCTTACTCATCAGCCCAAAATAGTGTCTCTGGGGGCCCAGGCTGGAGCAGGGAAGGACCTGACTAACCCCCATTGCAGGAAACACCCTGCCTTCCTCTTCAGGAGCCCTGGGAGAGCCTGGAGGCGGTAGGTTTGAGCCATGCAGCAAACATGTCATGCTATTTTTGTAATTGTAACCCCAGCAACCATCCCTCTTTGACATAATATGTTCATTTAGATAAGGCCAAAGAGGAATTGGGATTTGTTTTACCCCGTGGATTGTGTCTTGACCATAGTGATGATTTACACAAAACTCTCCTCCCCAGCAAAAAGGGCCATTTTATGTAGATGGGGATTGTTTTGAGGAATGCCTGTGCCACCTTCCTGCTCCCTGGCACATCTGGGGCCAATGGGGATTGTGCTGCTGCCTGCTAAGACATGGCCTGGAAGCCTGGGCCAACCTGCACTACCCAGCTGAGGGACAGGGCCCAGGGGTGTGGGGCATAATGGTGTCCCAGAAGAATGTATCTTAAAGTCTTGGATGAGGTGTTTTGCAGAGGTGTTCCCACAACACTAGTCCTCTGCAGCAACATCATTGAAGCCTTTTACCTAAACTGTATTTTCTTATCTAATGTTTTAAGAACCCACATCCACACAGACTCTCACTTTTGTGATTACATAGATAGGCACTAACTTTATTTTCCTGTATATGACTGCGAAAGATTGGGAATGAATTCCTGGCACTATTACCTAACACAGATAATGCAGTAAATTCCCTTGGCAGGATGGCTTACAGAATATACATGCATTTATATTTTAAATTTTTGATGCTCAAAATGCCATTGTAATTTTGAAAAAGGCCTTCTAACTGCTTGGATAAATTTTCTAAATGCCGCTCACTGTTGCAACATAATTTCCTCCTCACTGCAAGTGTTGTGGCTTAGCTTGGGTTGGTCTCTCTCATCCTCTCCCAACATGACTGCATAATTTTCCATTTCTGCTCATAAATAAAAAGATTTTTAAAAGCAACTTCTTCATCTTGTATATTCAGAAACAGAACCTGTTTTTTATCCCCTCTGCTATTTTCTGCTCTTTATTTCTCACCAGCTCTTTCTTCACATGCTGCCTCATTCTGGTGGCGTGTTCTGGTTTCCGTTTCAGAGCTGTGAGGCCATTGAGGCGTGGTCAAAACCAGATTTGCTCCAGTTCTCTATATCCTATTGTTAAGACCATTTTTGGTTTGACTTCGACTTTCTGAGTAGATAAAAACTGTAGCACAGAAACAAAGGATCAGATTATTTGTCTGAAGCATTTTAGTTCTTGGTAAGTTATGTCCCTAGATCAGAATAAGCATCTTCATACAGAGGCAATTGTAGAGAAACCATTAGGCAAAATTCAGAGTTTGGCTGCTATCACTGATAAGACTGCTTTTTTTTTCTTGCCTGATGGTTTCTCTCTGACCCCTTTATGACTACTTTTCTTATTTCCACTGAAATTAATGCTTTCTAGTTTAATACCTTCTCGTACATGGTTTGCATGATGATTTTGGGTTTATCAGGGTGTCCTGCTGAAGCTACTATGATAAATGTAATATATCAGCTATGCATATCCTCCTTTAAGATTGATACGTTTTTATGTTAACACCTTTATATGGAGACCATTTGTGCCATTGTCTTAATGCTGGTTACAGATTCTGACTGTGTTTAGTCTACGGAACCCAGGGGCCTGTTTGAATTCCTGATCTGGATTGGTGCCTGAAGCCACGTTCTGACTGCAGGTGGGGTGAGGCTCAGAGGTGCAGCAGCATCTACCCATAGCCTCTTCTGCATGGCAAGAGCCTCTAGGAATGTGTCCCAGGTAGGAGCTGTGGCACACAGGAGAGACGGACAATCAAGTTGAAGGAAAGAATGTGAAAAGTCCAAGCCAGCGTACAGGTACAGCCTTGGCTCTCAGTTGCCATTTCTGAACCTCTAGGGTTTCACACAGTTGAAATAAAAAGCAGAGACTTTTAAACTCTGTCATATAGCACAAACATTTAGCAATGAGAAGCTGGATAAAAAGAACTACAAATAGATTAGTTTAAAACAACAATTTACAGTAAATCTCTTTAATGTTTATTTTTGATGCTTTGAGGAGACAGTGCTGCATCAAAGGATCTCAATCTATGCATGACTATTCAAGAGGAAGCTATTTTTTACAGATTTCATTAATGCTCATAGATACAGTCTAGTGCCTTCAATGTATATAAGACTGCCAAGAAACCTGATTTGATGTAAGCAATCAGTTTGATTACCAGGTTTCAGTTTTGTTCATAACATGACCACATAAGATTTTTTCTCTTGGTCATGTTAGAAAACCCATTTCTTAACCCCTTCTCGATTAACAAACTTTTCTCTCCAACATTATTAGATGTGATTGGGCCAAATCTTTTTCTTAGATGTACTCAGGAGCCAAGGATGTAACTGTTCTTTATAGGAGAGAATTAATCAAGAGAATTTAATATACAACCTGTCTTGCCAAGAGTGTTCTTTGATTTTGACTTCCCTATTTCTGCGGAATGTGGAGAATCACAGGATGTTGCACATTTTGCTCTTTAAAAGACAGCTTTTTGAGCTTTTGCTTGGCTTTTCCTTTAGGAAATCCTGACTATAATCTCTCCTGATCAGTATGTAAAATGATTGACAATTCACTTCAAAATATCTGTCTGATTTTACTGTTTTGGGGTCACAGTATTTCACCTAGCTCAGAGGTGCTTCTTCCTGCATATATCTACATGCTGTCTTTAACCTCAGATTGATAATTGCTTCAAAGAGAGTATGTTTTCATATGGGAAGGACTCTATTTAAAAGATGCATCTACTGCTTGAACTCTGATTTTGTACTACTGGATTAGCACTAAAGGGAGAGCTCCAGCCACAGAAGCACTGTAATGTGAATGTAAATGTAAGTGGTCAGTAACAGGAACTTGGCTTGATCGGTCTGTATTCAATTGAAAGTTAGGAAATGATTGCCACAGTTCTCTTTTTCAAGGGTGTGGAGTGAAAACAGCCCAAACTGGTACCATCTGCATCAGAAAACAACCCAAATACAAACCACCTGAATTTGAACTGCAGTCTGTAGTTACGTTGCAGGCTCAAATTTTTCCTAACAGAATCTGCTGTTTGAAAGTATTTTGTATGTATTTGATTTCTTCTGCTTTCAGACGATCTGTAGGAAGATGTGCCAGCAATGGGCTGTGGCGGAGAAGAGCAGAGGGGAAACAGAGTTAGCAGTAGATTGTCACATGCTGCCTGTGAGAGTTTTGTGCTTGATCATATGGATCTGAATGCAAATTTGTGGTACTTTATACCAGGCCAAAAACACATTCAAACTCTATTATTTAAAACTATGTCAATTTAGACATAGTTTTTTGCCCCCTCAATTTCTATTTTGATTGACACACTGCCTACTTAACTTACCATTCAGTCTCCTGTAGCGAGTATTTGGAAAGAATGAGTTTATGGAACATGATTTCTCATTATATTCTTTATATTTGCTACTTTCTGATTGCTAAAAACAGGTGAAACAGTCCTGCTTTATGTTTAAAATAATACATCTGTGTTTTTTTCCAACTAATTTATTTCAATAGATTTTTTCCTATTCCAGGATGCATATAAGCCATTTTAAACTAGAAAACATTCCTTGTACAGGCAAAGTTACATGTGGCCTTTAGTTGTGTCTTAGCAGATGAGAGAAGGATACATTTTTGTCCCACGTATTTTTAAATAATACAGATTTTCAGAAGTTTTAGTCTTCTCACTGTGGGTCAAATGGCTCAATGCCAAAGTGTTGATTTTGGAAGACTCCTAACCAACTGCCCTAGAAATCTTAAAACTTTAATCCTTTATCACTTTGCATACCAAATGACATATTCAAAGTTTGTCTTACAGCACTAGTAATAGGAGATGCATTTGAAAATGCAACTCTAAACTTAATTGAATGGGATTTGGGTTTGTCATTAGGCTCACTGAAGGCAACAGGTCATACATGTAGGCATGAACTGCAGGCAAAGATGTGAAAACAGTAAATTTAGTAGGATTTTCTCATGAAGAGTCTTCTGAGCAAACACATTGTAGCACCTGCTAAGAAAATGTGTTTCATTTCTCTGGGGACTGCGCAAAAAGCTGCACTTCTGCTTTTCAGTTTTACTGTCATCTGTTCCACATGCATACAGAAGCACAAAATTTCCTCCTACAGACACACTAATTGTTTTATGTCAAACTCAAAGCATTTGATGTCAGATTGTCTCAGAGGCAATGACCTGTGTTGGAGCCAACCTACAGTCATAGTGACTCTTGGGAACAGCTCTACTTGTGCTGCAAACCTGATCCCCTTCCAGCAGTCAAGAGTGACTGCTATGGTGATACTCCTAACTGGCCAGTCTTACCTCACCCTGATCCTAACCACGGAAGGGAGGGTGTAGGGACACAGGGTTCTTTGCAGACTGGCAAGCCACGCTTGTTTCTGACTTTTCTGCAGAGCTTGTATACTCTGCTCTCCTTCCTCTTCCCCCTTGTGCAGTAGGATTAAATCAGACAAGCTTGCTTTTCCATCCATCCTCCTATTTGCGGTGTGGATTTACCCTGAGGGGTACCCAGGAGGCCTTTGTGGGAGCATCTTGGTATATTTGGCCCTGGAATTAAGAGTGAGACTTAGGGCAGGGAAGGATGAGGGAGAAGCAGTGGTTTGTGTCCTTCCTTTCAGCAGGTACCTTCGAGCATCGGTCAGCATTCAGGAACAGATGGTGAATGGTCTAAAAGTGTTTGTGTCCCTGCTGACAAAATCACTCACACAGACAAAAGTTTGCACAAATTTGTAAAATTTCAAAGTGAAAGGAATGTCTTGAAATAAGGTTATTTTTATATAGTGCTGTTACATACACCACGATGCCTTCAGAATCTGAAAAATGCTGAAAACCCAGTAATTTTTAAACCACTTTTTTCCTACACTGGTCTGTAATACATGCAGTCAAGAGAAAGGATTGGTGGGTGTATTCTCTGGCACAGTTTGGTAATCTGCACTGCTTCACTGGCCATAATTATGCTGTCTGAGCGTTTTCCTCTTCCTGCTTAAGAATGGGAAAAAGAATTCTGTCTGTAATCTTTTCTATTTCCATGTGTTTCCATCTACTTAAGACTGCTCTCTCTTGTTTCCTGGATAACTAGAATTGCCTGACACTGTGTTCTGGGAGCAGAGATGTCACCAAACAGAAAAAGTTTCAAAAGTCTTTTTCACACAAAAATGTAGTGGATTTGAAATACCACCTAAAAAAAGGAAAAAGAAAAAAAGAAAATAGAAAAAAGAAAGAAAGAAAAAAAAAAAGTAAAATGATCAGGGAGATGGGGGACTTTCTAAAGAAAGAAATTATTATCTTTTTAATTAAAAACTATCAAACTACTATTTGATATAATAGCCAGACATTTTATGACTAAAGATAAACAGTTTAATGGAATACTCTCTTCTGTGGAGAAAAATTGCTTAGACTTGTAACTGCAGCCATGAAATTTTTCTGTTGTCTAAGGCTGCAAATTTTGTGGGTTGTTGCTAAGGATATGTTTACACAGTTGGTAACTTTAATTGCATTAAGACCACAAAACTGTAGCAGATGAATTGGAGTGCTACACTATATCAGAAAGGGTTATTATTTTTATAGATCCTAATGTGAAGCATTTATTGCTGTAATACATAATTTAAAAGAGTTACTTCACATGTTTGTGGTCATATGAGCCTGCATCCTTCCAGTCTCAGAGGATATTGGGAGAAAAAAGTCTATAGTAAACTATCAACACTGGATTACAGAATAACTTTCCTTCAGATTTAAAATACAAAGGGAACCCAGTCAGAAGTGAAAGAAGAAAGAAAATATGATAGGAGTCAAGATGTAAAGAAACACATATATGTAAATTTGAATATCCGTTATACTGCCTTGTATTATTTGTAAAGAATTCCCTTTTCTTTATATATTGTTCTAATAGAAAACAAGAAGGTTACTGCATGGAATTAATTACAATTTAAAATATTTTGTGATTAAACAAAGTTTCTGACATTCAGTTTAGAAATAATATGCATAGATGATAGCTGTACAAAATCATTCATTTCTGGTAATTAGTGAATTTTACCAACATCTGTAGCATGGATTTAGATATGTAACACCTTTCTCTGTATTGTAGACATCTGCCTGGGGTTATGTCATACATTTGAAACAGTCCTGTTTGTTTTGTCATAATGATGTTGAGTCAGCATTATGTTTATAAACAGACTCATGAGTGCAGACTAGTTTGCTATGTACTATTTGTAATTTGAAACTGCTCACAAGGTGTATATTATTTGCATAACTTTTGCTATAAAATGTTCATATTATTTAACAAATAGGAAGACACTACGGATACAGGAGAGTCTTCCAGGGAGAAGATATTGGTTTTTAAAGTATCTTTTCCTTAAGCATTGTGATTTCTTTCAAGCTTAACCTTTCCTTGAGGTTGATTAACTTCCAACATTCTGTTCACAGGACAATTGCTCCTTCTATGAAAAACACTACTCAGAGTACCATGAGCTTCTAAAGAAATGATGGACTTCTAATTATTATTCTCATTCCTGATGGAACTGATACTACCTGAATGGAAGTGCACAGTGTAATTTCATTTGTTTCAGCGTGGTCCATGGGGCGTTACACCAGCCCAGCGAGTGACGTGCTGCTCACACACGTGTATGGAGGCACCCACCCATACCCATTCACTCCTTCTTTTCTTCCTTAAGCATCTGGTGCAGGCTACTGTCACAAATGTCACCTGGCATAGACCTTTGAGCTGACCCAGAACTGCTTTACTGTAAGAAAGCTGATACTCAAAAATGTCAGAGTTGAAAGAAATGCTGTAATAGAGGAATGACATTTGGAGCTTGGTTTAGAATGTGTTCTAAGCCTAAGCCCGAGTGTCTGCTGGAGCTATGCCGTGGGGCATTGGTTGTGAGTGAACAACACTTCAAATCTGTCCAGAAAAGTGGGGCTTTCCCAGAAACTGATGTTCCATCTTGTGGACTCTGCAAGGTACATCACAGGTATAGATGTATACAGATATGTTGGTTTTGTCTTAGGCTGTTTTAGGAGCATTTACATCTTTAATCCTGAAGAATTTATTCCCATTATTCATCGTGGTTAACAGATGATCTGATACTGTATTCACCTTGATGATGGTAGAAAAGTGTTGCTGGAAAGACATCATCTGTAAGGTCTGTGTTCAGAAATTAGCTATATTTGTTACTTTCCAGTGTTTACTTAGCTCTCATTATATTTTTGTTTTTAAGGGAAAACCCAATAAAATACCATCAAGTTAGTATATGATACATGTTTAGTACTGCTTTTGGTTAAAAGATGAAATCATTAAATTTGTTGGTTTATCTGTAATTTTGAATAAATCCCTGGAAAGGGATAATTTAGCAGAGAATACCTGTAAGACTATACATGTGAATCATACTTCTATTTCTTTAAAAATAAAAAATAATGCTAGGAAATAATTGACTTCGTAAATTTATTTTCAGTGCATATTTAAATCTATTCGTGGGCTATATGTGGACATTATTTGTACCAGTAATATGAAAGGAATGTAGCTGGTAGTTCATGTTGACATTTCAAGCAATACAAAGAAATCTTTTACCTCTGTTCTTGAACTGTAATATCTATTAATTAAAGCAACAGTATGGATATATCTTATATTCTCGTGTATTTCTTCAGAATCTTATTCCCTGAGCCAGAGGAATGAGATGAGTGACTAATATACTGATAAAGGTAATTAATTATATCAGCCAGATCAGTGATTTTAAAAAGGATTGATTGCACTTATGAAATGTATAGTAAGGTATATTAACTCAAATGGTAACATATTTTTAGGTTATAGTCTATATTCTGAGAGCTTGGTAAAATAAGAAAAAGCCATGAAACTGAGCAGTGAGGAACTAAGTAGGAGAAATGACAGAGCTATGGTAGCAGGTGTCTGTCAAAGTCAGTGCCAGAATTGTGAGGAAAAAACTGAGACTTAATGCTCTGTCACGGATATCGTTGGAGAGTACCTAAAATGTGCAATGCAGTGGGTAGAGGAGAATGGAAAACAGGAAAGCTAGTATAAGAACTGTAAAATACATAACATTTCATTTTTTTCCTCCCAGAATTCTTGGCTATTAGAAACAGAAGGAGATTGTCAGGGTTTGAAAAAAATCAGGCATGGCTTGTGGAAGAATAAAATAAAATATTTTTAAAGACAGATTAGGTAATACGGTTCCATTCTAATTTTTAGCAGCAGTCTTAGTCCAGATCAAGACTGATTTGGGCAGGGAGACTGATCGGCCTCCCTACTATGAAGAATGTTATTTAATCCTTCCGTCCTCCAGGAGGCTGGTAAAATAACCTGCAAGATGTGGTCTGAGTAGTCCTAAACTGTAGCATCTTGCAGGGAAGCTGCTTTTAGTGTGGCAAGAGTCCAGCCATAGTCTGGCCTATAAACAATTCCCCTCTTCAAGAATTCAGAGCATATCTGAATTTTATTTCTAAGAATTACAAACAAACGTCAAGACTGTAAAGTCAAAGTGTGTTTATACTGGGGAGGGGAGCATAATGCTGGAGCTGGTGACAACTGAGCAGTGTCTGGAACAAGACGTAGCAGAGTTACACCTTGAGACAAGACATTGCTGATCCTGTGCAGCATCCATTAGAACAATTTTCCTGCTTCTGGCAGCTGAGCAGCTCCTGTGCTTGATGATAACTCCTCAGTTCCTATACTGCGCCCAGTGCAAGTGTACAGGTGCTCTGAAGCACTGAAAATGAGAAGGCTAGCATGAGGATGATTTTGACTCATAATGTCATAGATATGTGTGTTATGATACTGTCTGTGTTTAGGTGGTTGCAGGTGATCTATCCGGAGAGGCTCTCTGATGCCCTCCTTCATGTCTTGATGAGTGTCAATGTATCTGCATGTAGTTATGCACAAGTACTGCCATGTCAGTGTCTGTGATGTTACTAAAATAATCCTACATTCCTCACATTGGTTGCTTTTGGAAAGGGACTTTGTAAGGAAGGTGCTAGTAAAAAGGTGTTGCTGAACACAATTTCTGCATTTTTTTGGGGACAAATCTTTGAAATATGTATTTTTGGCAAAGTTATTAATTCTATGGGTTTCAGGCAGTTGGGTTTCAGGTCTTGAATTCTGTTGCACAACAGGCTGCTGTGGCATTCCTACCAAGTGCACTTCATCTTTTCCAGGCCAGCTGCACCGAGCAGCCTCCTCTGAAGCTGTTTCAAGCGTCTGGTTGCTGCAGCCCCAACTGTCTGGCTTGCAGCTGCATCAGACCCTCCTGCTTTGGTCCCTTAACTTCTCCTTGCAGCTCATCTCGTAACTTCTCTACTTTGTTTGTCTTGATGACCTCGTCTTTAAGTACTGCAGTTTTCATTGTTTAGTATCATCTCAACCTGTTATTTTCTCATTTCTGAATTGAATAAAGTTTACATGATTTGGTTTAATACTTTCCTTCATTATCTTAGAAATAGTGCGCAGATGACCTGACATCACAGTGCAAATGTATGAACTAATGAATGAAGCTCCACATGCTTACACAAAAGCAAAAGAGGTTGTGTTTTCACCCATTTTCAGAGGCTAGTCTAAAGCAAGAAGAATGAAATCTCTCTTCTGCAGAGAGCATAAATATATGTTGATAACAAACTGTAAATTAAATATTGTATTTCTTTCAAATACTGAGAGGACTACAGTTTGGGCACTTGGAGCAAAATGAGCCCAGACATCTGTTCTGTTTTCTACCCAGTGTGTACTTGAGCTGGGGTACATGTGGAATTCTGCTAAAATGAGATTATAAATTAATAGCCCTTCACACTTCATTGCTTGAATGAGCCAGAAGTTATATTCTTCTGGTTTTGAGTCCCAGGTGCAGCACTTTCTGACTAACAAATATGATTTTCTAAAAGGGAAGAAAGACCAGTGAATTGAAACTACAACAACCTCTTCTCTGTGGTCTGAGTACAGCCATGTAATAGAGAAAAGGAAAGCTGCATCAAATGACAGGGTGGAGGAAAGGGATCCTGTCCAGAAATATGATGTTGGTGAAGAAATGGTTTGTGATTTGGGCAACAGCTTCCATTTCAGGTCCTTGCTTCTGGCTTTGTGTAGAAACATAAGCAGGTCATTTGGATATGTGTCCTAAAAAGGTGACCCATTTCTTTGATTTTTGGTATCCAAATTGAGTTGCTGAGTGACTGATATTCCATTGCTATTTAGGCTGGTCTAGAGTACTAACAAAGGGAAACATTTCTACCTTCACTAAAACTTAGTGAGATGAAGATGGCTGTTACAGTCCCTCCAGCCGGAGCAGCACATGCTTTGCTCTCAGAGGCTGATCCAGCCCTGCTCTTCAAAGAGAGCTAAGAGATCGCTAGTCTGGCACATTGTTATCAAAAAGTATCTCTGATGTATCTTGCTTAAGGTCCCTAAAAATGAGCATAGTTTCCATAGTAAAGGAACACTTATAACTGTTACTCCCAGCCCCTCTAATGACATTCCATAGATGGCTGAACATGGTAGGGTAGCATGAAAAGTGATTGGGTAAGGTTGACTAATTCTATACGTTTCTAATTTAGAAATTGTTCTGAACATTAATGAACGTTAATGTGCAATGAAAAATCATGGGGCTGAGGAAAAGGAGACCCTGGAGACACTTCCAGGCTTGTACTGATTTATATGTTATATAAATATATATATATACATAATTCAGCTGCAACATCTGTGCCTCTCCCTGTGCTTTACTAATTGGGATAGGGAGGACAAAATGTGCCCAGAAGATACCCAGCTTGAAACTGGTTTCCATCGCAGGCATCAAGGATGTTGGGAAAATAATTTGGGATTTTCTCTGACATCTTCATACCCTATCAGTTCTTTGGTGACCTCCAGATAATATCAACTGGTATTTAATCTGTTTGAGAATGGGATTATTTTCAATAAGAAAGGATAAAATTAATTTATTTCATTGGAGTTCCCCAGTGCAATTTTCATGAAAATGGAAAAAATCCCTCCAACACTGACAATATATCTTTACCCTGAGGCATTCCTCATAATTACAATAGCGATAATTCACTCTAACAGTGGTATGTGCATAAAGAAAACCTTTTGTCATATATTCTTTCTGCTCAGCCCAGGGGTAGGAATATAGTACACAGAACCACAGGAATTAAACACTGCTTAGTGAGTTCCCACTTTAACCACACCTGCAGTACTGTAGCACAGTAACATCTGAAATGCCTCCTTTGCTATTTGAAAAGTGGTAAGACACTATCAAATATCTGCATGTCAGGACTTGATCAGAGAATACAGACTTGTAGCTTTTGTGTATTTTTGTATATTTTCAGCTTTTGGGAGAACTGTATTGCTGCTATTTCTAATATCTTTTTCAAAGACTGGATACTGTTTGAATTACATTCTTTAGTGAATTCCAATGATTCTTGTATACAGATACCTGTTTCCTCTCTATAAACTCTGCCAAATATAGTTTCTATCTGCATCTTTATATTCCTTAGTTGTTAGGGGGCCTTTCCTCCTCCTTGAGTAACTAGTGTCATTGCAAAAGTCTTCATTTCTCATGGCAGGATGGAAGAGGCACTGCTGCAATGTAAGTGTCTGTTGCCCCCTTTCTGCTGCAGAAGTGTAATATTTTCTGCTGCTGTAAAGGAAGGCAGGATGGTGTTGCTTTGCCGAGTAAATATTTCCTAGATTCTCCTGTGAACAGGAGAATATCCAGAACTCATTCTAATCTTTAGGCAATGGCTGTTTCTGTAAATATTTGATGCCTAGGTAGACTTTTCTCATAGCCTTTCTATGCAAAAAAAAAGACTAGATAATGCATAAAAATGTGTTTTGAAGTAAAATTCAGACACTTTTTTTTTCCCCCTTTGGAATGTTTATAGCTGCCAAGGAAGTGTCCTATAGTATGCTTCGTTGATGCTAAAGTTATGTACTGGAAACCTGTTCTGGTCTCTTTTAGGTATAATTTTTTATTGGGAGGTCTCGCTGTATGAAGAGGTACCTTCTGAATTTCCAGCCCTGGCCTTTTGCAGTTTTGGGGATAAGTGGAGATTTTCCAGTGACATTTAAGCTACAACAAAACCTAAGGAAAGCAAGGAACCAAATCTACATATTTAGACATAAAACATTTAGCCTGAGTCAGCACTAGTATTTAAAGGACATAGGGTAATAAACCATTATGGTATATATCCCCAAGGATAAGGGAAAATCTTCCCTGCTTACTAAGTATTGGAATAGAAGTCATCTGCTGCCTTTGTTTTTCAGCTCAAAGCTTTCTCTGGAGTGGGGAATTCCAAATGCAGATTGTCTGCACAAGACAAGATCTCTGTACTGCTGGATCTTGCTTAAAGAGACAGCAAAAGCTCTTTGTTTTTCTTATTTTTTTAAGGAAACAGACTAGTTGTCATAGAAATCTCATTAATTTTGTTAGTACATTTGTTAGGATTTGTCTTTGGTTAAGTGTATTTAAGTGCTGATGTCTGTGTAAAAGCTGAAAAGTTAAATTTCCACATTAGGTTGTTTACCTTCCTAATGAAGAAATAAAAGAAAAAATGTGAGTGGAGGGGGAAGAATGAAAAAGGTGTTAATGTGTAACATTTCTAGTTCTTGCAGTTTGAACTATGCAAGTGCAGACATCTCAAGAGGAACACCTCAGCATTACAAAGGTACTTTCCTGGTATGTAACAGCTCTTACAACTAAGAATTTATTCATATGATTCAGGAAAAGATGTTGCCTATTCTTGGAAGGCAAGGATGGAAAATTTCAGCTTGGAGTTCTTAAAAATTATGGTCAAATAAAATGAAAAAGATGTTAGAAACTAATCTAGAAATCGGTCTTAATTTACAGAATACTTACTTGATTTAAGAACAGCAAATTTTTCTGCATATAGCATAAATTCCTGGTAGAATAAAGTAATAACATTTTTCACAGAAATGAAAACTGGTAGATGTTTATTTCAAGCAAAGGAGATCAAATGCTGCCCACGCCATAATTAAACAGAACTTGTAATTATGTGTTCTGCAACAACGCTCACCTATTACCCAGGATCTTCCATAAGTGTGTGTTGCTATATACAAACGGTAAACTCAAGACTTGACACCTCAGACCTGATTTTTTGGTGCGGATTTCTCATTTACTTGGCAATCTGTCACAGCCAGAACAGACTTCTGAATTTGCACATGATAGATAGTACTGATTTTATGATGAAAGTTCTCAGTCCTGATTTTGTAAAATAGTCCCCAGAGCTCCTGAGCTGAGAGCAAAATTTATTCTGAGTTTGATCTGGGATGAATTTCTAATCACATTAGCTATAAAGGCAGCCTTTTAATTTCACAGTCCCTGAGAAAATGAAACTTGAGTAAGCTGAAAGCATTATGAAAAAACTTCTGCATAAATATCTGATACTGTAAGTCTTGGACTATCTACACTGAGGTGATGTAGCTGTAATTACATTTCTTTCTTGAGATGTGCTTCCAAATTTTGGATGTTTATAATGGAGTCATAGCCTACATGCCAGGTTTTGCTAAATACAATTATAAATACCAATCTCACTTGCACAGCAAGACAGAGTATTTGGAAAGGCTGTAAGTTCCAGTATTCTCATTTATCTGTGGTATGAGGTTGATTATGGTACCTGCACTCTCTTAAAGAGTGCTCGTGAATGTGGCATTATGATCTTCTACATAGTGTTCTTGGTGGCACAGATGTTAACACTGACTAAAAAAGCCCATGACTGTAGTCAGTGGGATGTTTGAAACTTCTCTCACGGCAAGTATCTAGAAAGTGCAGTTGGACTGGCATTCTTGAGAGTGAACTAGTTGAGTGTTTTGGGTGATCTCAGGCTTTCAGTGTGAGAGTTTAACAACTCAATCTGCTGTGTGGAGTGAAAAATACAATGGTGCTTCTGCAGGAGGAAGGGCTTTAAGCAAAACTCAAGATTTCAACATGGTGTCAGGATTGCTGAAAACATAAACCTGTGAGAGCAGTTTGTTGCACAGCCCCAGCAGCCAGCTCCAGAGAGGGTTTGGACCAGTGACTCAGTGCTCTGCTGTCCTGTGTTTGAAAGCAGCACCTCTCTTCTGACATGGTTTTGGCAAGTGGGGGAGGAAATCTCTCATTATTGCATTTCAGTGGTAGGACAACTAGTAGAGACTGCACCTTGAAAATTCCACCTTAATATTCAATAGTTGCAGTTCCCTAGCAAGCTAGGTAGAGCTGTGGCTTTAAGTGTAGGTGGGAACTAGTTGATATGGGGCTGTCATTAGGCTTTAAAAGCCAACACTGACATAGTAAACCCTATAGTAAGAGATTTCATGAAAAGTGTAGGGCAAAAGAAGTTTACTTAAGAGTATCAAAACAGAATTATTATGATAAACTCTTTCCAGATAAACCATTTCATCTTTTTTGCCCAAGTAATTTTTTTCCCTTTAGAGAACAAATACAATACCGGCTAGAGGGAAAAGAGCCTTGGATTAAGTTAGTGGAGGTGCTTGGGGCAGAGGGCAGGAGAGCACGCACACCCAAGCATGGCTGTGGATTGCTTCTGGTACCCCTGTCATGAGATGTCCCAGCTGAATGGGGAATAACTATGTGTTTTAGCACACAGAGCATTTACAGCCTTGTACACTCAAAATCTTGTAGAAAACAAGAATACCAAGTGTTGACCTAGAATGAGAAAGGCAAAGAACTTTTGCTGGTGGGCAGAGAACCTAACTGCTGCCTAATAAAGCCTCATGAAGAAACTTTCATAAAGGTAGAGACCTGAAGCTCGGGCCAGTGTCAGGAGAAACACAGGATTGCAATCTCACCTTGTCTGGCAATTATTCGTTTTCTGTTTATCTGTCCTTAGTGTTCTGGTCCATTGGGAATTACTTGTTATATGAACATGCTTGAACAGGCCAGTTAATCTATTTTAGCTGGATCAATGTAGACCTTCTCCAGTTAAACTGAGTGCTAGAAACTCAGGCAATTTTTGCAATAGCAGTAACAGATTTTAGAGTGGAAGCTGGTACTAGGGATAGTACCACACTGTGAACTTAAGGAATTTTAATGCTTTGGACAACAGAATTCATATGACAAAACACTTTTATTATTCCAATATACAATTTTAGAATTCAAAGCTTGAATGGCCACATCAGTAGAAGTGCAAATCTTGGCCTCAGTTCTATATATTTCTGTTTGCCCCAATATTGTAGCAGATCAGATTCATTTCAATCAGAAACAGAAGACAAGAAACAGAAAGAAACAATCAAGAAACAGAAGACAACCCTTGGTTGACTTTATATTAAGTCTCTCTACATTTTCTCTCAAAATGATGTCTCGTTAGACTCAATTACTTTGCAAGAAAGTCCTTTGATATTTTCTTGACTTATCTAGTTAATTATTAAATTGAACCCAGAAGAATATTTACCTATGATCTCAACAAATTCCTATCAATAGGAATAGGAACTTAATAGATAAAAATGCCTTCAAGTTCATCCAGTTTCTTACCAATAGAGTGGAATTCAGAAAACAATTTGTAAACAGATGAATGTTTTCCCAGCTAGAGGGGGAGGGGAAAGCTAAATGGAATAGTAACAACCATTAGGTGAAGAACAGCAATACACTGTATTAAACTGAAGTCTTGGTTCTGTTTGCTCATAGAGAAAATTTCCTAATATTATTTGTGTGTAATACTACAAGAGAAATAATATATTTGAACATTAAGGATATCCTTTGAATTGAACTTGATTTGTCAGAAGTTATATGAAGGCATTTCTCAGCTGTTATATCTATATTTGCCTATTCAGTACTGTATTTAAATTATATTGAAATTACTTTCAACATAGCACTTTGTTAAACTGATATTTTAAATTGATCCCTAAGTAGCAGATGAACCAATTCAGAAAATTTGACATCAAATACCATACAAGCAAAGAGCCTTTGTGTTCTGGAATAAGTTGAACTTGTACTTTTCCTAATATTATCATTGTCCCTTTCTGTTCTGAGGAAGAACAACATCCAACATCTGTTGCAGAAGAGACTTTCCTGTCAGCTGATCTGAACCATAGCTCTAGTAAGTCCCATCCCCATCAATTAATGTTAAAGTTCACATAAGCAAGAGATTTCAATTCTCATTTTTCCTAATTTATTAACAGAGCAACTGTTGGACTACAACAGTGTATTAGTCATTCAATGGGGAAACAGAAAATAATGAGACACTTACAGCTGGTGCATTGTTTTGAATCGGCTCAGCTCATATTCTGACACATTCTGAAAAGAGAGAAAACAGGTTTTATAGTTTAAATTAAGATCATTTTAATCAAGAGCAATCAATGAAATGAAATACATGGTATTTTTAAAAGTGAACTAAGCAAGGACCTGAAAAACAGTTTTTAGTTTTGCAGCTACATACTTGTCTCATCTTCGTTAATGCTTAACTTTTTGTTATTGGCCTGTTGTAACATTTCTAGAAAGCTGATAGCACACACTACATTGTTAAGGTGGAATTTTACTGGGCATGTGGCAGATTAAATTAGGCTGGTTAATGAATCATTCAAAAAGTGATAAGCAAGCCATTTGACGTGTTCTCTTCACAGAATTTCTTTCTGTTTTTTTAACTCAAATCAGCAGAGTAGTGTAACAGTTGAGTGGAAGATCCTTTAACAATGGCTGGGATATTATTAATCTCATGTTTGGTCTGTTCTTGTTCTAGAGTTCTGCATGACTTCTCAACCCATGAAAAGCTGTTAATGAAAAAGCAGTAACATTTGTAGTTTTCTACCTCGGCACGTAAAGTGCCGTTCTAGTGCTGAAGAAGCTAAGTCAGGTACTGGAAATAGTTTCACCAAATGATTTCAACAGTTTATGTAGCTCTATATACCTTTCACCTCAGTGCAACAAGAAGTCCAGGCACTACTTTTGATGTTCAAGCTAGTGTGCAGCTTGCAGTCAAACTTTTCAAGTCAGAGTTTTAAATTAGTCTAAATGAAACCTTTTTTTTTAAATCTATGGATTTTTCTTTAGTGCAAAATTTCCAGTAAAGTCTCTAAGTTGTACCAACTGTGGGATTACATGTTTTTAGTCCAGAAACCTTCTAATGCTAAAATGACCCCTTTCTCAGCATAGATCACAGCAGAGGATAGGTCAGGCTGAAAACATGTCCATTGAATAGATGCAGTTCTAACTCTCCATCTATTTTTGTCCTGGGAAGAACAAATTAATTTGCATTTTTTCTGACACTTCCTAGTCACACTTACAGAGGATGTGAAATCTCTGAAGCAGATATTTGCCAGTGAACTCAGTGGTTCTGAGTTCATTGTAGTAGGACTGATATTTGCCCACCTCTATCTGTTTTTTCTGAATAATGTCCCAGCCATCAGTCCCAAATCAAACTATTTTGGCTTTTCTCTCACCATCTCATCAGCATGATAGATGGGTTTGTATCAGGCATACAAATGGAGACACTAATAATAAGTGTATGAGAGAAGATTAAGCAGAGAACATAGGCATTCTCAGAGAAAACATATTTCCTCAGACTATATTTAAATTCCAGTGAATCTCTGCATTTCTTTGACATATTTGTTGTGAAAATATGCCATTTCAGACAGCAGAGAACCCCCTACATTTAATACTTAGCCTGTAATTATACTGTAACAAAAAGCAGCTGCATATCTACATGTAGTGGGTATGGTAATTAGCAGGTAATCCAGCAGCTCTAGAAATCACCAAATTCCTGAGGAAATTTAAAACTGCACTGAGCTGTGTGATAGCCATACAGGCCCATCTGGGCTCATTCAGGCTGCATCAGCTGTAGTCATGACTCACCAAATTGCCTCTGCATATCAATGACCAGCAGGAGCAGGGCTATTTCCTCACCTCCTTTTACACGTTTGAGTATGAGAAGGAGGAGAGGAGGCAGCTATGCTTTTTGTTGTAAGGATTTGATTTTTCCTTTACAAAACAAAGTACTTAAACCTTTACTTGTGTGTATTAAGATTGCTGGGGTATAATGGCTTGGTGATTTCAGAGCAATAACTTGTGCAATTTTCTGTCCCTCCAAGATGCTCTTTGCTGGAATGTGCTGCCTAAGCACAGCTGCCTTTCCACACTGGCAAGTGCTGTGTGTATGGTCAGAGCCAGCACTTCAGAAACTTGCAGTGGAGCTTGGTAGAGAAAGAAGCTATGGATCTGAGCAATTCCTTTATTGGGGAATGTTTTATAGAGAGAGTTTTAACTTGTTTCTCATCCCCTCCCCTGGGACAGTCTTCAATGAGGAGATTAAGCTATGTGGTTCCATGAGGTTTGAGATGATTGATATTTATGGGTCTAGCTGGGTCTTTTTTTGTCTTTCAGTAAAATGCATTATTGATTGAAACTAAGAGCTGCTGCTGCTTTTTAGTGGCAGTAGTTCTGGTCCTAGGAAAGAGTACAAAAATATCTTGCAAACTGAACACTTTTGAAATAACAGGGTAGCTTCTGTAGGACAATGACTAATGCTTCCAGGTTTTAATTAACCATTGCTTCTGTTGTTGCTTATGATATGCATTGTTAGTGATTCATATTGGCACGAATGGAATAAGTTGCAAATAAATATGTGTGATAAAGAAGAAGTTGAAGTAGTTTCTTTCCTGGAAGGGTTTGAGTTGCCAAATATATAATGAGGAACTAAAGGGACAGATTATTTTTGTTTGGTTTTTTTTTTTTTTTTTTGGTGGGGTGGCAACTGTATGTTGCTTTGTTTTGTTTTTTATGTTTACAGTTTAATATTGGAACACAAAAAATCTATTCTCTTCTGACCTGCTATTGATTTCCTCGCCTCTATTGGCTGCTTCATTCACCTAATATCAACTTTCTCAGTAACTCACTCACGTAGCTCAGTAGCTCAAAATTCCTAGCTTGCAGATCAAGCCAACCAGCTTTGTTCTGCGGATAACATTCTGAAGCGAGAGAAATGCTGTAGTAGTGCAAGTGTCTGAGGTGTGTCTTTTGCTCCTCTACTTGCAGAAGCATATCTTGGACCTGAGCCTATCCTGCTGGAGCTGCTTGCCACCATGAGTGCTAACAAAGGGGATGCCTTGCATCAAAAGCCAGGAGAAGGTAAGTTTCTGTACATTCTGAAGCTGCAGACCCGTGAGTGGGCTTTGTGTATTTTCATCTGGGCTCATGTCTGTGGACTGTGCAGTACATGCAGGATGATCTGTCATATCTGAGGTGCTCTGCTTCTGTGCATGTGCTTTCAAGGGACCAGTGTGTGGGTGTGGCTTACGTGCCTTGGTTGGGTGGGATTTAGGGCATTTTGCAGTCCTGGGGATGCCTGGTAGGTGGATAAGGAATATGAGTGTGTAGTAGGAGGGTAAAGGGAATGGGATAAAACGTTGCAACACAATACATGGCATATATGGCACCTTCATCTGCCCCAGGCATAGCACTTCTCTAAGGAAGGCTCTCAAGTCGTGAACATTGTTATCAGCAGTCATGGGACTTGATGTGTTTTGGATTCTGTGTTTGCTTTGGATTTCTTTTTGCCTTGCTTTTACAGTTGCTAACTGAAATTGTGCTAAGGGATGGTTTTAATGGCGTTGTTGCCTCAAAAAGTTTTCAGATGTCTTTGGAGAAGGTTGTTGATACAGTTGGTTGCATGATACAGTGTTTTCAACAGAATGACTATTTTAAGGGAATTGTCTATTTTAAAGTGTGTAAAACTGACATCTAGTGGTAGCAAGAGCACTTTGTGTGCGAAGTGGCTTTATGGTGAGACAGTTTGCATAGTGGATTAACAGATTGTAACTTTATTACATACTAATATTTGAATTCTCTGTTCTTTAGCTAGGTGTTACAGAGCATTTCAAACTAAATCTTGCTCCTTTTAGTAATGTCTCCCTTATATAATGCCAGGTGGTAGGTCATCTTTACAAATGCATGGCCTCTTGCTAAAGAATTGATGAACAGTTTCATTAGAGGGGAAAAGTTTGAAAGGGGAATGCGGCTTAAAAAAAGGTGAGGGTAAGAGTTACAGAATTTCATCAGTGTCAGTTGGGAAACTGTTTGGCAGCTACCAATTTTAGACCTCTTATGAACAAACAGGAGAAGTCCAGCCTCAGAGCTGTGATGTGTTTCTCAGGTGTGGCATTACCCACAAGTCTGAGTTTTTCTGGGAGAGGAAGCAAGACTTTATGGCCAAAACTGAGCTCTCACGTGAGTGCGGGCAAGATATGTTGGGTTTGAATTGATAAAACACATAGGCATGTGCTTAAATCATTCCCATGCTGCATCATGGCTAATATATTAATTTCTCATTCATATTTTTTTAAAGGGCATTTAAAAATATTTTTCAGTTTTGTCTAGCTTGTGTTTTCAGTGTCTTCGAAGAGAAAATCCCTTGCTAAAACTCTGCATGATGCTTGCCCCACTGAGGCTTTAATTTATCTTTGCCTCCAGTGCCATTATATACATAATGTATAAATTACTAATAATGAGCAAAGATATGCAAAAATGAAGTATCAATTATTTTAAAAATTATTTTTTAAAACATGGGTTAGGGGCACCCTACCTATAGTTAAAGGGTACAATTTAAAATGACTGTAGGAAAATATAAAAGCATCATTCAAATCTATCTTCCAGATAATGAAATGAAAGCAATTAGCAATAGAAGACTGGGTGAAGACAAAGGCAAATCTGAAGGAATAAGAAAAGCAAGTGTGCTTCAGTGGAAGTGTAATTAGAAGTGTTGGGGGGGAAAATCATAGATTATTTTTTCTGGGTTAGCAGTTTGTGGTAAGAATTATCAAACTATACTAGTCAATTTTTGGCTGTGTTTATTTTTCTCAATTCATAGTAACTGTTGCAAATATCTCAGAGGAAAATATGCTACATAATTCTAATGAAAAATAGCTCTGTGCAGTTTCAAGGCTGTGGTGAATCATATGCTGCCTCTATAATTCCATCTCTGTTACTTTCAAAACATGGTGAATCATATTTGTTGAACACAAATGTTGACATTCTGCAATGAGACTCAAGTCACAGTTATAGACGTGGTGTAAGAAACAGCAGCTGTCATTTCAGATAGGCGAGCCTGCTGCTTTAGTGGGAAAGCAGAGCTGAGCAGCAATCCTGTTTGCTGCAGAGCTGCTCTTGAAGGACAAGATTAGTTGTTAACAGTTATGCCAGCCAGAGCTGGGAGATGCAATCTTATCTGTCCTGAGCCTGGTAATCCAGTGCAGGTGCCTAACAGTTCTAATAGGCTTTTGACCTTTAGGGTCTGAGTGGAAGCAGTTGCAATGATATGAGGCCAGTTGCTATGTGCAGAGTCACTCTGGCTTTGTCTGCACTCCCTGGGGCTTCTCCTTACCTCTTGGACATTGATGACTTTCCAAAGTCGTGGAAGCATAAGAATAAGTCATGCTAATAGCATTAGAATTGTTAATATACAGGAGATCTCTAAGATTTCAGAGCAGCTGTCTCTGCATTTGGCTTTGTCGAAGGCCTTGCAACATAGAAATGGAGTTGTTGCTAGCAAGGGAATATATTCAGGACATCCTTGTTGTAAATAGGACTACTGGGTTTGGTTTTCTTGGTCCACTGTGGATTTGTCATCCATCATAGGATGCTGCTGTTGTTTTGTCCTAAGGCATGCTTTTAGGTAAAAAAACCCCTGCCCATCTAACACTGTGTTATTAAGAGATGTGTTCAGCATGTTATGGGAGCTTGAGATCTAGATGTTTCCCTTGTTGGAAGGAACAGTAGATTACTTTAAGACAGCTGGAGTTACTTTATTACATCGATGGAGATCTGTCTATAATATTGCTGCTCTAACATTTCAAATTAAGAACAAGGGGGTTTTGGGATTATTTGATTAGGTTTAATATGCAGTATGGTTCTGAGGATACTGCCTCACCTACCACATTTTAAAACTGTTGATATGTTAGAAACCTGTTTTTTTCCTCCAATAAAAAATGTTTTCCTTCAATAGTAGCTCAGTGAACCCCTGTGGTTTGCATTGTTCTGAGGAAACTACCTATTGCAATGGTACCATCTCACATTAAGAATAACCAGTTTTGCTTTGAATGAGCTCAGTGAAATATTAAACTAGTTGACCTTTTATTCTTATATGGGCTATGGGTGGGTTCACCTATGATTTATGACCTAGGGTTTCCAATCTATTGTATACCCCAGGAGCTGTTTGCTCAAACTTGACTCTCCAAGACTTTTTGGACCTCTCTTATTCAACCTCACATGTGGAATGAATTGTCTTCTCCTTGAAAGCTGGCTGCAGAAATAGCCTTGTTCTAAGAAAGTAAGGCTTGATTTGCAATATAAATCTGTTTATATAGTGCATACAGTGGGAAAGTTCATGTTATTTTTCCTAGAACATGATGTCCCCATTAGTCTTAGGCTGACCTGATGAAGAGATGAGAGGCTTCCAAGGTTTTTTCAAAAATTGTCTTCCTCAGTGACAATGTAATGTTCTGTGGGCCAAGCTCTGCCTGTATTTGCAAGTCCTTATTGAAAGGGAATTTACTAGAATGCAGAAAATAAAACCACTTTCCATATCTTTGTAGTAATGCACCACTATGTGCTTAAGCAAATAGAGGTTTTGTGTTTGGGAGAGGAAGCAAGTTACCACATGCGAAAATAACAACTGTGACCACCAGAAATTTAGCCTCAGCAAAAAGCAGCAGAGCCTCTGCTGATGTAGGCTGTAAGATTAGGAGGTCTGATTTCTTGTTGTGAGAAAAGAGAATTCAAAAGAGCCAGCTGAAATTCTTCTAGCAGAGTCATTTATCTCTAAAAATGCTTAATCAATTAAAACAAATTGTTTTGCAGGGCTTCTTTCACTTAATTGATGATTAAGAATCTATAAAAAAAGTGGTAAAGTTGAATCAATTAATTTACACTTTTTAAAATATAAGGTAAAAGACCCAAATGAAGCATGTAAGGATTACTGTCTTAGCACTTAATTTTTATGGGAACTATTTCTTCTGAATTAGAGCAAAGGGAAATATTGAAATGTCAAAAGTTCTGGTTTAGGCCACATCTAAGAATTAAGGGCCTAGAAAATATTTCTAGTCTGTAGTCAAATACCAGTCACCTGAGAATGCCAAGAAACAGGACATGCTGCAGAAATGTTCTGCAGTATGTTCTCAGTTTAATAGTGACATAAAGCAGAATAGACACTGTCAGCTTCTGTTAATAATCTTGCCTGTGTCAGGCTAAACCAGGTCTGAGTCCAGCTGCTGCTTCCAGCTACCTGAATCCTGCTCCAGGAACTGCTGCAGGTGATTGGAGTCAAGTGGTGCCCTTCTGTGTCTTGCTTATGCTGTGAAAACAACGCCTGTCCCTTGGCTGTGCAGTTTCTTTCTAGCTCCTAGAAAGAAACTCTCCTATCGTTCCTACTGAAACCATCTGGTTTTGCTATTTGGTATTTCCTTAAGTGAGCAGACATCTCTGGAGGTATGAATTAGTCCTGTCACTTAATCTAATTTGCTTACTGAGGGTATGGGAGGAGGCAAGAGCTAAAATGTTTGTGGTGGTGGTGTTTTCAGTATTTGAATAATGAGTTAGTAGGACGAGTAATGTCTCTGATAGATGGCTGAGTCGGTGCAAGACGCTCTGTACGTTGCACTGGAATACAAAACTCAGTTTTCTGGGCAGTAATTGTTTCTATCTTGCTCTCATGAGGGACACTGAAAAAGACAACAGGAAATACCATAGATAGAATCAATTCTCAGGTCACTGGTAGCTGAGACTGGCAAGGATTCTTCTTTATATGGGGAAGTTAAGTCATAATCTTAGTTAACTACTGCTTTACAAGCCAAATTACTAAATACAGGTGCTTCTCAGGTGTGTCAGGATGTTGGTAGCAATGAGATCAATCTTGGAGAATCCCAGAAAGTGGCTGAGTTTGGGCCTTCAGCTCTCCCCTGCTGGCCCAAGAGCCTGGGAACTGTGCAGATGTGCTCCCTGCTGACACTGCCAGCAGATTCAGCTGCCTTCTGCTTCCCTGCATCTAGAGAAAAGCAATTAGAACAAGAAGTGCTGGGAAATAGCTGAGCCTGAAAAAGCTGTAGAGAAGGGGTGTGAGAATCATCTTACCTCTCAGAGCAAATACTATGGCAGAAGCTGTCAGCAGCAGTTAAGCTTGTAAGAGCAGTCTTAAAAGCAAAACCTACATATTCTTGAAAGATTAGGAAAGAACATCTGCATAATTGTAAGCACATTACATTTCATCAAGGGAACTAGAAGTAGCAAATCTTAATTATAGGAATAAATACTCTTGCTGAATCAGGAAACCAAATGTGACTTAGTACATGCCTGTCTACCCTAAACACTTTGATGCTTGGCTGTCTTCTCTTTGGAAATAAATCACCTCATAAGCTCCTTGAATATCTACATTGAAGAAACAATTTCATATGCCCACACAGAAATCTGCTGAGCTACTTGACTTTGAAACTACTTCCTGGATAGTGAAATAGATTTGCTGTACCTCCTTTGATACTGGTTTAGGTTTTTGACGTAGTGCTTTAGTTTCACTGTTTAGATTTTGATAATCTCAATGGTTATATCTATCCTATATACATACTCTTTAATTCACATAGTCACGAATATGTTGTGTATCTATATCTGTAGGCATCTTGAAAATGATCACTTGATTTGCTTGATTCACATTACCTCAACCACAGCAAGCAACATTATTAATAGTAAGTAATCACTGGCTCCATCAGCAAGACCATGACTGCTGCATTTCAATGGCTGAAATAACTTTGTGAAAAGGTAGACCTTAAGGTGCTGGCTGGCAGTCATTTCAAATAGGACAAGACACTATAAATGGTGATAATTTAGGTAAGTGGCAGAGGAGATTGAGAAAAATTAAGACTTCTTCCTGTAAAAGCATACATACTAGGTCTAAGTTGTATAAGTTACTGCAAGAACTCAGCCTTCACAATGGTTATGTGTTGAAAAGACTATCTGCCAGCAGTCCATGCAACAAGTGGCCCTGGCTCAAACAGAAGAAACTATTTCTGCACCTGGAGAAAAACAACTACACGTACCTATGTCTGTAAATGTCTTCATTCAAAGCACAAACAAAATCTGGGTTATGTCACAACATGGTGATTATGGATAAGGACTTCTAAGGTGAGGAGGAAGACAGGTGTAGCACAGTGACCTCTCTCTGTCTGTGATAGAGAGCAGGGTGTTGCTTAGTTGTTTATGGCCAGGACAGCCCCAAATTTTGAGAGCCATATCTTGAAGGTGCAAAGCCAAAGGCTGGTACAGTATTACTCAATTTGTACCAGTGGCACGAAGAGCTTTACAAACTTTCTCAGAAAGTACTTGGCTACAAAGTGGTTAAATGTATTTGATTTAAACATCTGTTTTATTTTTCTCAGTTTGGAAATTCGAAAGACAGCCTGCAGATAGAGCATTCCCTCCCCCATACCCCAATATCCCCTATCTTTCTGGGATGCTATTAAATTTGTTAGTGTGCTTAAATGGTTTAATTAAAGTATTTTCTGGTTTAATGCAATTGTAAGTGTCTTCTGTCAGTGCAACACATCTGGTGCTAATGATGCTTCTGGATGATAGATGTTGTGGGGATAACTATCAAGGTAGAGAGTAACTTAATTTGAGAGGTTTGATTTCCTTTTACTTTAGCTGTCAAGACCTGAGCAGATAGTGTCAGTTAGAAAGAAGCAAGGGAAAAGGTGCTTTGAAAGTTTTTCACCTCCTTTGTTCTTATATGGAAATTTAACAGTATAAAGACCTATTTGTGAAGTGACGTATATCTATCTAATAGGTGTTAAATGGTTAGATCATTTCAATAGGAAAAAGGAGGTCTAGTTTTGGATACAGGACTCAACATATTGGGTTAAAGTTGTGGTGTTCTCATGCATATACATTGCTCTACAGAGTATCAGTATGTAAGTGATACAGTATCTGTCATTTTTATACTTCTGCTGCTATACTATATTGCTGCTTGGTCTTTACACACAAACATTTATTTATTTGGATTTCATGCTGGACCTGCATAGTTAGTCAAGGTCCTGGGGAACCCAGCATGTACATCTTTCCTTTCCCTCTCAGTGTGATGGATCTTCAAAAGTGTAAATATTGGTCTTTTTCTCTTTGACACTTCACAAGTCTGTGTCTGAAATTCTCAAACCTTCTAAGTACTCAGATTGTATCATCTGGCTCTTAGTATATTCTGCATTGATTTTATAGCATTAAAATACTGTTCAGGAATGTGTGTGAAACAGACTTCCTTCTGGCTCGTTCTTGAAGTGACCCAATTTAATTGTCAATGAGGCAATTAGTGTGGGTTATGAAAATGATGCAAAATGTCATTGAAATGACTCTTCCACTATACGTAAACACACATGAATCTCCTTTAGAAAAATCATTTTTTCTACCAATTTTTAAAATTTAAATTACAGCAGTTAACAAGCATGGCTCTTGAAGTGCAATAAATACTAGAATATATGCTTAAGGTGTCTAAAAGTAAATATTTTTGTTTCAAGGCTTTATAAGTCAATGACCCAACACGTTGTTGACAACCAAGATTAAATGCTTACAAGAAATTCCAAATTTCCACTGACATACAGACACTGTTTCCTTTCCTGGCAATTCATGAAACAACACTTGAATTTCAGTATGCTCCCATCTGACCATTTTGGAGCAGTATGTCTTTAAATCTATTAGCAAACTTGTGCAAAGTACAGAGTGTGAGGAGAAAGGAAAACCAGCATGTTTTGTTTGAGAAAAGTTGGCTTTGAAAGCTACTGGAAGTTTTGGAATGTTAAAAGACAAACCAGCTGAGATACATTAATAGGCAAAGAGGAAGGGAAGAGGTCAAAACTGTACATGCAAATGTCCTTTCACATTCTAGTAACTTCTGAAGATTCACATGGGTTCAAGAATAAGCTCATTCCAGGAAAACAATGTGTATTTTTGAGCAGTTCTAATATTAGTCTGTCATTATAACAGTATCTGAAACCCAGTGATATTTATGCTGGGATGAAAGTGACCAACATGTTAACTTACTTTCCTAACCCCAGTTTCCTTGTGTGTAGGAGTAGTTTCTTTTCAGGAAAAAGTCACTGTTGGTTAAATTTTTCTCTCCCTTTCTCACCCTCAAACCATTGACTAATACTTTAAATTTAGCTTACAATGAATATTTCCATTTTTACATTTGAATGCTTTAATCAATGTTTTAAAGAAATTTATAGTGCAGAGTGACTGTCATGTAGTGTTGTTTAGATGCAGAAGCAAACAAGGAATTTTATGAACATTGAGCAGTAATATAAAAAACCTATACTGCTCTCTGAATGATTTGATGGATTTGTGAAAGTCAAAAGGCAATAATACAAGACAACCATATTCCATAACAGCCATCCTTACAACTGGGCATATACACTTGTAAAACACGAAAAGAACATTTAACGCCACTGTGTTAGAAGGTGTGTAATGAGTTCAATATCAGTGTGAGTCCAGTTCTTTTTTAATTGACCATGAGCAAAACAAAACTTTTTTGGATAAAACCAGTCAATTTTGATTACTTAAGTTTCTTCATAGTTCAATAAATACTGTAAGTACTATTTTTTTAGCATAGCTTTCCACATTCATTATAGTGACTAAAGCTGCTAGCCATGTCCATATTATTTCAATTATAGGATGCAACTACTTGTAGCTATTTCTGGTACAATGAAAGTGCAAAAATTAAAAAGATTAAGCTCCTTCATAATTTAAGATGGTGATGAAATGCATGAGTGTTGTTGCTAAATCTCTATTTTACATTCACTTGCATTCACAAGGAGAGGGAAGCACAGGTTTTAAACTTCAGATATGCAGACATAGAAAACAAAATCAACTTAGAAACTTGTCCTTATAAATTAATGAAATAACCCATAGTGGTGTGTACCTCCTACACAAACCTAAACAGATGTTGTGTTTTCAGTCCAGAAAAATAAAGCATTAAGTAATGAAAGTAAATTTTATTTTTACTTAGTACTTTCTACTGCTTTTTACATGTGACTGTAATTACTCAGCCAAATAATATACCTGCATAGTATGACCAGATGTCTTCTAGAATACTTAAAACCAAACAAATTCTGTTTTTCCTTCTATTGCATTACCTGCCAAGTAAAAGACTTTGGTGTTTCCCACTCTAATATGTTTGTAAAATGACTGCTGCATCCTACTATTATTTGTGTGAGAGAGTGAATCTGTAGCTTGTTCAGATGCGTGTGTGACTGCACACACCATCAGACGGGGAGTGTTGGGAGAGCTGTTGACCTGACTGATAACCAAGTTTTTGCAGAGTGTCTGTGAATCCAGGTACTGTTTAACGTGACAAAAGTGACTCTATTTGGATTTAGCTGATTAGAATTCATGAATAAGGGTTACTTCAAGTGAAGCTCAACTAAGGCAAAATCATACCCAAGAAACTCTTGATGTTGCAACTGTACTTTATGTTGTGGAAATCCAGTTATTGTCTGCCAATATCAAATGACACCAGTTTTATCTGTGCCGACCTAATGGATATTTCTCACATTTGGAACCAATGTGGTGCTTTGTGTTGTGATAGAAAACATCAGAAAACATAAAAAACCTCCGATGACCTAATGGTTGAGTTCCTCAGTTTCGTATATTTCTGAATTTATTCATGAGCACAGTCACAGAAGTCCTTCAAGACCCAACAGAAAATGTTGCTCTACACTGTAAAGTTCAAGAATACTTAATTGGACAGGGAAAAGGAAGAAACGATAACACCATAAATAATGCATGGTACAGTTCTAAAAAACACTGAAGTTTTGTCAGTAGAGGGCTTTCTGTTTGGAAAGTGTGTATATGACCAAATAAACCCCAGGCTTTGGGGATGATTCTTTTACAGAATTTATTTGCTCTTTTCTCCTACTGCCTCTTCAAAATTCAGTGCTGTGTTTGTACTGATGCATTTCAGATACTTTGAAATCACCTGAACCAAAAACATTAAGGTAAAAGATTGAGGTTTTGAGGTTGGTTTGTTTGTTTGTTCCAGTGAAGAGTCTCTTTCCCTTACAGTCTGATGCTGGCTCATACAGACACTTCTCTAATCTGCTTTTTATATACTACAGGACCCACACAATCTAATGCACAAATGAAGTGTTGCATTTTCCCCTTCACAGGAAACTAGGGGTTATGGGCAAATGTCAGTATTTGCCTTGAGCAGTTCTGAGAGTGAAATAGGTCATCAGCTATAAATAGATAACATGTGTTTGTAATCTAATGCCTGTATTTTTTTTAAACCAAAAAATTGTATGACTTGTTCCATTCATTTGTATCTCATCCTACACTCAGAGGATTAAGCATCCTGCCTACTCATGTTATGCTGATTAGATGTTCTAGTTGTGTACTGGGACACTTAAGTTTGATAGAAAATCAAGTTTTTACTCTATCAGGGTCATACCATGACAAATCAACCTCTGGGCATTTTTAAGGTTTTAATAGTTCTCAGTCGTGTGCTTTTCAAGGGCTGTGTTGCAATGGATGCAGATAATAACACCTTTTAAAAGTATAAATTGCATTCAAGTAGCAGGAGACAAAATATTTACTGTTAAGTGAAAAAAACCAGCTACACAGGAACATTGGAGGAAATAAATAGAAAAACAAAGTAACAAAATCAAAATATTCTGTAACAGGTCAAAAGAATATTAATAAGCAACTTAAAATACCTTTTGCAGGAATTTTGTGCCTATCTGGTTATTAATGTGAAGTCAAATGCTGCAGGTAAGAGTGCCTAGAGGAAATCAAGTGCCCTACAAGTAGAAGCTGTGTTTCTGCATTTGACATACTAATGTGAGTTTTGGGTAGATTTTACTCTTCAGTATTCCAGAGGCCTAAAACACATTAAATGACTGAAATTTGTATTCTTCTAAGCACTGGTTTTGTAGGACCTCTGGGAGTTCTAAATTCTTTCCAACATGCTTCTTCCTGAGCACCAGTGTGATGTGGTTTCCCAGCAGTGCAACCCAAACTTCAAGCCAGATTCCCTAGTGGTAAGGTCTGTGCTCATGCACAAAATTGGCACTGGGAAAACTCATGAAAGATCTCTGCAATTGCATTTGTGTGTGTTTTGGTTTTATTTTTTAATGTGGGCAGATTCCATGAGTTTTTAGATATGGAAAGATAGATAAATATTTAATAGTGTCCTCTGAGCCATTCTAGGAATGGCTGGAAGCTTTTGCTCATAGCAGTGTGCTGATAACTGACAGGTTGTGCAAGCTATCTGCTGATCATTTTAAATTAAAGACAATATTACAATGAAATTTAGCAGTCACTACATTATGCAATCGACAGGTTTGCTGCTCCTGTTTTGTTTGGTTTCTTTTTCTCATCCACTTAGCATCATGCTTATTCAGAGCAGATGTTATCCTGTAAAAAAACCCAGGATGGCTTCATTTTACGAAGGGAAACTCCCAGACACTTGTTAGCTTTCTCAAAGTTTCTAGTTTCTATAAATTTGCATTGCAGACTTCATGGACTTGCATTTTAGGTGCGTTAAGCTTTTTAATATAGCTACAACAGCTGAGCAAGTATTAGAAAATGTGCTCAGGTTGTTGTGGATTATATCTAAACCTTAGGCTACAAGCATAGTGAAAAATCTACCAGCAGAACTGTCCTGGCATAATCATCCTCACATCACCCCCCTGTGGATGTCCTGTTGGGACTAGCAGTGTACTTGTTTTGCTTTCATTCATGTCACTTTTCAATTAGTAGCTCTGTAGTTGCAGTATCCAGACAGGTCTCAAGAAAAGGGTATTCCTTTCTCTGCTTTTTTTAATGGAAGTTCTTTTAATTTTTTTTAAAAAAATTATTCCTACCAGTCTTTCCTTTTTGCACTTAGGACTCTAGTTCTTTGATTAAGAATAGCAGCTTGAAATGTATCTCCTTGGAAATTTATCTTATTTTGGCACCACCACCACACACTGCCTCAAGTAGCACGTTAATATTTGAGGCCTTTCCAGGTTCCCTCTGCTTGGCAGTGTAACTTAGACTAAAGCCAGCTGTACTTAATGCAATCCTGTTTTTACATTGGAAGCTGATGAAGTCCTCCCTTTCTGAACTCAGTAGAAACGGACAACTTAAAACTTCAGACTCTCCCCAGCCTGTTTCCAAGGAGCCCCTTCTACCTGCTATATTGTCTGGTTCTCACAGGATTTTTTTGTTTGCAATGGAATTGTGTATGTATTCACCTTTCCAAACCAATAGAGCCCTAAGAGTTGTCCCTTTCTTGGAAAAACTCCTCTACAACATGAATTTTTAACCTTGTTTATGCGTTCTCACGAGAATTGCTAATATTCAGCTGCCTGTACTCTTTACTGCAGAAAAGTGTGTTTTCCCAGCAGCCTTCAGAAATACCTCCCAGGTTAAGAGCACTACAGTGCCCCTCATCACTTGCCTCTTTAAGGATAACATAAAGAGTGGAGAATTAGGAATTTATAGTTTTATATTGGAAACAGATAACGTGAAAGCAGAAGGACTAAATTCTGATTAGGCATACTAGAAGATTTCTGAAATGGATAGCAGCTGGTATTTAACAATGGGGGAGCGGTTATAGTGTCTGGCTTGATTTTTGAACATTACTAATGATTTTGGACATTAGTGTTGTGAAGCAACTTATATGCGTTGTGAAATCTTCTGATCTTTCATGAAGGAAAGAATACAAAAGCAACCAAAATGAAGATTCCTCTAATCACGAATTCTTAAAATAGGGGGTACACTTTTATAACTGGGATACTTGAACAAAACAGAAACAGGAGGAAATAAAAAATTACAAAGCCTGAGACTCTGTGGAGCTTTCCAGTTTTTCCAGTTAAGGGCTTACAAAGTCCACGTTAAAAACTATGATACAATGGCATAATTTCCACAACTTCTTACATTCTTTTCCATGCTCCCTCAACTTGAAAGGCACACAAAACTTACCATTTAAAATTATCAGTTAACTTTAAGAACAAAGAATTCTGTGTCAAATGATATTTCTTTAATCCATATTTAATGTAATTATGACTAACATGACATTTAGAATTTGATTGAATTGTTGTGTGGTGGAGCTGAAAGACTGGAAAGCAGATAAACTCTTCACATCATTTGCAGCTACTGCATAAAAGAAAAATAATTATGTTCAAATAATGTCTGGCAGCAGCACTTGGAATATGAATAGAAATGCTCTTCTGTCACAGAAAAAAAAAATAAGGGGTCACTCCTGCAATAAATACTTTTGCACTGGCTCAGGATTTCTTAATGTAGGGTTCTATTGCTAGATTATGACATTAGACAGTTTTATTAAGTTGCTATTGAGATAGTTCAAAATATTTGGCAGGAAGATAATTCAAAATGATAGGATAAAATTCAGTTTCTAAGCTAACAGTCATGGGAATCCAGTGATAATGATGTTTGACTTTGTATCTCAGTCTAATAATTTCTTTTGTGTGTTTTATTGGCAAATATTCCTATATGCCTAACTAATAATTTGATAGCTAAAATCACTTGTTCTTGTGTGCCAAGAAGGATGCATAACTTCACAATGCCCCAGATTTCAGAAGTTATATCTACATTCAGTAAAATAGTTTCCTATTTGTTTTGTGGTTTGTGTTTTTTTTTTGAGAATAAGGATAAATATGTAAATTTTGCTTTTACTTTACAGTTGCCTTATGCTTTGATGATGCATGAATATGTAATACCCTTGTGCCCCATGACTTGATTGAAGATGATTGATAAGCAGCAGAGGTTCTAAGCTGTAAATTATCTTTCTTTTAGCCCTGGTCTCTTTAAGGTAATTCTTTGCTTATAGTTACTTGATAAGTTAAACAGCATTTGTCTCCTAAGATATGTTCTTACCATTTTCCTCTTCCTGAAATGACTGCAAGTAACTGATTCTGCTTTCAGAAACAGTCTCCTATTTGGTTAGATACCGTAAGAAACAGAACCAAAGCCCTCTGTACTTGGCAGCTGATGATGTTCAGGGAGACCTCGGGAGCTGTTGTTAACCTGTCCCTTGCTCAGTCCCACACTGCATCACTGCAAGAATTGCTCGGGGGCAAAGCTTGCACTGCTCTACTCTTTGTTCCATTTTCTGCCTTCTCTTTTAATGTTTTGCATCTATCTCCCTAGAGAAGAAACTATTTTCAATTTCTACCTGCCCTAAAAAACTCATTTTAAACAGCTTTATCTTAACTGTGTTTTCAAAGTCTATAAAGTACTTGCTAAAGGATGATGGGTGCTGAGATCACTTTTCTTTGCACAAAGGAGACCAAGCTCTTAAGGTGCCCAGCTCCTACCACTGTCCAGACTCCACTGAGAAAGTGAGCACGGCCTGTAGGAATACCTGCAAATTAAGGTGTTTCTGGAAAACTGCTTTTCATATCTAAGCCACTTCTGCTGCCTCTGACAGGAAACCTTTATGTCTGAGAAGAATGGAAATGAGGAGAGCCTGAAGGACTGTAAATCCATGAGAAATGTCAGCAGGAGTAATTTCAATCCATGACCAGTAGAACCTAATTAAAGAGCAAAGGCAAGGAGGACCCTGGCTAAAGAGGAGAAGAAAAAAAGCACTAGGTGCTGGAAGGCACTGAAGGCAAGGAGGTTTAAAGGAGAGTGGATGAAGAGGGGCTCAGTCACGGTGAAATGCAAAGGGGAAAGGTGATGGGGGAGGTATCAGATGGCAGATAAATAGGAAAAAGCAATGTCAGAGGAATAATTGTGTAAAAATGCAATTAAATTAACGCAGTTATATGGCCTAATTAAGTTTTGTAGCTGAAAATGTGTATTTTTGTAACATCAGTTTTCTGTGGTGAACAATTGGGTTTTTTGCCATGGTAAACTTGTGTACTTGCCAAAGACAGGACAAACAATGCCTACATCACTTCTATTTCCAAAACACTTGGGTATGCCAAAACATTAATATTAAAATTTTGTGTCATTGTAAAAAGCTTATTTTATGGCTTTCTGAGATATGTGGTATGTTATTGAACCCTGGATGTGGACTTGTGCTATTAAGCCAGCCCAAGAGTGGGACTCAGTAGTACCTGCAACTTGATGGTCTCACCTTACTTAAACTTTCTATGCTTGCTTGACGCTGCAAGAGTCTTTTGGCTCTTTCGCAGAAGAATTAGATTATAAGAATGTACTTAGTAAGTCTTTAATTTCTTTGGTTTGTATAGGACCTAGAAAACAACTTTTTCCCCCTCTGGAAACTCAAGGCATTCATGGTCTGAATTTTATCTGTAAAACTAAGTATACAGGGATGGATGTCAGATCAATCTGTACAGAACCTGATGCTGGTTACCTTTTTTCCAAGCAGATGTCCAAGCAGCCTAAACCAAATTTAATGTTTTTCCACATATTGTCATAGCCCATGCTGTAAAAATATCACTGGCAGCATTGGGAAACACTCTTTTAGCTGAAACGGGGGAAGGTGGGACTCTGCAGATTTCAAACAGCAACAGAGGAGCTCTAGGTGCGCTGTGTTTGGTTGCTGGAGAAAGCAGATGTGGTTCCTGTCCTTTCCTGTCTGCTGCTTCTGTGCTGCAGGGATGGGAGGGAGCACCCAAGGGAGACGAGAGATGCTTTTCCTCAGTAGCAATGCTGACAGAAATGGATGTCAAAGGACAGGTTCAGTGAGTGGAACCTGACGAGCTCTGGCAGTGTTTTGCACTGGCAGGGAGTCGGGTATCTCCCACAGGAAGACACAGGTTCCATTTTCTGAATATTATTCAAAAATCCCCAATAGAGTACTGGTGAATAATATGGCTCTGGTTTTCTCTGGGGCCTTCCTATTCCAGCCATGCAATTTAAAACACATTTTGAAAGAGCAAGAAAGAGGAGAAATACATGAAAGTTGTTTAGAATCAATGTCTGACCATTTTACTGTGTTTAGATTTCTTTTTAAATTTCTACTACAAATCCAATAAGAAAGTCTCCAATTTTCAGTTCTGAAGTTCAAGTAAAACTTCACTGGTTTTTTGTATCTTTTTCATTCTGTCACTGGAAATTCAAAACAGAATTTAAAAAAAAACATCAAACAACCTACGTTTAAAGGGAACTGAAAAACAGGAGCACAGTGTAGGAAGTTCAGATATCAAAAAGCAAGAGAATATAATAGGCTCTGTGCAAAGCAGCTGTGGCTTAATGCTGATTTGCACATTAGGACTAGATTAGCATCACTCAGATGTGACCTGCATATTGAGTAACTATCACAAGTATGGTACTATTGATGAAAAATGAAACTGCATGGTACACTTCAGATCTAATATACCACCCTTTTGTGTTTTTAGATTCTACAGAAGTGTAAAGGAAGAGCTATTACTTCTAAATTTTTATGAAGTGCATGTAATTTAGTTTCCTATAAAAGTTCAGTTTGATACTCAGTATATTTATAAAACAAAATGTGATATTACCATAAAAATGATTGTTTTTAGCCACTCAAAGACAAGAAATATTCAAAGAAATGACCATATAAATGTTGATTATTTCTATTCTGAAAGCAGTCAAATTGATTTAAGGTGTTGTGGCCAACTTATCACAGATTTTGTGGCTATAATGCCTTCATGACTTGACTTTGAACATTATCAATACTAAAGTCTTTTTGAAGTTTAAAAATTTGATTCACTTTCAAATAAAATGTAATTTGCATTTGACATGAAGGACATGTGCAGCACGGCCTCCTAAGTTATTTTGTGTTAGTTCAGTGGTGGGCTTTAGGATAATTATTTTCTGATGCATTTTCCCAACATTTGACAACATTCCTCTTCGGACAAATTAAGATGAGAGCCTTCATTGAAAAAAACAGGAAATAAAGGCACATCTGGTAGGTTGGTATTTATATATTTGATAAAAATGCAGAGTGCTGGCTACAGATCTTTCTTTCCAGGAAAACTTCCCTCCAGTGTCACCTAGCAGTGGGCTGGCACTGCCTCTGGATTTTGACATATCTCACTGACACAAAATGCCTGTACTGCATGTGCTTAAGGTGTCAGTGCCATAGCAGGGGTTTGGGGCAGGCTGGAGGAGTCACACAGTGAGAAGTCTGGGAATTGTGAAGGGTGGGAGGGGTAGGCATTGTGGTGGCTCCCCTTGGGCTGCGCTGCCTGCCTTCACAGGCACTTGGATGTGCCTTTTGCAGTTGTGATGGGAGACAGTTTTTCAGCCCTTACAAAGGTAAAACAGTAACTTGTGCCTCTCTGAATGTGCAAAGCTCACTGTGTTCTCATGTCAGATACCACAGAGTTGCTTTCTTATTTACCAGGCTAGAAGGAATTTTCACTTTCCCAATGATTCCTAGCAGACCTCATAGCAAAACCAAATCTGTATGTAAATATTAATCTAACCTCAGCTAGACATTTAGAAATGTTGCACGTTATTGTGAGATCCACACATGTGCACAGGGTCTCTATGCACACACGGCAGCAAACTTGTATTTGCTTTTTAAAAAATGTTATGTGAAAGTAAACCTGTCATTTCTGTTTCGTAGATGGGATCAGGCTTGTTCAGGTGTTTTGTTTGATGGGTTTTGGATTTAATTTTTTTTGGTTCACTGCTGTCTAGTGATAGATGGCCAGCTTTTCTCTAGTGACTCTGCGCTTGATGCCCAAAGATGATATTGAGCTTCCGTTTAGACTTTGCAGACAACAGTAGAAGGAAATCTTTATGGATCTTATAAATGAAGGATAAACTGATGTGCAAAACCTTAGGTTCTTGCAAAAGACAGTTACCAGACACAACAACAGCTTCAGGATTTTTGGGATCTTTGAATTCTGAACATCTCTACACAAAACAGCAGATCCAGTTAGGGAATCACGCTGTAAGTCACGTAGACAGAAACTCAGATTTTGAGTCGAAATGTCAGACATCTGGCTACTCCATTGTATATTGCTAAGGTAGATCTGCTAAGGCTGTGCTTTCTAAATCGCACCTTGGAGCAGATAAGGAACATTTAATTTCTGGCATAGTGCAGATTTCTTGGATATTAGGCTAGGAATTTGGAATAAAACACTTGGCTGTTGATTTAATTACTTTTAAGTTAATATACGTATTAGATGGTACATAGGAGAACAGCATCTTACAATTACTCAAATAATGCTATTAATGAGATCAAAGTATAGGTATTTGAATTTGTTTTAGTATTATCATAATTGATTCTGTTTCAAGCATGAAGATTTATCATGGTGACAATGCTACTGAGCAATTCAATTGAAGAATATGTAAAATTGGTAGGAAAGTTTCTACCAGTGTGTGAGTCCTGTCTCCTTTTTTCTATAATGACATAAAGATGGATGTTGCTCATTGTATCGTATGTGTAATACCAAATATTTTTTGTTTTCTGCTGTGTAAAATAATCTTTAAGAATATTTTGAAGAGACTACATAATTTGGAGAACATACTAACAAATAATTTCATTTTTAATCATACTACCTTTGTATCACAGGCCACCTGCGAAGGTCACCAAAGATTGGCCATTGTTCTCCTTGCTTTTTTCACTCGTGTTTTGCATAGTTTACCACTAACATCTGAAATTACTTCTCAGATCCTTGTCCACTGCTGCTCTACAGCTTTAATTTGCAGCAGGCACAGGAAGCCAACACATCCACACTTAGCTTTAATTTCACTGCCTCTTATCCAGTGATGGAGACTACAGCACCTTTTGTGATCCAGTTTATAATGGATGAATGGGACAGGAATCAGTGTGTGTTTAACAGCTTTCTTTAGCCCTACTACATTAGTATGAATTTTTGGCAAAACCCAGTTTTACTCTGTGGCCCTGCTGCACCTGTGGTCTCATGAGTCACGTTGCAGTACTGAAGCTCTTGTTTGCATAAACAGCAGGTATAACTCCTGATGCACCAAAGCAAACAGTTTTGTTGAGCAATGAATTGCCAAGCAAACGTAATATCCCTGCAGTGCTTAAATACACCATAACAATTATTTTACCTTTAAAATAGATCTTAAGGAACTTTTACTCGAATAGCTACACAAATGGGATTAGAGGTAGAGGAATTGCTGCAGTTCAAGGAGTTATTCTAGTCCTTTCTCCTAATTAGTTGCAATCAATTAGATGTACTCATACAAAAAATTCTACAGAGGTCAAGAAAGGACATTATCAGATTTTTTCACACATTGTTTCTGGTATCTCTAAACTTTTACCGTAAAATTCACGTACAGTTCTTTGCTGGTAAATGTACTTGATTGTGCAAGTTTTATGAAAAAGCTTTTACGTAAATGATGGCTTTAAAATATCTATATTGCTGAAGAACCCCACATCCTCCTCTAAGTTTTATTTCATGAGATGTTCCCTGTCACACCTGTGTACTGATGGTTGATACTACACATCTGTCCTTTTTCTGGAGCAGGGGAAGGCCTGGCTGAGATTTCTGTTGTGTGGGGGGATTCCTTGAGTCACAGGTGGAAATCAACCCACTGAAATGCAAAATCGAAGCAATTTGATGAAGCGTATATAAAGAAGGAACATTTCAGGTTATTTCCTGGCGCTGTAAGGAGTACAATCTTCATACTGAAATATGCCTGAGAGCTCTTACGGAATATTTGCTTACCAAGAAATGAGATCCATTCATGCACAGTTTTTCTACAACTGAAGCAGCTTCAGGCATTCCAAACTGAGGGGAGAAAAAAAGGATTATTATTATAATAGTATGAAACTTGACATTTGTAAACAAAACTAATATTTCTGTGCTCACATACTTGGGGTCATGGAAATTATTATACTACTTGACAAGGATAATTAAAAAAAGAACATTGAGTAACTGTAATGCTTAGGCAATGACTTTCATGTAAGAGACATGACACAGTGCTACCTCTTTCTTAGGAAGAAAGATTACAGAGGTAAGGGCCAATAAAATTGTGAACGGAGTAGACAAGAAGAAATTATGAAGCAGCAAATGTCATACAAATGGAACAAGGAGCCCAATAGAAATACTGTGGATTGCTATGGGATAAGAAGCCCCGGAATTAGAAGCAGGTTAAAAGGTATCCTGAGGCAAAAGTTCATCAGCAGCAATGTCATCATCCCACACGCCTGCTTACCAAACTCTGTTTGCTCTGATGGCTGCTTGGCTTCAGCACCGGATATTTGGGCTATGTCTTGCACTTACCACGGTGATGGGCATTGCTGGAAAGAATTCAGGTTCAGAAACAGAGTTTCTTTTCTGTAATGTGGTTTTGGTGATGGCGTTTTTAAAGAGAGTTGATGTTGATTATAAATTAAAATGAAACTGGAATGTCCAGAAATATTTCATCTCAAAATAGACCTGACTACTAAATAGTAATTTGGAAAAAAAATGTGGGCACATTGGATTTCCTTTTAAAAGGTAGAAAAGAGCGGAGCAGGGCTGAAGATGTCCTAAAAATCTCACAGTGTGTCAGATGGCATAGTGTGGTTTTTAAAAGAAATTACACTGTTATGCATAGAAGCTGGCAAAAAAATTTAGAAAGCTTTTCTTTGAGAATGTACCACTCTTGAAATTATTTTTTTTTAGTATCTGTAATGCTTAGATGTAAATCTTTGTAGCAGTAATGACCAAATAAGATACAGAGAAATATTGGTGAAAGTTCTTCTCATGGACATACTTTTGTGACTTGTCTAGAAATAAAGAATTATCTTGGAATACTTAAAACTGATCATGATAAAATATTCAATGTGTATTTTATCTACTTTTTTGATATGAAAATGCCATGTTCAGACATACATTCAGAGGTTTTTTTGACCTATTAGCTGATTGATATGCCTGGGTTTATAATTTGTTTTTTCTGCCATAATTGGGAAAGTCCTGACTGTTAGCAATACAGAATAGATCACAGCTCAAAGGAGAGGGTTGCTGTGGTTGTTGGACCAGTGGTTGGTTACGGACTGTGTTAATTTGCCATCAGTTCCACTGATGTTGGTGGAGAGGCAAAGCATCAAGGCTATGCACTCTCTGCTCTTGGCCTTTGCCTATCTATTTCTAGTTTCTAGCTCTATTTCCAGTTATTGTCTTGACAAGTTGCTTTTGAGGTTTGCCTTATTCTATTAATCAAGCATCCAGATTTTGTGTAAGGGAAAATCTGTTCTTTTCAGACGGTACATTTTGGTACTTGTTTCTGCAATCTGAACAGCCTTATTAGGGTTCATGCACAGGCATGGCCAGTGTTAAGGTGGGGAGATCCAGCACAGCCCCCAGTATGGGGTCTGACTATGGAAATGGTGGAATAGCTTGTGCTGAGGCTCTCTGGAATGCTGGCAGTGGGAGCTGACAGCTCTGTCCACAGTGGCTTCAGGCAAATGGCTGGGCCAGTCTTTGATACACAGAATGGCCAAGCACTTATGTTGTTATAATGTAGTAATCGGTTTATTTAGCCACTTTAATCAGCGTTTGGAGTGTAGGCATAGGCATTAACATATTTTTACAAAGTTGGAAGACTCGCTCTTAACAAGTATGAAGCCATAATTACGGTGTGCCTGAAATTTCCCTGGAAGCCTCCGAGTTGTTGAACAATTGTTATTAGTTTTCTGTCTTGTATTCTGAAAAGAATTGCAGGGTACTTTAAAACCATTCTAACTTCTATCAGTTATCCTGATTTCCTTTAAGCTGAAAGGCTTTGAGCTAATTAATCCTCTGAGTAGCTGTTCACAGTACTAAGTTCACAGCTTAGCTGATCCGTTGCCACTATGGTATGAATTAATTCCATGGTATAGGTTAGCTTTCTCAATGTGGGAACAGTGGCCCACCTGTGATACATCTCTATTGTGAAACTGTTTGTAATTTTGTTGTCTTTTTATTTCTTTTTTCAATTGTACATGAATAAGCATACGTATTTATACGCAGGCAAAATGAAAAAATAATACAAAATTATCATTTCAAACTGGGAAGGCTTCACAGCATTATTATTTTCCTTGACAAAAATTGTATGTTCCTTCAATTGAAAATGATGAGAAACCTTAGTGACCATAAATTCTCACTGTTGTTGTAAAGAAGGTACTGGAAATGGTTGGTACTCTTACAGTTAGAATTAGAGCAAACACAAGAAAAGAAAGAAGTCCTATATACAAAATTATATAGAGTAATTTACATTAAAAAAACCAAAATAAGACTATGTATCCAACTGCAGGAAGGGACTTTATCAGTTACAGGTAGAATTCTAAAACCAGAGTCATAATGTGAGTAAGTTATAAGGAAAAATATGATATAAAAAAAGGCTATATCATGGAGGATATATTTTATGTACCTGGGAGGACATTAGTAAGGTAGTGAAAGATGTCTGAAAATGAGCATGGAATACTTTGTGCAATTCAGGTTACTTTACATATGCTAGAAGGGATATTGTAGAACTAGGAAATGTATAAGCCAACAAAGGAATTATTCAAAAAACTCAAAAAAGCTCAGGTACATTAAACTTAAACAACATCTAGCAACTACTATGGGTATCTATGCATTGAGAAGAAAAGATGAACAGCAGATTCTTATTGACATGCTGTAAATTTTAAAGCTATATTCAAATATAAAACTAGGCATACTTTCTGTGAAATGATTATTTCTTCCCAGCAGAAAATAAATTCGGGCATGAAATACCTTTTCTCTTATAAGGAATATCCCTGTGAGCAAAGATTTTTTGGTGTGATTCGCAATGTAGGAGATCTTAGCTTCTACCATGAATTAAATTTCTACAGAAAACAAGAGAATAACAAAAAACCCAAGTAATATTAATAAGTAGTGACTAAGCTATTTTTAGTAGTTTTAAATATTTGTGCTATATTTAGGATAAGCTATCTTGTTTTCAAGGATAAATCTAGTAAGAGTTTCTGCTAGCTGAATATAGACTGAACTCTCCAAAGTGTTACATACAGATTCAGTACCTGTCTTAAGAGATCTGCAACTTGAAAAGCTGTCCAGTTCTCAAACTCCTCTTGAGATGGTAGTTTTGTGGCCATGTTGCTATCCAGGGAGAAAGATTTGATCTGTATGAGTAACACTGAACTGTTGCTTCACTGTTTTTTTCTGAACTGATGTAGAAATCCTAGGAGGAAGTCCTTTTTGCAACTTTTTTCCTGTTTGCTCACTTAAAGTGAACGCCTGTAAAGGGTGATTTAGGAAGTACCAATGCTCTTGTGTGAGTGATTCCAGTATAAGGAAACTGGTTGTTATATCAACATATGCACAAATCTGTCATTACTGAAATCAGTTAAATTTTGCTGAAAACCAGTGCATAAAATACGTGAGTGATCAGCATCTTAGAGGTTTAAATATGGAAACTATTTTTCATACCTATTACAAAAAAGGATTAGTGATAGCTGTCTTTTGCCTATCTTGAACTCCTTGACTCAGATGCTTGGTTTTGCCTTCAGATTGCGTTTGACTTGCTTGTGGGTTTTGACATGTTGTGCTGTGGTGTTTAGACAGAAAAAAAAAAAATAGAGCTCAATTGCAGAACTTCCACTTCCTTATTGTCACATCACATAATCTCATTTTTTATGTCAAGTCTGGGTATCATACTTTGGGACTTAAATCACTCAGTCTAAGGTGATGTATGATCTAAAATTTTTGGGATCTTCTTGGGTTTGTTATTGTTTTTTTTTTTCCCTCTTGTTTTTATCCTTACTGCTAAAGAACCAATTGTTAGTCAATTAATTTCAGTGCTGATTCAGATGATGAGATGACCCAGTCCAGCACCTGCTTTTCTGACTATGGTCGGAAGTGAGTTACCTTGGAAACTGTACAAAACAGGGCAAACTCATAAGACTGCTCACTGTGCTCCCAGTCCCCAAACGTTTTGAACTTCATCTGGTCTGGATGTGGATCTGACTTGCATGGATATGTGTCACTCCAATGATTCCCGTTTGGAGCAGTGACCATTATTCAAGAAGGGAGATGCACAATGAACTGGGCAGGCAGAGCCAGGAATTTCTCCTGAGCTGCAGGAGGAGTAAGACAGATGTTTTTTTTGTGGCGACTGGGGCTCAGATGGAGTTGAGGGAGCAGTGCCAGCAAGGCTAAGGATGGGAAATTCTGCTTCTTTCCCACCCCTGTCCTGTCCAGACATCTCTGAGCTGCATTCCTGCCACTCGCAGTCCTTTTCTTCCTCTTCACCTCTAAGATAAATACAGAATACACTTCCAGTTGAAGGAAAACAGGATATGAAATTTTCGAATTAGAGAAGGGGGCAGGGTACACATTCTAAAATGGAGCAAGGGGGAAATCTTTGAGAGCCATTGCTTTAGAGAATGGGCAATAAAATTGTGAAGATGCAGCTGCAGCTGTTGAAACAAACTCAGATTATTTTGCTCAGCAGTTCTCAGTCACCACAATAGCACAAATATGAAAGCTTCCGTAAAAGGCCAGAGACCAAGGAATGTTATGTTCTGCTTTCCAATTACTCTTCCTTTCCTGTTTTGTTTTCCCAGTGTAAAATGGATTTAAGGCACATGTTTAAAGATTAAAATGGATTTTAGCTAAGTTGAAGTGTCTCATCTGCTATCCTTCAAGTTTTCCTGCATGTATTTTTACTGTTAGAGTGACTGACAGATCAGTTGTTGCCAGTGAATACTTTTTTGCTTTTTTCTCACTTTGCAGAACATTGAATCTGGCAAAACTCAACTCCTGGAATTTCAGAAATAGGATAGAAGCTCTTGCACCTTAAATTTGCCTTGCTCAGAATAATCTCCAGCTGCCTGGCTGGCATATTATAAAAGAAAATGTTGAATTTCATAGTGCTTCATAGTGTTCAATGTTTCATAATGTTGGCTGTGAGTTCTTCCGAGGGGGGCACCATCTTCCTGGCTGACAGGAGGCAGCAATACTCTCTTCCACTGTGTGCAACACCAGAAGAGAGAGATGCACGTATTCCTTCAGAAATTTTGCTTGCCTGGTTTGAGTGCAGGAGCGCTTTTGTCAGTTGTAGAGTCTTCATATATGGTGAAGGTGGGAAGTAGCTGGGTAGGAGATGTGTGAGTTACAGGTTTAATGGTTGCTTACAGGAAACAACAAAATAACAGATGGCATTAGGTGTGAAACATGAATAATGAGAAGTGCATATATTCATGTGGAACAGACTGTTTGCTTACTGAGTAGGTGTAAGCAGTCCTAGTTCGGAACATCTCAAAGGCAAATTAAAAATAGTGCTTTAAGAATTTTGCAGTTCAGTGTGTGTTGCCAGCTGTACCTGCTCCTCCTCCTATGATTGCCCATCAGGCCAGGAGCATTATTTTCTGAAATCCTGAGGTGCCAGGAACTGGTCCTGGCTGCCAGATGCCCTCTGCTGTCATACTCCTGCACTGCCTGGTGGGCTGCAGGGTGAGCTGGAGCTCTGCCCTCCCAGTTCCCCCACCTTGCTGTGCTCAGGCATCCTTCTTCTCCTACCTGCTTTCTCTCCGCTCTCTCCCAACACTAAGTTGTGGCTAATTCTTGTGTGTTGATATTGCCGTAATTTGTATTCTAGGCTCTTAGGACGGTACTCTTAACAGAACAGTGTTCATGCAGTCCACCTCTCTCCAAGGAGTGAGGCAAATCTATTTGGGAAAGTCATGCTTGGTTTTGTGCTCCCAAAGGGGGTGTAGCCTAGGTGGTTGAACCAAAAGAACTGTAAGACTCACAAGACACTTCCATTTGTGTTTTAGTCAGATTAAACATAATGACAAGAGAAAAAAAACACCCAAAACCCAGGGACATGGGGAGGCTCATCTGCGATCCTGCATTTTGTCTGTTGATGCTGATATTGCCCTTGGCTTGATCGATGCTGTAGTGTTTGTTCTCAAGTGTGTGTAACAGAAATGGCGAATATTGTCATGCACTCCCACTTGCTTTCCACTACCCTTAAGGGAATTATTTCAAGAATTGTTGGCTGGAGAACTGCAGATTTGATTACTGATTCTACTTAGTAGAATCATACTTCTAGTTACTCTGCGTACTGTATCACCTTCCAGGGTGTGATAAATCCAAATAAATATGTGCACTTGAGCACATGTTGGCTGTGAGGGCTCATGATGCTTTTAATGAGGTCCCACATAAAAATCTTCACATACAAACTAGAGAAATGTGATTAAAGCACTGTCTGTTGTAAGAGCTCATCTGACTCTCATTGAGAAGATATCTGTGAATCATTTCCAAACTCAAAAAGAATTTGAAGCGGGGGGAATTCTTGAGCAGAATACTGAGGCTTCCTGAGTTCCCCAGATAAAGACAGGCTACAGAAATGTTTTTTTTCCCAAACTTCCAGGTGGTTACATAAAATTTTGAAGCAGATTGTAGATACTTGAATGTGAAACAGCATTAGCCTAGGGCAGGTCAGGTTCACTTGCTACTTGAACATTCCCTGGAGCCTTCTGATCTGCTGTGGACAATGGCAGACTTAAAAATGTATTTGCGTACATGTGCAGAGAGTAATCTGCTATTTTAAACTTATATCTTACTGGAGACATTAACTCTTTAAATCTGTATTGTCTACAGTTTCACTCCTCCAAAAAAAGGTAGAAATCTTCTACATATTAATAAAAATTTTTTTTGAGCCCTAATTAAAAAAGACATCTAGTACTTGAGAACTACCAAATTTCAGAGGAATCTAAATGTGTTCATTTTATACGCCAGGTATTTTGACCTCTAAAGAGAAATTCATTCCCCATACATAACCCATATATCAAGCAGAGTTAACACATCTTTACACTACATATTTGCAAAAGGTAATTTCCTAGAGTCTGAAATATGCAAGCAACATAAGGAACAAGTTTTTACATGCTACAACTCCTTAGCTTTCTGTAAATTAAGTTCTCAATTTGTGATTTCATAGAGATAGTTAAAAGGCAGTATAAAATCTGTTTCCTAGATCATACCACTGCCATTTCATACTAAATTCTATATGTTCATGAACATCAGCACTGAATGTGTTGCACTTATCTCAAAACTTTCAAAGTCAAGTTCTGCTTTGCAAAACCTCTTAGCAGCTGCAAGCAACTTGTTTTACTGGATGTAACATTGGAATACTGCCCTCAGGAAAATGTACTTCAGCAAAATTGCTCAATGAAATATTACTGCACAGAAAACACAAACCATGGTCCCTGTTTTTTTCCCATTTTATACAAAAATAATGAAAGTAACATGACTTACCACGTACTCATTTTTTTTTCCTCCCAGGCACACATATTGGAGTTGATTCCAAATGCGTTAAAGGAGCAGTTTCTCATGTCTGCTCTTCCTCCCTAAATGGTCCCATATGTATTTTGTTGTTGTTAGTGTGATTGACAGGCTTGGCATTCGTGGTGGGTGGGAGAAAAACATTCTTAAAGTAAAAAGCTGGAATAAACTCATAGTCTAAAATAAGTCCACAAAGAATATTGGAAAATGAAGTCTTCCTTACAGCTGTCTAGAAGTTTGATAAAAGTCTTGCTAACTGGTTTTGTCTTTTTTTTTTTTTTTAATTTAGCAGGAAATAAAAATAGCAACATAATCAACAGAAATCACAGAGTCTGAAAGGGACCTTGAGAGATCTTGGCACGGCTTTAGCAGAGAGTCAGGATCAAACACAACTAGAGGAAATTGGGTCAGTCTTGGAAATCAGTTTGGTGAGCCATTTTTCTGAGTTCTTGGGGAAGCACTGGATTCACCACGTCCTTGAGTGGAACAGCAGGAATAAGATCTATAATAAATTTTGTGCTCTACTGCAGGAGGGAGCAAAAGAAAATGTCTGTTTGTAAGGATAATTGCTGTCTAAGCCCCAGATGGGCTTGACTAGGACATCCTCCTGTTTCCGAAGAAGCAAACCCAGTTTCATTAGCATTTGTTCATAACTAGTGGTTTGGGAAACCCTTGTTAGTCTTTTCACTTTCAGCACACTCTTCAATTTGGCTGTGTCTTACTGAAAAATGACGTGTCTAAACTGGTCCCAGTATACTGTTTATGCCATGGAAACCACTTCTGGCTCAGTGATATCCTGATAGACTTTAGGAGTGTGCTTGTTACGCAGCACCCATGTTATTAACAAAATCCTGAATACAATTAAGACCGGGATAACTCCTATGGAACTCTACTTGAAATTCTTTTTGAGTTTGGAAATGATTCACAGATATCTTCTCAATGAGAGTCAGATGAGCTCTTACAACAGACAGTGCTTTAATCACATTTCTCTAGTTTGTATGTGATGATTTTTATGTGGGACTTCATTAAAAGCATCAAGTGATAATATGGGCTTTGTGTTCCTTATCTGGGTAGCTATCATAATGAGGAAGGAAATGAGACTGGTTTGACACCGTTTGTCCCTGAAAAGTCAGTTTTTACTGCAGAAACAATTTATAGGTATATTGAGGCCCAACATTTGCATTGTATATTTGTGAGAATTGAAGTTAGGCCAACTGTTCTGTAGTTTGCTCTCCTCCTTCTCCCCTCATGTTAAAGTGGAGATGTTTGCCCTTCTCTGGTTATATGTGGTATGAAAACACAGTTCAAGGGTCTTGAGTTTCCTTTGTGACTGAAGTAGTTTATTTTTTGTGATTTTGATAAGTCAATTAAAGACTTTTGCAGAGGCCAAAGAGAACTATGCCTACCTAAGAAAACTTCATGGATCTTTGCAAATCTCCTTATTTTCTGTCATAGTGTTTTCTGCCATCCTTTTTTTTTTTTTTTTCTATGAGAGCATTTCTGTGTAGCAGGGATAATCACAGGGCATAATATATCAGTGTTTGTCCAAAAGTAATGAAAATTTTCATGTTATGAAATGGGAATGTGGGTTTTTTAGATGTCTGTTTTTCTAGTTTTGGTATGTGGCATTTCTTGAGATCACAAAAGACTGAGATCCAAAGAAATCTCAAGTGGAAATAATACAAAAACAAACTCCAGACCGCCCAAAATTTTCTGAGAATGTTTAGTACCATTGCTGCACTAAGGCTGTACACTGATTTGAAACCTATCACCTTTAAAACACTTCCACCATATAGAGTTTGCTGCATAAATATGCCCTCTATCTTTATTTCACTCATTCTTCAACCCATTCCTAGAGCATGTAGTTTCAACTGAAGTTTAATTATTGCCAAATTCTAGGGGTTTTTGTTTGCGTGTTTTGTCACAGAGGCAAGATGTGTGACATAAAACCCTTTGTCTCAAGGACAATTGCTCTCTGTGCTATCACTCAACCTTCTGAAATCTTTTTATATGGCTTTTCATTGTTAGTTTGACCTTCTCTTTGGGTCTAGCAACAGATTCAGCTGTCATTCTAGAGAGCTTTCCCACAACGAACCGTGCATTAAAAATGTACTTATTCTCATAGGAATTTGTTTGTAACCTGGATTTTGCACCTAGTTTTCTTTATCTTTTCAACAATTCATGTTTTTAACAAGTACAATAAAATAAAACAGTAATAAACCTACAACCTGCTATAAAAGTGACATTGATCATTAGAAATTCTCTTTGATTTTTTTTTTGAAGGGTGGAATTGATCCTGTAGTGCTTGGTTGTGATATCCTTTGCAAGTGCTCAGTATTCTTTGCTGTCTAACTGAGAGACTTTTTGGATTATTATTCTTTTGAACATGTTGGCAAAACATGCTGTCTGTTCTTCTAGATGGGTATGCTGGCTTGTATAGTTTGCACGTAGGCTTTATATAGTTTCTTTATAAAACATTTCCTTTGAAATTCATCTGTGTTGACTCTTCTGATAAAATATATAAAAATGTGTATGAACAGCTTTCCATCTGGCAACATTTATATGCAATATATATAAACCTTAATGAGTAAATTTAAAAATAGAAAATCAGTATTATTTCAGTGTCTTGCCTTATTTAAATAAAATTCCTAGGCAACTTAAATTTGAAATGCTGCGGCTGATGCTTGTTTGATTTTTTTTTTTTTTTAATATTCTTTGATAGATTTTGTTAGTCTAATGAATTCTTGTTCAGCCACTATTGATTTTGCGAGGCTTGAGCATTGATACGTGTAGCAAGTTGTGCTGGGGTGACATCACGAAGCCACTTCATTCCTTAACCGCGTGCTCAATGCCCGGGGCCTCTGTACCGTTACGATGGGCCCGGGGCCGGGTGGATGCAATGGCCGACCAGAAGGGGGAATCGGCCGGGCCGGCCCCTGCGGGTTGGGTGAACGGCTCTGTCCAAGGGCCTTGGGGAGAAACAGGGCTCGGCCCAATGGTCGGGGGGCAGAAGGTGACCCAGAGCCGCAGAGGTTCCTAAGGCGGCGGGACGAGGCGTTGCTTTGCGGAGCGCCGCTGGGCATCGGCCCCAGACAGCTCTCCGCCGGCCTAGGGGCAGACGGCACTCCGCAGTGCTTGGGGAGGAAGATGGCTCTCTGCCGGGCTTCGTGGGAGTTTTGGTTTTTTTTCTCTTTTCCCCCTTTCCCCCTTTTTTTTTTCTCTTTTCC